>JARLTB010000353.1:0-341215 GCA_030141615.1 Unio pictorum
GTTAGGAGTTAGGTACTAATGCACAAAAAAATAGGGCTACTATGTGGTTTCTTGGTATTGACAACAATGCTAGGTGCAATGGAGCTGTATGTAGCAGCAATACTATACCAAGGCGAAACACCGCAAGGTGTAACACCACAAGGTGTACCACCACAAGGGAAGCCCGATGTGGCAAAAGATCTGCTGCAACGATTAGGCAAAGATCGATTACCTGGAGGTGTTACGATGCACCTGATACCCGGTAAAGGGGTCGAGACAGTAACCGAAGCGATTCAGCTATCCGAAAGCCAAGGATACGAATATGTACTGTATGGCTTTGTAAAGCAAGATCAGTTTAGCATATATGGCGAGTTAAAATTGCTCGAACGGGAAAGCAAGAAGTTAGCAAAGGTATTTATTTCGGCAGACAATCAGGAACAATATGGCAGACTAATGGATAATCTAGCGTGGAAAATACTAAGCTATCTGTCAATAGAATTGGGACTTGGTAGGCCGCTTTCGGTAGATGAAGGGCGAAAGCATCTGTGGAACCTGCAAGCAGGGTTGGGGTATCCAGTGGCGATAGACGCAAACTGGCTAGAATCGTATGCAGGCATAATTAATGGAAGGATAGGTTTTCGATTTCAGCCAGAAAAAAGGCTAACTCCCTGGGGATTATATCTAGGGTTTGGGGCAGATCTAAGCTACCAAATGGGAATTGAAAAACCAGGACGGGAAAGATTTTATATACACGGGTTTGGGCTAGCCTTTATGCTAGATCTAGGTATGGATTTTGGCAAGGGACACCAGCTTGAACTAGGGCTAGGACCAATAGGGTATTTTGATATGTTTGTCAAAGAGAGGAAGTACGACAGTAGTCAGACAGTAGTCTATTTTAGTTGGGGTACCGCGGGTGTAATAACATATAAGTATTACATAACTAAAGATATAGCCGTTGGAATAGTGAATCAGTTTGAAGTTGGTTTTTATCAGCCATTACGGGTGATGTACACACCGGGACTGTTTGTAACAATAGTGTTAGCATCAAAGGCAGAAGAAAGCCGACAAGTTCCACCCGAAAGCACAAATTCAACCACAGGAAGTACAGGTTCTACCCAGGCTGAGCCAACAGAGGAAAGCAAAACAGAAAGATCTGCCGAAACACAAAACCAAGAGGAGCCATCCCCATGAGTTGCAAAGGTATTTTTCGTAAGGCGGTAGCAACAAAAGAGCAAAAAGCAAGAAGATGGAATAGTATTATTCTACTCAGCAATTTTGTAGTAATGATAGTAACAAGCTGCACAGAAAGCCCGCTATTGCAAATGGGGAGGAGTCCAAATGATCCAACAATAATAATGCCAACAGTGCAGTCCTTTGCAAGAGAAAACGAAGTGTGGATAAGTTGGCCCGCCGATAGCCACAGCGACAGTTACATACTACAACGGAGTCTTGATGTACAAAATCCAATATTTGAAACTCTATATACTGGAAGGACTACTCGTTGGGTAGATAGTAAGAAGTTAGACGCAGGAATAGTTGCAGAAAGGTATCTTTATAGATTAATAAAGAAGCGAGGAACAAAATTATTCCCTGATTCAGGCAATCAAACAGGTTCAGATCTGTGGTCCTTTGGTATATTAAGTAGTATAAAAGAAGACGACCTGGAACCAAATAATGAAAAAGAACAAGCAACCCGGCTACTCACCAGGACAAGGGGGAACTTGCATTTATTTAAATCTGAAGCGCTGCAAGATAGAAATGAAGTAGCAGATATAGATTGGTTTGTAGTGAATATACAAGAAGGATACACAATAACAATAAGCATTTTGCAAACCAACCCAGAAATAACAGCGAATCAAAATACATACATAAAAATAGCATGGGAAACGCAAGCGCCGGAACAAGTAACACAAGGAGGAGAAATCAGTTTAGAAAACACAGATAATGTAGCAAAAGATTTTAGGTTTCGGCTACTAATAAACCCCGAAACACCGGTGCCCGTCGATAGTGGAGGCGGGATAATTTTATCATATCAAGTAATACTTACTAAGATAGAGGCGCCATAATAAAAAATGGATGTAGGGAACAAATGAAGAAGGGGGTGTTATGAAACACTGGCAAGTAGCGCAAATATTAGTTTGGGTAATGGTACTCGCAAGCTGCGAATTTGCAAACTGGCCTGGTATCGGAAAAGAAGAAGGCATAGAAGTTAAAGCAGCAGGAGAAGATTCTGATTTCTTTGTGCCACAAACAGAAGCAAGCAGCTATGAATTTGTAACAAATAAAAAAGAGCACTGGAGCAATCAAGGTTACACGTTGTGGGGTATTGTAGAAAAAGATGTAGGAAGTAATCTAGATCACGAGGTAAAGATAAATAAAAGAAGTGGGTATTCAGGAGCGGGCTATGGAGTAATCTTTGGCAATTACACTGTAGGAAGTAGTCCTAGTAGCATGTTGCTAGTGTTAATAAACAATAATGGCTACTACAGTGTGGGAGTAGTAGAAAACAATGAATATAGGAGCTATACAAAGGAAGGCATCTGGAAGCAAAGCACAAGTCTAACCGCAGTAGAGGGAAGTGATAATATCATAAAGATAACGGGAGCGGTAGGAGGAAGTTTTACAGTACAGTTTAATAATGTAGATGCGGGAACCTACGAAGACGACAGGGGACAAATAAGCGAAGGTATAAAAATAGGCAGGGGATTTATGGTAATAACCAGCCCCAAAGATAACTTTCCGGATATACCAGTACGGGTACGGTATACAGTAATAAAGTAAAGAGGGATGTAGAACAGAATTTTTAGGTTATTCGGAGCTGTAAAGCAAGTGGTGAGGAGGTACGGCATGAAAAAAGCAGTAGCCATAGGGATGATATACCTGCTGGTATTAGGTCAGGTACCATTAAATTTTAGTTATCTAGGTCTAGGGCAAAGCGAAGTGCGGGTGCTGGGCGAACTGCCTCCGTCACTACCCTATAGCCCACTTGGCAGCCCCTTTGGCCTAGCAGCACAGCCACCCCTACAGCTCCAAACACTGCAGGATCTACCACTTGACAGCGCGCAACTCACAGCCAGCAAAAGCACAAACGAATTACCATCTACCAGCCAAACAGTAAGCCCAGGCGCAGGGGGTATAGTCTATATGGAAGGGGTAGAGCTAGAAGTGCCACCAGGAGCGGTAGAGGAAAACACAATAATAACAATACGGAGTCTAGGAGGGACGAGCGGCCTAGACGAAGGGATGAGCAATGTAACGAAGGCAGCATTGGGGTATAAGTTTGAGCCCGAAGGGTTACAATTTGCGAAGCCTGTGCAACTACGGATGGCATTTGACCCAAGTATAAAAGAATCAGAAACAGCCTTAAGTAATTTGTACACATATTTTTACGATACAGGAAGCAAGAGCTGGGAGAGGCTAGAGAGGCTAGGGATAGACAAAGAAGCAGGAGAGATACGAAGCCAGACGACACACTTTACCGAGATGATAAACGCAACATTAAAAATGCCTGAAGGGCCTAATCCGATACAGTACGATGTAAACTCTATAAAGAACCTAGAAGCAGCCAATCCAGCGGCGGGAGTGGGAGGTATAGAAGGGCCTGAAGGCAGCTTGATGGGAGGTAATAGTTTTGCAATACCGCTACGGGTGCCTGCGGGGAGGGGAGGGGTAGCACCACAATTACGACTACGATACAACAGCGAAGGCAGCAGCAGTTGGGTAGGCAGAGGCTTTGACATAGAGACTGATATGGTAAGTATAGACACACGATTTGGCTTGCCCAACTACAACAGCAGAGGAGATGGCGAAAACCTAGACATGTACAGTCTGGGAGGCGAAGAACTACTCTATGTAGGGAAAGACAGCTATGCGAATAATGCGTGGCTATTTGTGCCAAGGGTAAACAAGGGATATGAGCGAATACGGTGGTATAGGAGCGAAGACAATGGAGGGGAGGACTACTGGGAAGTAACAGACAAAGGAGGAGGAATAAAAGAATACGGGAAAGAAGAAGGCTGGATAGGCCCATACAGGAATAACCGTACGCAAAGCTACCAGTGGTACTTGACAAAAGAACAAGACAACTTTGGCAACCAGATGATTTATGAGTACGAGTACGATAGTGAAAATGCACGAAGCTACTTAAAAACAATAAAGTACACACAATATGAAAACCAAGACAAGGCAATAACAGAAGGGAAGTTTGCGATACAGTTTGTACGAGAAAAGGAAGTACGAGAGGACAGGCGAATAGACACAAGAGGAGGCTTTGTGTCTAAGCTGGCGTACAGGCTAGCCCGTATAGACATAGAGTATGCAGGGAGCATAGTACGCAGCTACCAATTTAGTTATGAATACAATATGTTTGGACAAAGCCAGCTTGTACGGATGAGCGAGCATGGGCCAGCAGGGGGTGGTAGTGGTAGCGCAGGCAGCGACAGGGCAATAGGAAGAGAGTTTTATAGCTATAGCTTTGATTACCACAGATTAGAAGAAAGGAAAAATGGAGAGCAGGTAGTAGGCTATGAAGGCTTTGCAGCCGCAAGTCCAATATATGTACATAATAATGCAGAAAAAGTTTCTAGCTACATCCAAAGCAGTAATAGCTACACCATAGGCTTTACCTTTGGGCTATCAGTAGCGATAAGCATACCCTGGGTACCAAGCCCGCTAGAGATAGCGCGGTTTGGGATAAATGTAGGAGGGTCATTAACCTATTCTCACGCGCTGTCATCAACAGCGGATGTAAATGGAGATGGCTTACCAGACTTTATCATGACAGATACGTATTGGTTGTATGGATCGCCCAGCTATATTGGGATGGGGATACCCAAGACATGGAAGTATAATTACAAAAGGGATCTGGATGCCGAGCACCAGTGGATGATAACCTTTGGATTAAATGCAGGATTTTTGGGAGTGAGTGGAGGAGCGACCTGGCAATGGGGATTTAGCAGTGGTGATGTAAGCTTTATGGATATAGATGCAGATGGCTACCCGGATTTACTACAACCTGACAGTAATCAATGGCTACGAAATAATAGTAGAGAAGGCTTTGAGGCAGTAGAATGGACAGGAGGAGCGATAGAGCTACGGCAAAATGAACTAACCGATAAAGAAAAAGAATCGCTAAACCGAGGTAACTACCAAATGCTTCCCTTTAGAGCATGGAAGGCAGAGCGAGGAGGGGAGGTACTGATAGAGCAGACAGGAAAAGCGCTAGAGGAAACAAAAGGAAAAAGTATACAACTAATAACAAGCGATGGTAACAAAGCAACTGTCCAAGACCCCTTGGAACAAATACGGTTAACAAAAAAGGACGATGTAAAAAGAGCAGAAGTGCAAAGCAGGCTACAGGCAGGAGAGAAGCTATACTTTGTATCCATACCGGAAGGCAGGCAAGAAGGCAGTGGAATACAATCAGACGAGAGAGGAAGCGATGTAGAGTGGAACATAAAGATAAAGTATACAAAAATAAAGCAATTTGATGATATGGGTAATGAGGCAGAAATAAAACCAGTGTCAAGCTACAGGATAGAGATAAAGCCTCCACCATCTACAGGAGGTAGCGGTGGGGGTTCGTCCGGAGGGTCGTCCGGAGGTTCGTCTGGGGGTTCGTCCGGGGGAGGAAGCGGAAGCACAACCCAAGAACCAAGCTATGAAGTACATACACCCGCAGAATTGGCTAATTTGTATATGGGTGGCAACGGAAAAAACCAAAGCGATGGCTCATTGCTACCAAATTGGAAGAGCCTACTTACCGAAGGAAATGTAGATTACTTAATAAGTAATGGTAATGTTACCTTTACCCGAATACCCTACACGGTATACAAATACATGCTGGCACTAGCAGATACATTGGAAACAAGTGAAGTCTATGAGGGGAGTATATACAAAGAGAATAACGGAGCAAGCGAAAAAGTAAAAGCACAATTAAATCTAGGTGTACTGCTACGGCTGGGCTATGACTATGTACCTGAGACAAGAGAGGTACGAAAAAACAAGAATGCCAAAATAGTATTTAGTACCAAAATAAGTAGTACAAGTAGTATAAGTAGTACAAGTAATATCAGTAGCCAGATAGTATTTAATAGATTAGTAGGTTATTCCTACAATAAAGCAAAAGCAAACCAAGAAATAACAACAAAAGAGCTATACCCTTATGTGTTTTGGCAGAGTCCGATACCAGGGGAAGAGCTAGGAAGAACCTTTGTACAAACAGAAGGTGTGGATACACCCTATTATAGACAGGTAGTAGAAAATGAATTTCCAGTAGTCTTGCAGCAGAATAAAGCAGATAGGGTGCTAGAAACAAGGACATACGAAGATAACACAAGAGAAGAGCTAGTACTGCGCAAAGCCATAAATAGGTATGAGCTGGTACGAAAAACAAAGAGCCAGGAAACAGTAGAAAAGGACAGTGGATTGCAGATAGAGCAAAACGATGATACTGGCTTTGTGATTAGCTTTTTAGACAGTGGTGTGCAAAGGAAGATAGAGTACAGTGGTAGTACAAGCTATGTACAAAGCATCCCCGATGGCATGTACAAAGAAAGACTAGTGCCCTCAGTACTGGGTAGTCAGGCATTTACAAGTACTAGTTACGAAATGATAAGCAGTGCAGATTGGGACAAAGTAAAGGATGTATTAGCAGCAGAAGAAAAGGAACTGTGGGAAGAAAGCGAAGGCAACTACACACTAAAAGAAAGCTATAGTCAAAGCACTTTAGAAACAGCATTATCAAAACTACAGGAAACCTTAGGCTACTATAGTGAGGCTTCGGTCTTTACAGGATTTGCAGAAGGAATAGGAGTAGTGCTGCTGAGTAGCGATAGTGTAGGGCAACTAGAACAAATACAAGCAGGAGCGGCAGCGTATTTTACAAAATTAGCAAACGAAGATAGGTATTACCAGAAGAAAGGATTGACAGGGGAAGAAAAAGGAAAACTACTCGCAGTACTTACCGTATTACGAGCAAGTGAAGTATTTGGGTATTACGAAAGAGTAGGAGATGACTGGGAACTAAAGGCAGAGTATAAAGACTTGCAGCCGGTAGATAAAAATCGGCAAGCGATAGAAGGAGGGCTAGCAGCAGCCGGAATAGTCTCTGATTGGACAAAGCAAGTTGCCACGATAGATTATGTAAAGGAAGCAAGTATACCGGTATACAATCTGGCACAGTCTGCAACCGAAGAGAGTAGTGTGCACATACCGTATTTTGACAAAGAAAGTAAAGAAACCAAAATACTTACAAAAACAATTCGTAAGTATGATTCTGCTTTGGACAGTAGCGGTGTGCCAGATGTAATAGTAGAGCCTGAAGCGATAGAGCTTTCATCAGATGCTCATCCACTACAAGGATATGCGTTAGTACAAAAATCAAACGAAGATCCAAAGGATAGGAGCAAGAAGCTAAAAACGGATTCGGTAATACGAGAGAAGAAACTGGCGGGCGGGATGCATGGGTGGTTATATGGTAGTTGGACGGGGTATTACCTCTGGGATGTAACAAAGATAGGAGCAACACCGCCTACAGTAGCAAAAGAAGTAGCCCGAGACGAAGAGAGAGAAGTAAACTACCCGCCTTACTCAATACCCCTGCAAAAGAACGAAGAAGCAGATGGATCAAAAAAGAATGAGATAGGAAAAGAAAAAGTACTAATAACAAAAGATAGCTGGCTAACAAAGCGAGATAGCTATACAAAGCCAGAAGGACTAACAAGTGATTATACGCCCAAACAAAAAGACTATTACTTTGCAGCCTTTATAGAAGGAGACAGAATACATCCTGACAGGAATGGAGGGGATACCTATTTTAGTTATCCTGGGATGGAAGAAACAAAGGGAACAGGTGGCACTGCAAATGGGTTTAGGTTTGTAAAGGCAAGAAGGAGTAGGTCGCAGGCTTTAGACCTAAGTGTAGGATTAACTTTATTCCCTGGATTAGGAGTAAACGTAAGTACAAATGAAAGCCAGTCCTGGCAGTACACCGGGCTCATGGATATGAATGGAGACAGGTATCCTGACATAGTAGATTTTGGAACAAGTAAAGAAGGGGTGAATAGTTTTAGCATACACCAGGGTACAGGGAGTGGCTTTGGTAATACAATAACGGCCAATATAGGTAATAATAAATGGTTACTCAGTAATAACCAAAGTAAGAGCATCGCCTATGGAGCCAGTATGAGTAATCCGAGTGGAGCGGTATTTACCGTATTTGGACCAACGGGCAAGCCAAAGAGCCAGAATGCAGCGACACCGGAAGCAGGAAAGAGTGGAGGAGGAGCGGGGATAACAGGGGCGGGGTATAGCAGTTCTGGCAGTCTGGGTAGCTCTTGGCAAACAGAAGGCTTTATGGATCTAACTGGGTCGGGCTTGCCTGATCATATACGGGTATCAGAAAAAAACTACTATGTATATCCGAACTTAGGAAATGGCAATTTTGGGAATGCCCTATCCTATGGTAGTACCATAAGTGGTACTTATTATGATAGAGCAGGATATGAATCACTACAGAGTTTTGGCATACCGGGAATAAGTTATACAAGCGCGGGAAGTTACAGCAGTACCTTTAGCCTATCTGCCTCATTGGGAGGTATAGTGGGAGGTGGGATAAGTCTGGGGTATACGGGTAATGTAAGCCAGACGATAGGCAGCCTTGCAGATATGAATGGAGATGGTTTAGTAGACCAGGTGGTAAAGAGAGAAAGTGATGAATACTTTGTAGTCAAGTATAATCGAGGAGATAGTTTTGGCCCTGAAGTAAAAATATACCGTCCTGGCTGGGGTATTTCGCTAGACATGACAGAAGCGATACAAGAGGATATAGATAGAATACGAAGAGGGACGATAGATAAGACAAGAGAAGAATTAAAGCCCGATACAAGTAATGGAGCGAAGCCCGCGAGTGAGCAGTTGGCAACGAATGAAAAGAATACCTTTAAGGAATATGTAAATCCCTTTGCAGTACAAGACAACCTAGAGTATACAACAGGATCAAGTTTTAATCCATCGGTTAGTTTGAGTTTTGGCTTTGGGTTTGCCTTTACAACACTAACAATAAGTCCTGGGATAAGTGGTAACATAGCGACGACACAGGCTAGTCTAAAGTTTATGGACATAGACGGAGATGGGCTACCTGATCATGCGATAAAGACGCCAAGTAGTGCGCTGTACAAGCGCAACTTGAGTGGTAAGGTGGGATTGTTAAAGAGAGTGTATTTACCACAAGGTGGTAGATACAGTTTTGACTACGAGCAGGTAGGGAACACCGAGGACATGCCGCAGAAGCGGTGGGTGTTACAGTCTGTAACAAAAGAAGCAGGCTTTAGTACTGAAGCGATAACCAAAGGAGAGGCGCAGGAAATACCGCAAGACAGAGGAGTGCAACAGTACAGCACCTACTATGAATACGGTGATGGTAACTACAACAGAAAAGAGAGAATGTTTTTTGGTTTTGGTACGGTAAAGACAATAAGTAAAGAAAACACAAAGGTAATGCGGGTTAAGACAAGTAGCTATGAAGTGATGGATTATGCAACACGGGGTATAGAGAGAAGGACGAAGGTAGAAGGCATATCTACCGACAGTGGAAATATGGTGATGTATCAGGAAGGGGAGAAGGTACTACAAAGTAGGATAGAAAGAGAAGGCAAGGCGAAAGCCAAGTTTTATTATGAAGGCACACAGCCAATAAGAAAGGAAAGGTTTACTATCTACTTTCCTTATGTAGAAAGAGAAATAAGTAGGCAATACCAGACAACAGGGAAGGATGCAGGTATTCTACAGCTAGAGACCAGCAAAGAGTACAGCTACGATAGGTATGGTAATGTAACAACAGTACGAGATTATGGCGCAACAGCAAAGACAGCAAGTACGGCACAGCAAAGAAAAGACCTGTATGCTTCCATAACATATAAAGAAGCAGATGTAATAAAAAACATACTAAGTCTTCCTAGCAGTATAGAGGTACGGGAAGAGAACTCCAGTGGGGTTTTACTGCGCAAGAGGCAGGGTGAGTACGGCAGTAATGGTGAGTTAGTAAAACTACTACAGTACGAGAATAGTACTACAGCCCGTGAGTATTCTTTTACCTATGATAATTATGGTAACTTATTATCGATTACAGACCCAAGAGGACATACCATACGTTATACATATGATACTATTGTACAGAGTTTTGTAACCGAAATAGTAAATACCAACATAAAGATAGCAAATTCCCCACGCTATACCAGCAGTATGACTTGGGATTATTCCCAGCAAGTAAAGCTAAGCCAAAGCGACCAGAATGGGCAGACTATGAGTTTCGCATATGATGAGTTTGGACGGCTAACTGCGGTGCGCAGCCCTTACGACACTGGTATTACCCCATCGGTAGAGTATGAGTACAACCGTGTACGGTATCCCTGGACGGTGATAACAAAAAACAAAATTCTCTACGATGCAGACAACAGCGATACCCTTAGCACCGTGGTTGCGATAGACGGTGTAGGTAGGGTTTTGCAAACTGCCAAGACAGGAGAGATGCGCCAGCCAGGCACCGACAAATCCCTAGTAGGCTGGAACCTATCGGGTGCGGTAGCCTACGATGAGCAAGGACGGACAGTCGCAGAAGGGCAGATGAGTTTTGTAGAAAAACTTTTTAATGACACGGGTAATCTTTCTTTAACAGCACTACTACGGCCAACGACAAAAACCTACGATGCCATTGACAGAATAATTAGCCAAACACTACCCGATGGTGCTAGCATAAAAAGTGAATATGGCATTAGTAATGATAGCACGCGAATGGTACAAAAAACCACCGACCCCTTGGGCAATAGCGAAGTACGTGAACTGGACGACAGTGGCAACATAGTAAGGGTGAGCAGACTAGACAAGGACAACAAAGAAGTAACTAGTGCCAGCTACGAATATGATCCTATGGGCCAGATGCTACGGACACTAGACCACAACAAAAACACGATAGAAGTTGTCTATGACCTTTTAGGCAGGAGGCTGCAGCAAACAAGTGCCGATACAGGCACCCAAGTTTATGGCTACGATGAGGCAGGCAATATAATAACCAAAGACACTTCACAATTGCGCAAAGAAGGCAGACGTATCTTTTACGAATACGATGGTTTGAACCGTCTTGTAAAAATAAACTACCCCTATAGCGATGATGTACTCTACACCTACGGCAGCGAAGCAGATAGCAGCCAAGACAACTATGCAGCAGGCAGATTACTACATCGCACAGACAACTCTGGCACCGTGAGCTATACCTATGGTAGACTAGGCGAGATGACTAGCCAAACCAAGACGATAAAAAGACTCACCCCCAACAGAGACCCAGAAACAGCCACATTACAATATAAGTCCGACTATCTTGGACGTATGCAACAAATAACCTATCCCGATAACGAAGTCCTTACCTATACCTACGATGCAGGCGGGCAAATAAAGAAGGTAACTGGTGTTAGGTCTGATTTTGAGTTCCCCTACATTAAAGACATTGGCTATGACGAGTATAGCCAAAGATCATTTATTGAGTACGGTAACGGCATAAAGACTGAATATGCCTACGACCCTAACCGCAGATGGCTTAGCAGTATAAAGACAACAACAGCAACGGGTACGGACTATCAAAACATGACCTATAGTTTTGATCTGGTAGGCAACATAACTAATTATACAAATAACACCGATGGCATAAAGACTAGCCAAAGTTATACCTACGATAGCCAGTACCAGCTTGTAGAAGCAGAAGGCCTTAGCAAAAGTGGTGTGTACGATGGGCTTCCCAACTACAATGTTTCTAGCTACAGCCAAAAGTTTACCTTTGATAGTATCGGAAACATAACTAATAAACTAAGTACATCCCGTACTGATGGTGCAAATAGAAACCTTAACCTAAACTATAAGAAAGAGTACAAATACTATGCAGGCAAAGCACACCAAGCAGAAAGTGTAGGTAATTTCTACTATAGGTATGACTTAAACGGCAACATGATAGAAGAGCGGGCAGGAGGCCATGCCCCCGAACCAACACGAAAAGAACCTGTGCTTAGAATACTAGAAGAGCGAGAAGATGCCACAATTTACGGTCTTAACGAGGGCTTTGCCATAGAACAAAATTCTGTAAAGCCTGTAGACAAATCCTACAACAGAAAATACAAGTGGGACGAAGAGAATAGGCTTATCACGACAATGGACAGCAACATTACCGTCCAGTACAAATACGATGCCGATGGTGAGCGCACCATAAAGTACAGTAGTCGTGGCGAAAGCATATATTTTGACTCTCTGTGGCAAATGCATACTAGCCAGTCATTGTTATTGCAAAGCAAACATATTTATGTTGGCCAAAGCAGAGTTGGCACTAAACTAAGCATAAAGGGCGAGTCTAGTTTAGGTTACGAAAAAATAAATAATTACTATTACCATCCCGACCACCTGGGCAGTAGCCAACTAATTACAGACTATCGCGGCTGGAAGTACGAGCACTTAGAGTACACACCCTACGGTGAGCTGTGGGTAAACCGCAAAGCCGAAAAGTTAAACAAAACACCCTTTACCTTTACTGGCAAAGAAATGGATGCCGAGACAGGTTTGTACTACTACGGTGCTAGGTACATGAATCCCCAAAATAGCCTGTGGATAAGCGCAGATCCGGCGTTGATTGATGGATCCTACTTCCCTGTTGCGCCAATTAGTGATGAAGCAAGAAAGCAGAATCAGAATCTGCCGGGATTAGGTGGTGTGTTTAATGTAGTTAATTTGGCAGGGTATCATTATGGGGGGAATAATCCGGTACGTTATGTGGATCCGGATGGGAAGTTTATTAATTTAATATCTGCTGCTGCCGGCGCAGCAATAGGCGGAATAATAGGAGGAGTAATTGCTGCTGCAACTGGAGGTTCTGCAGCAGAAATAGCTGCAGGAGCAGCAGCGGGGGCATTAACAGGTGGGCTTGCTGGATTATCAATGGGTGCTTCTCTGGCAGTTCAAGTTGCAGTTGGTGCAGCAGGAGGAGCTGCTGGATATGTAGTTAATCAAAGCATAGCTGGCAAAAAAGTAAATGCTGAAGGGGTAGTACTATCGGCGGCAGGAGGTGCAGCAGGAGTTGCTGCGGCTGCTGTTGTAGGAAAAGTAAGTTCAGCAATTGCTTCTAAACTTGCATCAAATGGCACTGTAAATGAGACAACTACAGTAATTGGTAAGGTAAGGGATTTACAAAAATTAGGACAGGGGGAACAGTCGTTACTTAATCGTTTACCTGATCAGGGTAGTCCTAAGGCAAATTGGGCTCAGAACTCTGGTGTGCTACGTCAAGAAATGGGACGAGGATTACCAATAAGGGATGCAAGTGTAAACTCCAAAACTGGAGAACTTATTCAATATCCAGGAAGCTTCCTCAATGCTGAAAGGAATCTTCTTCAAAGTCGTGGATGGACGTATGATCCAGCAACAACCATGTGGAATCCGCCCCAGTGAATAACAAAGAAATAATGAATTTAATTGAAGGCCGACTCGGCTTTCTTAACAGTTCTACTGCTTCTTTCAATTTTCTTTTGGGATTAAATTTCAAGGAGGTTGAAAGAGAATCTACTTCATTGCGTTTTGAAAGTCCGTTTGTATTTGTAAATATTTCTCATGACCGTTTGTCCTATGAGATTGATTTTGAAGTAGGTCTCATTGCTACTGGTGAAGTCTTTTCGCTATTTGAGATACTTAGTATTGTTGCACCGGAAGAAGTCAACAAAGCTATGTATCAAGTAACTAATTCAAAAACACTAGAACGATGTCTTGTTGATGTTGCTGAGATAGTTCAACGAAAACTCTATCTATTGTTAAAAGGAGATGTAGCTTCATTTGATAATCTACGCTACGGTGTTTCATTAATCCGAAGGGTTGCAACATTGCAGGCTCAATTTGGTGCAATTATCTCGCGTGCAGATAATGCTTGGGATGCGAAGGATTTTGAAATGGCAAAAGATCTGTATCAGAAGGCGCAAGAAGCGTTAGACGAAATAAGAATAAGAAGACTTAAGTATTTGCATAAAAACAGGAAATATGGAACCGCTAGACCGACAGGGATTTTGCCATGACAAATACTAAAGTGCGTTTCTGGGAATATAGTATTAGAAACAAAGAACGAATTATGGCCTCACATCCAGAAGATAATACAAGATGTGACATCGTGAGCTGCCTTGCTTGTGGTCAAATTTACTCTGTAAGTGTTGTTAAAGAAGCCTATCAGGGAATTGACCGGGCAAGTGCTGTAAAAAGGACGAACTGTATAAAGTGTGTAGCAGAATTAGAAGAAACAATGGCTAATTACCCGGAAAAGTATTTATCGAAGGATGGCATCCTTTGCGAATGGGAACGCCCTCTTGTATACCCAGAATTTGAGTCGATAGTTTTAGAATTTCCTGATCTATTCAATTTGGGTGGATCTGAAAAGGTATATAGCTAAACCGCACAGACAACTCTGGCACGGTAAGCTATACCTATGGTAGAATAGGGGAGATGACTAGCCAAACCAAGACAGTAAAGCGGCTTACGCCAAACAGAGACCCCGAAACAGCCACATTACAATATAAATCTGACTATCTTGGTCGTATGCAACAAATAACCTACCCCGATAATGAAGTTCTTACCTATACTTACGATGCAGGCGGGCAGATAAAGAAGGTTACCGGTGTTAGGTCTGATTTTGAATTCCCCTACATTAAAGACATCGGCTATGACGAATATAGCCAAAGATCATTTATTGAGTACGGTAACGGCATAAAGACTGAATATGCCTACGACCCTAACCGCAGATGGCTTAGCAGCATAAAGACAACAACTGCAACGGGTACAGTCTATCAAAATATGACCTATAGTTTTGATCTTGTAGGAAACATAACTAATTACACCAATAACACCGATGGCATGAAGACTAGCCAAAGTTACACTTACGATAGCCAGTACCAGCTTGTAGAGGCAGAAGGCCTTAGCCAAAGTGGTGTGTACGATGGTCTTCCCAACTACAATGTTTCTAGCTACAGCCAAAAGTTTACCTTTGATAGTATTGGAAACATTACCAATAAACTAAGCACTTCAAAAACCGATGGTGCAAATAGAAACCTTAACCTAAACTATAAGAAAGAGTACAAATACTATGCGGGCAAAGCACACCAGGCAGAAAGCGTGGGTAATTTCTATTATAGATATGACTTAAACGGCAACATGTTAGAAGAGCGGGCAGGTGGTCATGCTCCTGAACCAACACGAAAAGAACCTGTTCTTAGGATACTAGAAGAGCGAGAAGACGCCACAATTTACGGTCTTAACGAGGGCTTTGCGATAGAGCAAAATTCTGTAAAGCCTGTAGACAAATCCTACAACAGAAAGTACAAGTGGGACGAAGAGAATAGGCTTATCTCGACAATGGACAGTAACATCACCGTCCAGTACAAATACGATGCAGATGGTGAGCGCACCATAAAGTACAGTAGTCGTGGCGAGAGCATATATTTTGACTCTCTGTGGCAAATGCACACTTCCCAGTCTTTACTATTGCAAAGCAAACATATTTATGTTGGACAAAGCAGAGTAAGCACTAAACTAAGCATAAAGGGCGAGTCTAGTTTAGGTTATGAAAAGATAAATAATTACTATTACCATCCCGATCACTTGGGCAGTAGCCAACTAATTACAGACTATCGTGGCTGGAAGTACGAGCACTTAGAGTACACACCCTACGGTGAACTGTGGGTAAACCGCAAAGCCGAAAAGTTAAACAAAACACCCTTTACCTTTACCGGCAAAGAAATGGATGCCGAGACTGGGCTGTACTACTACGGTGCAAGGTACATGAACCCCCAAAATAGCCTGTGGATAAGCGCAGACCCGGCTTTGATTGATGGCTCCTACTTTCCTGTTGCACCAATAAGCGATGAAGCAAGAAAACAAAATCAGAATCTGCCAGGATTAGGTGGTGTGTTTAATGTAGTTAATTTGGCGGGGTATCATTATGGGGGGAATAATCCGGTACGGTATGTGGATCCGGATGGGAAGATTATTAATTTAATATCTGCTGCTGCAGGTGCAGCAATAGGCGGAATAATAGGAGGAGTAATTGCTGCTGCAACTGGAGGGTCGGCAGCAGAAATTGCTGCAGGAGCAGCAGCGGGGGCATTAACGGGTGGGCTTGCTGGATTATCAATGGGTGCTTCTCTGGCAGTTCAAGTTGCAGTTGGTGCAGCAGGAGGAGCTGCAGGATATGTAGTTAAACAAAGCATAGCAGGCAAAAAAGTCAGTGTTGAAGGGGTAGTACTATCAGCGGCAGGGGGAGCAGCAGGCGTTGCTGCGGCTGCTGTTGTAGGAAAAGTAAGTTCAGCAATTGCTTCTAAACTTGCATCAAATACCGCTGGGAAGGGGGCAACTACTCCGAAGATCCATGGAAACAGCCTAGACACACCAAAGCCTGGTCAAGGATATTCACTACGAGACCGTGACACTGGTAACCTACTTAAGTATGGAGAAACTACACGAGGTACGAAGCGTTATTCCCAATCCTATCTTGATAAGAACAATGCCGATATGTTCTTTGAAGCGCAGGGAACAAAACGTGAAATGCATACTTGGCAACATGATAAAATCCTTGAGTTCAAGGATGCAAACAATGGTATTCGGCCGCCATTAAATAAATCGGACTACTAACTATGAAACTCTGGATGTCTTGTGAGGCAATGATAGAACTCGCTGAAAGTTTTCGAATGGCTCGTGGAAAACTTGAAAAGACTATAAACCAATGGTTTATAGTCTTTTCAAGTTTTCCACGAGCCATTCGAAAAACTTTCAGCCGAGTTCTATCATTCGACCTTCACACCGACATCCAGGAAGCTGTTAAAGTCAATCGAAGAAGTAAGGTTATTGAATTTAGACTTAAGGTTGACTATAAAAAATTCGTAGAAGGCGATGAGAAGGAAAGAATCGTCCTACTCGCAGATATGCTAATAAGATCTCTTTCTGAAATGAAGAAAATACCGATAGCAGAAAGTGAACTTTCTTTCTTGTCAGAGATTGTTTTGCGATATGCTAGGCCTAATTAGCAGTTCAAGCTGACAACCCGTACAAGCCGTGTTGCAGCTTAACTTTGACATTAGGCGGGCTAAAGCACTTGGAAGAAAACACCAAGACGGCGGGAAGCGGCACCGGGTCGGCGGCGGTGGCCCGCGGGGGTCCGCCGCCGTGGTTGCAACTCCCCCCGCGGAGGAAGTAGACAGAGACTTCGTTTCTGTCTACTACGGGAACCGCGACGAGAAAGGCCCGCCGGCAACAGGACGTTGACGGCGGGTTGGCGGAGA
This sequence comes from Unio pictorum, assembly GCA_030141615.1. NCBI lineage: Eukaryota > Metazoa > Mollusca > Bivalvia > Unionida > Unionidae > Unio > Unio pictorum. Next base: position 17,325 of record JARLTB010000353.1, read on the forward strand.
AAAAAACATTCACCTAGTTTGATGCGGTCCCGTGGCGAGCGGAGGGCTGTCCGGCAGGTGAACTTCGCATAAGACGGTCTTATGCGAAGTTTGCCGGTGCCGGTGGACGCCGTAACGGAAAAGCTTTTGCAGCAGGCAGATTACTAAACCAAAAAGACAACTCTGGCACGGTGAGCTATACCTATGGTAGACTAGGCGAGATGACAAGCCAGACCAAGACAGTAAAAAGGCTCACGCCCAACAGAGACCCCGAAACTGCAACACTACAATATAAGTCTGACTATCTTGGACGGATGCAGCAAATAACCTACCCCGATAACGAAGTCCTTACCTATACTTACGATGCAGGCGGTCAAATAAAGAAGGTTACAGGTGTTAGGTCTGATTTTGAGTTCCCTTACATAAAAGACATTGGCTATGACGAGTATAGCCAAAGATCATTTATTGAGTACGGTAACGGCATAAAGACTGAATATTCCTACGACCCTAACCGCAGGTGGCTTAGCAGTATAAAGACAACAACGAGCACAGGTACGGACTATCAGAACATGACCTATAGTTTTGACCTGGTAGGAAACATAACTAATTATACAAATAACACCGATGGCATAAAGACTAGCCAAAGTTATACCTACGATAGCCAGTACCAGCTTGTAGGCGCAGAAGGCCTTAGCCAAAGTGGTGTATACGATGGTCTTCCCAACTACAATGTATCTAGCTACAGCCAAAAGTTTACCTTCAATAGTATCGGAAACATAACTAATAAACTAAGCACTTCAATAACCGATGGTGCTAATAGAAACCTTAACCTAAACTATAAGAAAGAGTACAAATACTATGCAGGCAAAGCACACCAGGCAGAAAGTGTTGGTAACTTTTATTATAGGTATGATCTAAACGGCAACATGATTGAAGAACGGGCAGGTGGCCATGCTCCCGAACCAACACGAAAAGAACCTGTGCTTAGGATACTAGAAGAGCGAGAAGACGCCACAATATACGGTCTTAACGAGGGCTTTGCGATAGAGCAAAATTCTGTGAAGCCAGTAGACAAAGCCTACAACAGAAAGTACAAGTGGGACGAAGAGAATAGGCTTATCACGACAATGGATAGCAACATTACCGTCCAGTACAAATACGATGCAGATGGTGAGCGCACCATAAAGTACAGTAGTCGTGGCGAAAGCATATATTTTGACTCTCTGTGGCAAATGCATACTTCCCAGTCTTTACTTCTGCAAAGTAAACATATTTATGTTGGCCAAAGCAGAGTAAGCACTAAACTAAGCATAAAGGGCGAGTCTAGTTTAGGCTACGAAAAGATAAATAATTACTATTACCACCCCGATCACCTGGGCAGTAGCCAACTAATTACAGACTATCGTGGCTGGAAGTACGAGCACTTAGAGTACACACCCTACGGTGAACTATGGGTAAACCGCAAAATAGAAAAATTAAACAAAACACCCTTTACCTTTACCGGCAAAGAAATGGATGCCGAGACAGGCCTGTACTACTACGGTGCTAGGTACATGAATCCCCAAAATAGCCTGTGGATAAGCGCAGACCCTGCGTTGATTGATGGCTCCTATTTCCCTGTTGCGCCTATTAGTGATGAAGCAAGAAAGCAGAATCAGAATTTACCTGGATTAGGCGGTGCTTTTAATGTAGTTAATTTGGCGGGGTATCATTATGGGGGGAATAATCCGGTACGGTATGTGGATCCAACGGGACTTGAGGATAGTCAAGTTGTTCCAACGGTCCAAAATAATACTGTAGACAAAATTGCAAATGAAAATACTACAGAGGTGAAGTTAAATGATGCAGTTCTAAAAAGTATTGCCACATTACATCCTGATATTAGAGAAGATACCGAAAAGTTTCTTTTAGATGCAAAAAAGCAAGGTATAGATTTATCAATTTCAAGTACTGTTAGAAGCATGGAAGAGCAAACAGCACTATATAATAAAGGCAGAGATGATAAAGGAGTTGTTACGGATCAATCTAAAATCGTTACAAATGCAAAAGCAGGAGAAAGTTATCATAACTATGGGCTTGCTCTTGATGTTGTTCCTGTAGTTGATGGAAAACTGCAATGGAATTCAGATAAATGGGCAACAGTTGGAGAAATTGGAAAGAAATATAATTTTGAATGGGGTGGTAATTGGACAACCATTGTTGACAAGCCTCATTTTCAAAATACATTTGGAATTTCAACGACTGACTTGAAAGCCAAGTACGATAAAAATGATATGACAAATGGGTTTGTCAACTTAAAATAGTGGAGATTATTGTATGATTAAACGACCTGGAATTATTATTACTATATGTTTTTTAGTTATAGGATGTCTTTATTCCGAAGACTTTTCAAGTAAAGAAAAAGATGTAATATTTAGCAATATTTCTTGTTACAAAAAAAAAATAGAATTTGAATTGCCTTTTTTGGAAGTTCGTAGTTATGATATTAATGACATGTCAACTGAAGGGGGTAATGTAAAAAAATATCTTAAAAATAATGTTCCTGTATTTATTGAAGGTTATATTTATGGTGAAATGGGTAAGTATATTTATAAATATTATTTTTTTGATAAAAAATACACCTATGTTGAGAAAATTAGTTACGAATATGATAAGCCAATGACATTTGAAGATTTCAAAATTGTTAAAGAAAGTAAAGAAAAGTATATTGTTAACAATGGTTCGGTTTACGAAATAAAAGAAAAAAATATTATCAATATTACAGAATTATTTTTAACAGACTATTTAAATCGGATTAATAAATTGTGAAAATTTGTCTGGCTTGTCTAATCTATAGGCTAAAGTGAGCCAATTTGTCATGACACTTTTTTATAAAAAAGTGTTCCTTCATAATAATTAAACCGTCTTTCTGTTGTTATGAGAAAACAGCCTCCTATATACTTCATCCGGGGTAATATAGTCAAACGACTGATGAAATCGCTCTGTATTATGGAACTTAACTACTATTCATTTTGCTTATTAATTTACTCATAGTCTTTATAATCATTGAGGAAGGAAGCGAAGTAGAGTGGAATATACAAATAGAATATAACAAAATAAAGTACTTTGAAGACCAGAAAGACACGATGGAATTTATCACGCCGAAGGATAAGGTAGGATATACAAAAACGGTAACAAGGATAGTAACAGTAAACGGTAAGGACAGGGAAGAAACAACGTATGTATGGGTACCTGAAATACCAGAAGGATTGGAAGCAATATATGATAGTAAAGGATACTTAAAACCAAATTGGAGTGAATTACTTACAAAAGAGGTAGCAATACAGCTGCTGCGCTATGGGAAAGGAATACCAAATAAAATACACCGTGATATATTCAGACCTATGATAGAAGCAGCAAGCAAGGGAAAAAAAGATAGTTGTATCTAGCGTAGAGAATGGACAATGGAAAGAGATGGCAGTGCCACTACTGTTGCCCGATTCAATACTACTCAAGGGGCGATATAGTTACGAGGCAGAAACCCAGAGCTACTTTAGAAAGGAAAAAGAGATTCAAAAGAAGTATATGAATATAAAACAAGCGGGGGAGAGATACGATCTAGCGATAGTATAGTAGGAACCTACTACTACAACGCGCTTAGAAGCCTTGAAAAAGAAATAGACACAGAAGCAAGCTTGACACAGGAAGAGAAAGAGGCAAAGAAAGAAAACCTAAAGCAAGATCTATTCTGGCGAACACCTGATGGCAGGATAGTACTAATAGACAGAAGAAGCGAAGCAGTAAAGTGGGTAGAAAGACAGGAGCGGTATCTAGCAGCAGTAGTGCCGGAAGAAGGCCAGGAGAAAGATAAAGAACTGGATGTACTGTACAATGGGGCAGGAGAGGAAGAAGAAAAGCTGCTTCTGAGGAAGAAGTCAGATAGGTATGTGCTGGTACGGGAGGTAAAGGGAGTAGAAAAAGAAGACAGCACAGTAGGGTTGGAAGTAGAAGAAAGTGCAACAGAACGTATCGTGAGCATGAAAGACAGAGGAATAAAGAGGCGATTTATCTTTACAGAAAAGTCAGACATACCAAGCAGTATTCCTGCGAGCATTTACGAAGGGATAATAAGTAACTTTATCCTTGCGGGAGAAGTGTTTGGGAGTTTTAGTGGAATAGGAAGTCTTGCCATAGCAGAAAGTGACTGGACAAAAATAACAGCAGCAATAAGAGAAGAAGAAAGACAAGTATTAGAATACTGCTGGGAACTAGTGGAGGGGGAATACAGATTACGGGATAAGGATCTGGCAGCAGACACAGATGTATATGAAACAAATTACAAGAAAGGACTGGTACTACTAGATACCTACACAAAGCAAAAGGATAGTATCTACAATAGCATAGGAGGAGCAAAGGAACTACTACTAATAACAGCAGAAGAAAAGGCGAGTATAGAAGGAGGGGGGTATACAATACATGAGTATGTAGAAGCCATAGAAAATGAAGGGAGTACTTATTACAAAATAAAAGAAAGCATAAGCCCGGAAGAAGAACAAAGGCTAAGTGAAATAGCAAGAGCGTATCGGAGAGATGTAGAACTATTTCCATATTATACATATAGCAAGGAAAAGGGTAGTTGGGAGCTACGAGAAGGCTTAGAGCAAGCAGCGATGACAGCAGTAAGCAGCCAAATGAGAAATGCAGGAATACAAACGGACTGGACAAAAGAGGAGTTAGAAATAGAATATGGGTCTGGGGATGAATTAGTCGTACAAAAAGCAGTCTTACCGGAAGGTGGGAGAGTAGAAAGTTTTATGCCTGGAGTAGAGCAAAGAAGGAAAGCGGGACAGATGGTAAGCAAGGTACAAATACCTTACTTAACACAGGACGAAGATAGGCAGGCAAAGACAATAATGATAATCAAATACATACCGATATATGATTCGCTAGCAGATTATAGTACAGAAGATCTAATGAAGGGGGAGGAAGGGACAAGGCCGCTAGGAGGAGGAGAACTGGGGTGGTTTTATGGTATCTGGACAGGGTATTATGAATGGAACGACCAGTTATTTGAAAAGGATCCGAATGAAAAGAAAAAAGAAAATGAGGCATCGTATCCGCCGTATGTGCTGAACATGAGTGGGAACAAGAGAAGGGATGGGACAACACAAATAGAAAACATAGGAGAAGCAAGGAAAAGAGAAAGAGCGGTAGCAGAGACGGCGTGGGTGTCAAAGGTAGATAGTTATGAAGAGCCGACAAGGAATGAAGCAACAGGAGCATTAGAAGCAAAAAAATATACCTTTGCGGGGTATATAGATAAAGACAGGATAGTGGTGGGGAGGAATGGAGGGGACAGCTACTACAAGATACCTGGAGTGGTAAACAAGGAAGAGGTGCGAGGAACAAAAGGAACAAAATCACTCGATGTATACAGCAGAAGCAGGTCAACAAGTTTTGATATAAATGGGGGAGTTTCGGTAGGGCCCTTAGGAGCAAATGCAAGCTATAACACAGGAAAGTCGTGGCAACACAAAGCAATGATGGACATAAACGGAGATAGGTTTCCTGATATAGTAGACACAGCAGATAGTGCAGACGGAGTTGATGCAATACGAGCGTGGCTAGGAGGGGGTAATGGATTTTATGGATATAATGATTACTTATTACAAAAAGGATCGTATCTACACCTATTTGACAATGTAAGCACCAGTATAGGAAGCAGTGCAGGGGCACCCTTGGGAGCGATAGTACTAAGGTACAACTCCAGTGGAGAGACAACGCAAACAACTGCCACACCGCCACCATCAACAGAGGGAGGTAATACACCGGACACACCACCAGCGGAAGTGCCGCCAGCAGCGGTACCACCAGAAGTGGTACCAGCAGCAGTACCACCGTCTACAAGTGGATTAGTAGGGTCAGAACGGAATGAGCAAATAAGTACAGAAAAAACAAATGTAGTAGTAAATTTTAGTGGCAGTACAGGAATAACAGGAAGTATGGGAGTGAGCAAGCAGCAGCAGGGCTTGGTAGACTTTACCGGTTCTGGCTTACCGGATCATGTACGAGCAGATGGGACAGGCTATAGTGTGCAAATAAAACACGGGGAAGGGATTTACCGCCACCGGTGTCTTGGGGTAATGCGGGTATTAGGCAGCAGCTATGGGCAAGATATGGGTCAATTTAGTACCGATAATATAACGTACTTGGGTATGTCAAGTAGTGGTAGTTTCGGGCAGACAATGGGAGTTGCGGTAGGAGTAAGCGTAGTAGATGCAACACTATCCTTAGGGTATTCAGGCACGGTTAATCAAAGCTATATGAGTGTGCAGGATATAAACGGAGATGGCTTAGTAGATGAGGTAGTAAACGAAAGAAGGAACAGAGTACTTTTTAGTAAAGTACAACAGGGGAGATAGCTTTAAGTGATGAACAAAAGGTATATGCACCTACCTGGGAATCTGCGGAAGCAAATGTAGATTACCGTGCACAAGTGAACAAAGATTTGGAAACGTTATTGGCAAATGTACCCTACCGACCAGAACAGTTGCAGGAAGGTTCTTTTGCTAAGGTAGAGATCTCATCAAATGGAAATAGTTTTCAAAAATATATCAATCCATTAATGGTGAAGGACACACTAGATTACAGTACGGGAGCAACCTTTAGCATAAATGCAGATGTGAATATAGCATTAACCTTTCTGGTACTTACGTTAAATATAAGGCCTGGAATAGGGAGCACCTTGGCGAGCACGGGGTCTGCATTAAAGTTTATGGACATAGATGGAGATGGCTTACCCGATCATGTGCTAAAGCTGCCAGGATCAAGAGAAATGTATGTGCGCAGGAACCGTATGGGTAAGGTGGGCTTGTTAAAGACAGTGCATGTGCCACAAGGCGGTAGGTACAAATTTGACTACGAGCAGGTAGGAAACACGGAGGACATGCCACAGAAGCGGTGGGTGTTACAGTCTGTAACAAAAGAAGCAGGATTTAGTACTGAATCGATAAGAAAAGGAGAGGCACAGGAAATACCGCAAGACAGAGGAGTGCAAAGCTACAAGGTAGAATACCGCTATGCGAATGGGTACTATGACAGAAGCGAAAGAGTATTCTATGGTTTTGGGCTTGTGCAAACATATAGTAGAGATGCACATGCAAAGGTACTACGAGTAGGAAGTAGTGTATATGATGTGAGCTCGTACTACAAAAAGGGGCTATTATTATCTAGGACAGTGCAGGGGCGGGCAAGTGAAGGAGAAGGAAGTAACAAATTAGTAAAATATAATGAAAGCATGTATAATTATACACTAGAAGCAAATAGAGGGCATGGTAGTGGGCTATCGAAGAGGAAAGTATATTATAACAAAAAAAATGAATTAATAAAAACAAATGAATTTGCAATCTATTTTCCAAGTCTTACAAGAGAAATAAGTAGGCAATACCAGACAACAGGCAAGGATGCAGGTATTCTACAGCTAGAGACCAGCAAAGAGTACAGCTACGATAGGTATGGTAATGTAACAACAGTACGAGATTATGGCGCAACAGCAAGTACGGTGCAACAAAACAAAGACTTGTATGCTTCCATAACGTACAAAGACCCTGATGTAATAAAAAACATACTAAGTCTTCCTAGCAGTATAGAAGTGCGGGAAGAGAACTCCAGTGGTGCTTTACTGCGCAAGAGGCAGGGTGAGTACGGTAGTAATGGTGAGTTAGTAAAGCTACTACAGTACGAGAATAGTACTACAGCCAGTGAGTATTCCTTTACCTATGATAATTACGGTAATTTGTTAACTATTACAGACCCCAGAGGACATAGTGTCAGTTATACATACGATGCTACTGTACAAAGTTTTGTAACAGAAATAGTAAACACCAACATAAAGATAACTAATTCCCCACGCTATACCAGCAGTATGGCTTGGGATTATGCCCAGCAAGTAAAGCTAAGCCAAAGCGACCAGAATGGGCAGACTATGAGTTTTGCCTACGATGAGTTTGGACGGTTAACTGCTGTGCGCAGCCCTTATGATACTGGTATTACCCCATCGGTAGAGTATGAGTACAACCGTGCACGCTACCCCTGGTCTGTAACCACAAAAAACAAAATCCTCTACGATGCAGACAACAGCGATACCCTTAGCACCCAAGTTGCGATAGACGGCTTAGGTAGGGTTTTGCAAACTGCCAAGTCAGGCGAGAAACGAAACAATGCCACTGAGCCAGCGCAAGTAGGCTGGAATCTATCGGGTGCAGTAGCCTACGATGAGCAAGGACGGACTGTCGCAGAAGGGCAGATGAGTTTTGTAGAAAGGCTTTTTAATGATGACAACACAATTGCCTTAACTGCGTTAATACGGCCAACGACAAAAACCTACGATGCCATTGACAGAGTGATTAGCCAAACACTACCCGATGGTGCTACGATAAAAAGTGAGTATGGCATTAGTAATGATAGTACCCGAATGGTACAGAAAACTACTGACCCCCTAGGCAACAGCGAAGTGCGTGAACTGGACGACAGTGGCAACATAGTAAAGGTAAGTCGCTTAGACAAGGACAACAAAGAAGTAACTAGTGCCAGCTACGAATATGATCCTATGGGCCAAATGTTACGGACACTAGACCACAACAAGAATACGATAGAAGTTGTCTATGACCTTTTAGGCAGAAGGCTACAACAAACAAGTGCAGACACGGGTACCCAAGTCTATGGCTACGATGAGGCAGGCAATGTAATAACCAAAGATACTTCACAATTGCGCAAAGAAGGCAGGCGTATTTTTTACGAATACGATGGCTTAAACCGCCTCACTCGTATAAATTATCCTTACAGCGATGATGTACTCTACACGTACGGTACAGAGACAGATAGCAGCCAAGACAACTATGCCGCAGGCAGATTACTAAACCGAAAAGACAACTCTGGCACGGTGAGCTATACCTATGGTAGACTAGGCGAGATGACTAGCCAAACCAAGACGATAAAAAGACTCACCCCCAACAGAGACCCCGAAACAGCAACATTACAATATAAGTCCGACTATCTTGGACGTATGCAGCAAATAACCTACCCCGATAACGAAGTCCTTACGTATACTTACGATGCAGGCGGGCAAATAAAGAAGGTTACCGGTGTTAGGTCTGATTTTGAGTTCCCCTACATTAAAGACATCGGCTATGACGAGTATAGCCAGCGCAGTTTTATAGAATATGGTAACGGCATAAAGACTGAATATACATACGACCCTAACCGCAGATGGCTTAGCAGTATTAAAACAACAACTGCAACGGGAACAGGTTATCAGAACATGACCTATAGTTTTGATCTTGTAGGCAACATAACTAATTATACAAATAACACCGATGGCATAAAGACTAGCCAAAGTTATACCTACGATAGCCAGTACCAGCTTGTAGAAGCAGAAGGCCTTAGCCAAAGTGGTGTGTACGATGGTCTTCCCAACTACAATGTTTCTAGCTACAGCCAAAAGTTTACCTTTGATAGTATCGGAAACATAACTAATAAACTAAGTACATCCCGTACAGATGGTGCTAATAGAAACATTAACCTAAACTATAAGAAAGAGTACAAATACTATGCAGGCAAAGCACATCAGGCAGAAAGCGTGGGTAATTTCTACTATAGGTATGACTTAAACGGCAACATGATAGAAGAGCGTGATGGAGGTCATGCTCCCGAACCAACACGAAAAGAACCTGTGCTAAAGATACTAGAAGAGCGAGAAGATGCCACAATTTACGGTCTTAACGAGGGCTTTGCCATAGAGCAAAATTCTGTAAAGCCCGTAGACAAATCCTACAACAGAAAGTACAAATGGGACGAAGAGAATAGGCTTATCTCGACAATGGATAGTAACATCACCGTCCAGTACAAATACGATGCCGATGGTGAGCGCACCATAAAGTATAGTAGTCGTGGCGAAAGCATATACTTTGACTCTCTGTGGCAAATGCACACCTCCCAGTCTTTACTTCTGCAAAGTAAACATATTTATGTTGGCCAAAGCAGAGTAAGCACTAAACTAAGCATAAAGGGCGAGTCTAGTTTAGGCTACGAAAAGATAAATAATTACTATTACCATCCCGACCACCTGGGCAGTAGCCAACTAATTACAGACTATCGTGGCTGGAAGTACGAGCACCTAGAATACACACCCTACGGTGAACTATGGGTAAACCGCAAAGCCGAAAAGTTAAACAAAACACCCTTTACCGGCAAAGAAATGGATGCCGAGACAGGTCTGTACTACTACGGTGCTAGGTACATGAACCCCCAAAATAGCCTGTGGATAAGTGCAGATCCTGCTTTGATTGATGGGTCGTATTTTGCGGGTGGTAATGGTGGGGTATATAACCTAATGAATCTGTTAGGGTATTCTTATGCAAATAACAATCCAATAAAATATACAGATCCTACTGGTTTGACTGCTGAAAGAGATCAAAATGGTCATTTACCACCGAAAGAGAATGCGCCTTCAACACCACAAGAAAAACCAGATGGACCACCACCAACAGATCCAAATAACAATCCACAAATAATACCTTATCCAATAAGACCAATGGACCAAGGTGGTTTGCAATCAGCAAATCAACTACCAATGGGGATTATAAAAGATATTTTGAGAGAGATATTAAAACCAATTTATGATAAAATATTCGCAGATAAATGGAAAGTAAAACGAATTGTGGAATCTGTAGATACACCATATGGGTTAGCAATACAATCAAAAAGCGATACCGCTCTAGCTGCGCGTAAACTAGTTCATGATGGCGCAACTCTCTACCGCCTAGGTACGACTGGTAAAAGTTTTGCTGCTGATGGTCAATTCTGGTCTTTAGAAAACCCATTGACTCCTGGATATGCTTCACGATATGGGATTCCTGAAAGTAATATTTTAAATGCTAATTTTATTATAACTGCAACTATAAAAAATGGTGCAGCATTTGTTACACGGCCTGCCCCTGGGATTGGAGCAAATATCGGTGGTGGCATTGAAGTAGTTGTTCCTACTGGGGCGGTACAAATTCAATCTTTTGTTACAATCAATGAACGATAATAAAAATAAAGATTGGATTGAGGAATCCAAGAATGTTGCAAATGAATTAAGGGTAAACGGGTTTGCAGTAGAAGCTAAACAGATAACTGAGGCAATTGAATCAGGCGCAACAGGAGGAGAGATTTTATTTTCACTTAGATGGCATATAAATGCGCTTCTTAAGAGCAAAAAAAAAATAGATTTAGAAATTATGCATAGCATGAAAGAAATTGTTCAAGGGATAACAAATACGATTGATAAAATAGACAAATATTAATTATTGGCTAATGATTTTATATTAAATATTTTTCTTTGGAATAAAATCAAAAAAATAAACTACCCTTATAGCGATGATGTGCTTTACACCTACGGCACCGAAGCCGACAACACCAAAGACAACTATGCCGCAGGCAGGCTCCTAAACCGAATAGACAACTCTGGCACAGTGAGCTATACCTATGGTAGACTAGGTGAGATGACAAGCCAAACCAAGACAGTAAAGCGGCTTACCCCCAATAGAGACCCTGAAACAGCAACATTACAATATAAGTCTGACTATCTTGGTCGGATGCAGCAAATAACCTATCCCGATAACGAAGTCCTTACCTATACTTACGATGCAGGCGGGCAAATAAAGAAGGTTACGGGTGTTAGGTTTGATTTTGAGTTCCCCTACATTAAAGATATTGGCTATGATGAGTATAGTCAGCGCAGCTTTATAGAATATGGCAACGGCATAAAGACTGAATATGCCTACGACCCTAACCGCAGATGGCTTAGCAGTATAAAGACAACAACAGCAACGGGTACAGGCTATCAGAACATGACCTATAGTTTTGATCTGGTAGGAAACATAACTAATTACACAAATAACACCGATGGGATAAAGACTAGCCAAAGTTATACCTACGATAGCCAGTACCAGCTTATTGGCGCAGAAGGCCTTAGCCAAAGTGGTGTATACGATGGGCTTCCCAACTACAATGTTTCTAGCTACAGCCAAAAGTTTACTTTTGATAGTATCGGAAACATAACAAATAAACAAAGCACTTCAAGAACCGATGGTGCTAATAGAAACCTTAACCTAAACTATAAGAAAGAGTACAAATACTATGCAGGCAAAGCACATCAGGCAGAAAGCGTGGGTAACTTTTATTATAGGTATGATCTAAACGGCAACATGATTGAAGAACGCGCAGGAGGTCATGCTCCTGAACCAACACGAAAAGAACCTGTGCTAAAGATACTAGAAGAGCGGGAAGATGCCACAATTTACGGTCTTAACGAGGGCTTTGCCATAGAACAAAATTCTGTAAAGCCTGTAGACAAATCCTACAACAGAAAGTACAAGTGGGACGAAGAGAATAGACTTATCACGACAATGGATAGTAACATTACCGTTCAGTACAAATACGATGCCGATGGTGAGCGCACCATAAAGTACAGTAGTCGTGGCGAGAGCATATACTTTGACTCTCTGTGGCAAATGCACACTTCCCAGTCTTTACTTCTGCAAAGTAAACATATTTATTTTGGACAAAGCAGAGTAAGCACAAAACTAAGCATAAAGGGCGAATCTAGCTTAGGGTACGAAAAGATAAATAATTACTATTACCACCCCGACCACCTGGGTAGTAGCCAGCTAATTACAGACTATCGTGGCTGGAAGTACGAGCACTTAGAATACACACCCTACGGTGAACTGTGGGTAAACCGCAAAGCCGAAAAGTTAAACAAAACACCCTTTACCTTTACCGGCAAAGAAATGGATGCCGAGACAGGTTTGTACTACTACGGTGCAAGGTACATGAACCCCCAAAATAGCCTGTGGATAAGTGCAGACCCGGCTTTGATTGATGGATCGTATTTTGCGGGTGGTATTTATAATGCTTTGAATTTAGCTGGGTATACGTATGCTTTTAATAATCCTGTAATGTATACAGATCCTGACGGAAGAAGCGCGATAGAAAAAAATATATATTCTAATAGTTTACCTAGATTACAGTTTTTAACGTGCACCAGTGAACAAACAAGAGAATATGAAAGACAGTCTGGTTTATTTAATAAGAATCAAAAAGCGGATACTTATATATCTGACGCTTTAACCAACCGTTTTATGGTTAACTTTCAAGCTAACACCGTTGATGAGATTTTAGGAAAGGCTTCTGATGTTATAAGACAAGTTGGTCAATTACTTATTCCCGGATACGAGAATATACGATCAGGACTTGAATCGCTAATTGTTGAAGGAGATATCGCGAAAAGTGCTGAAAGATTTGGATTAGCAGTAGCTGAACTAGGAACTGCTCTAATGGCTGGTGCATTATTAGGTAAAGCCACCTCTGTAGGTTCATCTACGGTTACTTCTGGAGTTGCTGGAAATGCTGCTGGGAGGGGGATAAAAACCGCTGAAGACATACTTCGTCCAGGTGGTAAGCTACTGGGTGAAGCCGGAACCAGTAGTAAGATTCGAATCCTCCAGGGATCAGCAGATGATGCCGCCAAGCTATTTGACGACCTCGCCGCAGGAGGAAAACCTATAACTGGAACAAGCTATCCCGGAAGGATGGTAGAACTACCTGGAGGTGGTGTTGTTAAAATACGGCCAAGTGGTACGTCTGGTAATTTCCCAACAATTGATGTTGATATTCCAGGTATTGGCATCAGGGAGATTAAATTCAAGCCATGAAAACTCAACTAATTAACCTTCAGAATGAATGGGTACTGTCTTCAGTCGAGAGTGAGATGGGGCTTTGGTGGCTGGCCAATGATGTACGTGAAGTTGGTGGTAATCTACCGGAGGACGAGGTGTGCTCGATTACGCTTGAACTAATTCAGCCACTCTTAACGGAAAAAAAGCTCTTTCCGATTACCTTAAACGCTGATGGCACATATGAGATTTGGAATGATGAACCTTCTGTGGCTATTGAAAGAATTCGAAGTCAATGGCTATCTCTTGGCCGTAAGCCTACCATCGACGATATTGTGTGGTTTGTTGGAGATCGGAAAGCCTAATTAAAGGATAACCTGAAAGGCTCACGGTGGTCGCTTGCAGGTTATCCTGGAAATTATGCCCACTGGGGGGCAAGGGAGTTAAGTCGTTAACCGAAGGTGAATCTGCGTGAACGAAATATAGGCAGCCCCTTCGGGCGGGGCACCGGGATTGGGAATCCCAGTGCTATAGGTGAAGAAAGAAAATCGTGCTTCGGGTCGGAGGTGGTGGCCAGCTAGGTGTCCGCCTCCGTGGTTGCAACTCTCTCCACGGAGGAAGAAGACAGAGATTTCGTTTCTGTCTACCACGGGAACCGCGATGAGAAAGGCCCTCCGGCAACAGGACGTTGACGGCGGGCTGGAACCTATCTGGTGCGGTAGCCTACGATGAGCAAGGACGGACTGTCGCAGAAGGGCAGATGAGTTTTGTAGAAAAGCTTTTTAATGATGACAACACAATAGCATTAACTGCGTTATTACGGCCAACAACAAAAACCTACGATGCCATTGACAGAATAATTAGCCAAACACTTCCTGATGGCACTAGCATAAAAAGTGAATATGGCATATCCAGTGATAACACCCGATTGGTACAAAAAACCACTGACCCCCTGGGCAATAGTGAAGTGCGTGAACTGGACGACAGTGGCAACATAGTAAAGGTAAGTCGCTTAGACAAGGACAACAAAGAAGTAACTAGTGCCAGCTACGAATATGATCCTATGGGGCAAATGTTACGAACACTTGACCACAACAAAAACACGATAGAAGTTGTCTATGATCTTTTAGGCAGGAGGCTACAGCAAACAAGTGCCGATACAGGCACCCAAGTCTATGGCTACGATGAGGCAGGCAATATAATAACCAAAGACACTTCACAATTGCGCAAAGAAGGCAGACGAATATTCTACGAATACGATGGCTTAAACCGGCTTGTAAAAATAAACTACCCCTATAGCGATGATGTACTCTACACCTACGGCACAGAAGCCGACAACACAAAAGACAATTACGCAGCAGGCAGGCTCCTAAACCGAAAAGACAACTCTGGCACGGTAAGCTATACCTATGGTAGACTAGGCGAGATGACTAGCCAGACCAAGACAGTAAAACGGCTTACCTCCAACAGAGACCCCGAAACAGCAACATTACAATATAAGTCAGACTATCTTGGTCGTATGCAGCAAATAACTTATCCCGATAACGAAGTGCTTACCTATACTTACGATGCAGGCGGTCAAATAAAGAAGGTAACTGGCAAAAGGTTTGATACGGAGCTCCCCTACATTAAAGACATTGGCTATGATGAGTATAGCCAGCGCAGCTTTATAGAATATGGTAACTGCATAAAGACTGAATATGCTTACGACCCTAACCGCAGATGGCTTAGCAGCATTAAAACAATAACTTCAACGGGTACGGACTATCAAAACATGACCTATAGTTTTGATCTTGTAGGCAACATAACTAATTATACCAATAACACCGATGGCATAAAGACTAGCCAAAGTTACACCTACGATAGCCAGTACCAGCTTGTAGAAGCAGAAGGCCTTAGCCAAAGTGGTGTGTACGATGGGCTTCCCAACTACAATGTTTCTAGCTACAGCCAAAAGTTTACCTTTGATAGTATTGGAAACATAACCAATAAACTAAGCACTTCAAGAACCGATGGTGCAAATAGAAACCTTAACCTAAACTATAAGAAAGAGTACAAATACTATGCAGGCAAAGCACATCAGGCAGAAAGTGTAGGTAACTTTTATTATAGGTATGATTTGAACGGCAACATGATAGAAGAGCGGGCAGGTGGTCATGCCCCTGAACCAACACGAAAAGAACCTGTGCTAAAGATACTAGAAGAGCGAGAAGACGCCACAATATACGGTCTTAATGAAGGATTTGCGATAGAGCAAAATTCTGTTAAGCCTGTAGACAAAGCCTACAACAGAAAGTATAAGTGGGACGAAGAGAATAGGCTTATCACGACAATGGACAGTAACATTACCGTCCAGTACAAATACGATGCCGATGGTGAGCGCACCATAAAGTACAGTAGTCGTGGCGAGAGCATATACTTTGACTCTCTGTGGCAAATGCATACTTCACAATCTTTACTTTTGCAAAGCAAACATATTTATGTTGGACAAAGCAGAGTAAGCACTAAGCTAAGCATAAAGGGCGAATCTAGTTTAGGCTACGAAAAGATAAATAATTACTATTATCATCCCGACCACCTGGGTAGTAGCCAGCTAATTACAGACTATCGTGGCTGGAAGTACGAGCACTTAGAGTACACCCCCTACGGTGAGCTATGGGTAAACCGCAAAGCCGAAAAGTTAAACAAAACACCCTTTACCTTTACCGGCAAAGAAATGGATGCCGAGACAGGTTTGTACTACTACGGTGGAAGGTACATGAATCCCCAAAATAGCCTGTGGATAAGTGCAGACCCTGCCTTGATTGATGGCTCCTACTTTCCTGTTGCGCCAATTAGTGATGATGCAATAAAGCAGAATCAGAATTTACCGGGATTAGGTGGTGTGTTTAATGTAGTTAATTTGGCGGGGTATCATTATGGGGGGAATAATCCGGTACGGTATGTGGATCCTGATGGGAAATCCGACGAAACTATTGAAGCGATAGTAAAGGCCGTTGATTCTACGTTGAACACAATGTGGACATCAAGTTTTCCATCTGCTACCACGGTTGAAGAATGGGGCGCGATTGCGAGTTCCACTAAAACAGGCTACATCGCCGAAAATGTTAGAACTGATCACAATAGAGGTAGCATTAATATTGTATCAACAACTAAGGATATCGCAGTTGCAATGATGCATACGCACCCATACTCTACAGCCGAAGGATCGTATACGGGTGTTGCATTTTCAGACGGTGACTTTCTTTCCTTGGGGTCATATAGTTTCGATATTAGCATCGTCGAGGCAGGTACTACGAGATTCGCTTTCGAGATCACTGACAGAGTCAAATTCGATGCTTATATTAAAAACGCAAGCACGGTAACCACTACTTGGGACTCAGCATTTAACGCTGCACTAACAAGTGGAAAAGGTTTCCAGGATAGTGTTATGGAAGCTGTAAAGGCGGTGGTAAATGCTCCCAATTCGGGAATTGTTGCATACAAAACCATTGATGCAGCAAAATTAGATTTCGAGGAGATCAAGTGATGAAAGCTCGTAATGTGATTATATTTTTAATGATTTTATTCCTTTGGGGGTGCGTGTCCATGAAAATAAAGATCAACGATCTCAATGACAAGCACTTGGTCGCCTTCTATGGTAAAACCGTAGATGTCTTTTTAAATGTCATCAACCCCAAGTACGATAGTTACTCATTTCTTGATGAACCTCCAGGCATAATACAAGGTTGCGTTTTTTTCTACGATACACATGAAGTTTATATTTTTATAGACACGAGAAATTATGTTAAGGCTTTTGATCCCCAGAGGAAATGGATTATTGATGACTTTATTCACGAAGTTATTAAGTCAATTACACTAAAAAAAACGCAGAAATAGTCGTAGAGATACGTGTCTGATTAACCCCTAGTGTCGAAAAATAAGCCTACACATAAAATGAGTGGTTTCCCAAGAACTATTCGGTTGGAATGAGCTTGCCTTCGAATCATGTGGCGTTGAAACAAACAATTTCTGAAAAAGGGTGATTAGCCAGACACTACCCGATGGAGCTAGCATAAAAAGTGAATATGGCATTAGTAATGATAGCACCCGAATGGTACAGAAAACCACTGACCCCTGGGCAATAGCGAAGTGCGTGAACTGGACGAAAGTGGCAATATAGTAAAGGTAAGCAGACTAGACAAGGACAACAAAGAAGTAACTAGTGCCAGCTACGAATATGATGCTATGGGGCAAATGTTACGAACACTTGACCACAACAAGAACACGATAGAAGTTGTCTACGACCTTTTAGGCTGGAGGATGCAACAAACAAGTGCCGATACAGGCACCCAAGTCTATGGCTACGATGAGGCAGGCAATGTACTAACCAAAGACACTTCACAATTGCGCAAGGAAGGCAGACGTATATTCTACGAGTATGATGGTTTAAACCGCCTCACCCGCATAAATTACCCTTATAGCGATGATGTACTCTACACTTACGGCACCGAAGACGACAACACAAAAGACAACTATGCAGCAGGCAGGCTCATTACCCGAAAAGACAACTCTGGCACAGTAAGCTACACCTATGGTAGACTAGGCGAGATGACAAGCCAGACCAAGACGATAAAACGGCTTATGCCCAACAGAGACCCCGAAACAGCAACATTACAATATAAGTCAGACTATCTTGGTCGTATGCAGCAAATAACCTATCCCGATAACGAAGTGCTTACATATACCTACGATGCAGGCGGGCAGATAAAGAAGGTAACTGGCAAAAGGTTCGATACAGAGTTCCCTTACATTAAAGACATTGGCTATGACGAGTATAGCCAAAGATCATTTATTGAGTACGGTAACGGCATAAAGACTGAATATTCCTACGACCCTAACCGCAGGTGGCTTAGCAGTATAAAGACAACAACGGCAACGGGTACAGGCTATCAGAACATGACCTATAGTTTTGACCTGGTAGGCAACATAACTAATTATACAAATAACACCGATGGCATAAAGACTAGCCAAAGTTATACCTACGATAGCCAGTACCAGCTTGTAGAGGCAGAAGGCCTTAGCCAAAGTGGTGTGTACGATGGTCTACCCAACTTCAATGTTTCCAGCTACAGCCAAAAGTTTACCTTTGATAGTATTGGAAACATAACTAATAAACTAAGCACTTCAAGAACCGATGGTGCAAATAGAAACCTTAACCTAAACTATAAGAAAGAGTACAAATACTATGCAGGCAAAGCACACCAGGCAGAAAGTGTGGGTAACTTTTATTATAGGTATGATCTAAACGGTAACATGATAGAAGAGCGAGCAGGTGGTCATGCCCCTGAACCAACACGAAAAGAACCTGTGCTTAGGATACTAGAAGAGCTGGAAGACGCCACAATATACGGTCTTAACGAGGGCTTTGCCATAGAACAAAATTCTGTTAAGCCTGTAGACAAAGCCTACAACAGAAAGTACAAGTGGGACGAAGAGAATAGGCTTATCACGACAATGGATAGTAACATCACCGTCCAGTACAAATACGATGCAGATGGTGAACGCACCATAAAGTACAGTAGTCGTGGCGAGAGCATATACTTTGACGCAATGTGGCAAATGCACACTTCCCAGTCTTTACTCTTGCAAAGTAAGCATATTTATGTTGGCCAAAGCAGAGTAAGCACGAAACTAAGCATAAAGGGCGAGAATAGTTTAGGCTACGAAAAGATAAATAATTACTATTACCATCCCGACCACCTGGGCAGTAGCCAGCTAATTACAGACTATCGTGGTTGGAAGTACGAGCACTTAGAATACACACCCTACGGTGAACTGTGGGTAAACCGCAAAGCCGAAAAGTTAAACAAAACACCCTTTACCTTTACCGGCAAAGAAATGGATGCCGAAACAGGGCTGTACTACTACGGTGCTAGGTACATGAATCCCCAAAATAGCCTGTGGATAAGTGCAGATCCTGCCTTGATTGATGGATCGTACTTTCCTGTTGCACCTATAAGTGATGATGCAAAAAAGCAGAATCAGAATCTACCGGGATTAGGCGGTGTGTTTAATGTAGTTAATTTGGCAGGGTATCATTATGGGGGGAATAATCCGGTACGGTATGTGGATCCGGATGGGAAGATAGATTTTTATTTTTTAGCTCGAAGTGAAGGTGGACAGAATTTAAATGGCTATGTTCCCCAACAGCGAGATGGTACAGTGATAGGTAATATCGGAGTAACAATTGCAACCGGTTTTGATATTGGACAACATAATGCCTATGATTTAAATAGATTATTTCCTGGCGATGCTAATCTGGATTTGCGTACTTTATATACCCCTTATTTAGGTTTACATAGAGATCATGCTGTAGCAGCTCTATCCGCTACCCCGTTGACAATTACACAAGAACAGGCAAATAGAACCGATGTTGGAATTATGCAATCTATGACCGGAAGAGTTTCAGCATTGTATGGCAATGCTACAGGTGGAGGAGACTTTAATGCTTTACCAGAGAATGCACAAACAGCCTTATTTTCATTAGGATATAACACTGGTAATATACCAAACAACATCAGTACATTAGTAAGCCAAGGTAATTATTCTGGAGCTGCAGATGCAATTGCAGCAATGGGAAACGGACAAGCACCAGGGTTAGTCAATAGACGCAATGCTGAAGCAGAATTGTTAAGAAATGTTCCAAATACAAATATACAATCAAATGCTGCCGCACCTGCAAATCAATGTCCATAAACTTTTTGAGGAAAAAATGATTAAAGTAGTATTATTTTATTTAGTGATGATATCTTCAATCTTATGCTATAATGGGATAGTACTATCGGCACAGGATATAAAAGAAGAAAACAACGAAAATGCAGCTATCAAAGAAATAATAAAAAAAGGAATAGAAAATTTAAATAACACTGAAATAAATATTCTACAATATCACTATCAGTTAATAATTCAAAAAAGTCCTTATGATTTAGAAGCAAATATAGGATTAATAAAAATAAGTTCACTCTATGTAAATATAAATTATATGGAGCAGTTGTTTCAAAAGATTTGGAACTATTTGAAAGAAGATGAATTATTAGGACTAATAAAAATCATGATTGATACCTACAGTAATGATGGAAAATATGAACAGGGTTTATTCTGGATAAAATTACTAACTCAAGTTGATTCAAGAAAAGCAATGACAGAATATATTGATTATAAGAAAAAAGATATGGAATTAAAACTAAAGAAAAAAAATGATCTAATGAGCTCTGCAAAATTTGATATTCAAAAGAATGAATCAAATCAAGTTAGATTTCAAGCAGAAATTTTAGACTATTTAATGCCTAAAAATGCGCAATTCGGATCAAGGGTTATGCCAATAGATACTTCATTTTTAGGGACATCGTTAGCAACATTTGGTAAATGGGATATTATTAATGGTATAGCGAGAATAGAAGGATTCTATCCACATTATGCATTCGCCAGAGTGTTGCTCTTGTATAATTTAAAAAAGAAAGCTGGAATAATATATTCTTGGGAAATTGGTAAGGATTTATACATCCTTTCTAAAGATTCGAAATTAATTGAAAATTCAGATTTTAATAAAATATTTCAAGAATGGTTAAATCAACTTTCTTTACAATTTGGGAAGTATTCTTTAAAAGATGCAGTGAGATACACAATAAAAATTACAGACTAAAAAGGCGAAATTAGCCCAAATGATCAAGAAAATATATTGCGAATTTACCCAATCTTTTCATAGCTTATTCTATACTGAATTAAGTGTACCATAAGTGGTACTTATTATGATAGAGAAGGATATGAATCACTAAAGAATATAGTGTACAATTGATCCCATTTGTCAAGACACTTTTTTTAGAAAATAAAGTGTCGCTCATAATAATTAAGCCGTCTTTCTGTTTTTATGCGAAAACATTTGGCTATATACTTCATCAGGGGTAATATAGTCAAGCGACTGGTGAAATCGCTCAGTATTATAAAACTTCACATATCGAGTAATAGCGCTTATTAATTCCCGCATAGCCTGGTAATCATTGATATAAATATCCTCGTATTTCAATGTTCTCCAAAATCTTTCCACATACACATTGTCCAGGGCAAGCCCTTTGCCATCCATACTTATTTCTATCCCATTCTTCTCCAATACATTCACAAACGCTTCAGATGTACACTGACACCCCTGGTTAGTGTTAAATATTGCGGGTATACCATACAACACAATTGCCTCCGTAAGGACTTCTACGCAGAATTCTGCGTCCAATGTGTTGGATATTCGCCACGATAGAATTTCCCGACTATACAAGTCCATGATGATCACCCGATAAACGTAGCCACCTGAAAGCCTTATGTACGTGATACCAGATGCCCATACTTGATTGGGCATCCAGATCCGCTTTCCCTGCAGAAGGTATGGATATTTTTTATCCGTCTTAGCGGAAAAGCTTGTTTTGGGTCCTAGAAAAATAGCCCGCAAACCTGCTTTTTTCATAATCCGCCGCACTTTTATTTGTGTAATTTTTATATCTTCATCTTCAAAGTGTTTGCTTAACGCTACCGCAACTTTGCGATATCCATAGAAAGGATATTTTTGAAGGACTTTGATTATCTCTAATAAAAGTTGGAGATCAGTGTCTTAATTATTTTGCTCAGCCTGATAATAATAGGATAACCGACTGACCCCAAATAGCGAGCATTGCTTCATGATTGATATTTTCCTTGACGGGTTTAATGAGGGTGGTTCTGTCCCGTATATTTGTCTGTACTTTTTTGATAAGAAGTCCTTTTCCACCTGCAGTTCTCCAATTTGTTGGTAGAGCATTTCTATAATGCGGCTATATTCCTCAGTTTTTTTGTTTTTATCAGCCTTATCGAAGCTACTTGCTGCATTGGCAATCAATTGTTTTTTTCCAGAGCAGGAGCATGTTTGGATGTACTTTGTATTTTTGTGCTATCTCTTGAACCGTTCTTTGACCATGAAGCACCTCCAGAGAAACCTTGGCTTTAAATTCTTTGTCGTATCGTTTTCTCATGTTTTTACTTTAACTCTCCTTCTTATTTTTCTCTAGCGGTTACCACTTTATTCCTTCTGAAAACCTGTCCTGTTTTTTGGGCTCAGTATAATTTTTGTCTAAATTTTTCTACGCACCATATAAATAGAATCCCGATTAGTTCGTACTTATTTATAAGTCAATAATAATTTTCGTTCATTAATTGGAATTGATTTCGTACTCGCTCTAATTTTGCCAATTCTTTTCTAATAATTCTTTCATAATCAAGACTACCGTTTACAATTCTAAAAGCTTCATCGATCCAATTCTCTGCCTGCTCTATTTGCAAGAAGGGGGTTTTCATTGCCTCTGCTGCTGCACTTTTTGCTTGTGGCCAGTAGAGCAAGGCTGCTTGGTATGCTGTTTCTGCTGTCTCCAGACCTGCAAGATTTTCTTGTTTCCAGGGGGCATTGTAAAAGTATGCCTTTTGTTTGGCAAACTTGGAACCTAAACGTAGATGTTGTTCTATTAACTTTAGCGACAAGTGCATGGAAAATAAAATACGATACCTTTGCCATTGGGCTCTATCTTCTATTTTGGCAAGTGCGTAAAGGGGATTTGCAAAATTAGCCTTTTGTGCCATCTCTAGGTAGTAAATATTTTCGATAATATCATCAGGGTAGGCAATATAATGCTGATGAAACAGTTTATAGTACTGCTCTTTATAGTACACAGGAAACGCAGCAGCCTTGTTCAAGCCAAGACAAATGATAAGAAGACTAGCAATAGTTCTTATAATAACTTTAACCATACCAATATATCGGCTTTTAAGATAGTTTTACCTATAGCCCTTCCCCGTGCGGGGGATTTTCCAGCCTGTACACTAATCGTGTCTAATGCCTAAAAGCAAAAGTACTAGTGCACGATTATCTTAAGGATTTGTTGCATTACAAGACCTGAAAGTACGATAGGGTCTAGTGATGCATCTAAATACGCTATGCGCATATCCGACTTTTTATAGCCTCGTAACACTTTTTCGTACAACAAATACAATTTTTCCTGGTACTCATTGGTTTCGTAAAAGTCTTTTTGGGGTCTGGATTCTATTCTGGTAAGAGCAACTGAAGGATCTACTTGCAGGTACAATAGTAAAGAAGGAAGCGGAAAATATTGGTTAAGACGAGAGGGGAGTTTTTGCCCACAATCCAGTCCCTGGTATACAAGACTGGAAAAGAGATACCTGTCGCAGAGGACAATCTCCTTTTTTTCAAGGTGGGATACAATACCATCATTCCCAAACAAGTGCTCATTACGATCTGCAGCAAATAGATACGCCAGGCTTTTCAAATCTCTTGTAATCTGACCAGAAAGAACAGATCGGATGAGTCTGCCTTCTTCCCCTTCTGTGGGTTCTTTGGTTATCCAGTGGGGTAGACGCAGGGATTGGCTAGCCAATTGGATCTGAGTTGTAGTCCCCGAACCATCTATACCTTCGAAGACGATAAAATTTTGTAAAACAGATTGTCGAGCTGGCATAGGTATTGCTAAAGAATGATACTAGCAACTATTGTAAAGTTCAAGCCGGCATTTACCGCACTAGATGATGTACTCCAATTTGATATATACATATTGGGAAAAGCAAGGAAAATTGCTATATTATGTGTAATGGATATATGGATAAAATCACAAAGTATAACAGATAGTAGAAAAAGGGAAGGTAAATACAACCCCTACTCCATTGCAAATTAATAATAAGGATACCAAAATAACAAAGCCCATTCCATTGCTTGTACTGTATGGGAAATACTCTTGTATTCTGGCAAAATAATGAAACTTGGACGGACATTTTGGCTGCGCGCTATTCTCTCTTGCTGCATTCTGGGGCTGGTACTAATCATTGGTTTTAGGGTAGACAAATTATTTATCCATCTATTTCAAGATAGTATAAATAATGTACGGCAAGAGCTGGAAGCAACTTTTGGGGTGCGATTTAGATATTCAACTATCTCATTACTTGGCTTGCGTTCATCCAAAGTGATGAATCTAGAGATCAAAAACCTTGCAGGTCGAAGCCTTTTACATTCTGAAACTATTCAAGTTGACTATGATATTCTTTCTTTAATCAATGGCAAAATACATAATGCTTTAAAGAAGATTTCCCTTCAAAATGTAAAACTAGATCTTATGTTTCCTGAAGACCAAAAAATATTTGGACAAAACACAAGCGGTTCACTGAAGACCACAATACCAAAAGTCGAGTTAGTAGGCAAAAAAGTAGAAGCTGCTATCACTATTGCCGGTAATACCACGCAATGTACATTTGATACTCTTCGTCTTTTTCCTGAACAAGAAAAGTATACAATTGCTGCATCCGGATCATACAATCAACGACTCACAATGTTTTCAGTTGTTGGACCAATCACAGGAAAATACAAACTGGATGGTTGGGTAAATACTGATTTTGTAGCCGCAGATCTACATATAGGATTGTCTGCAAACACCCAATTTTTTTCTCTACAAAATCAAGATTTGCGTGTACAGTACTTAAACAATCGCATATCAATTCGTCAGTTGCGTAAAGAGCTAGACATTGATTTTGGACTTAGTTTTGATGTTTCCACCAGTAAACTGGACTTTCTCTTGTACCTGAAAAATTGGATTCCAAAAGAAAAGTTTATCATTAAGCCTCCTATCAGCTTTGTAGCTCCATGGATGAGCCAACCCTATACAGGGTATTTGAGAACGAGCGGGATAATTAATGATTTGTCTCAGTTTCAGATAAATACCCAAATTGCATCTATCAATGCGCCAGGATCTTCGGGTGCACAATTTACTTTGGATCTAGTACGTGAAGAGGGAACCTTGCATATTCGTACTTTACAGGTAGGAAAGGGAGAAACCAGTTTTAGTTTTAAGGGCACAGTAGCACTTGCTACACTACTTCCCGATGGTTTGTTGCAGACCAAAATATCACTTCTTAAGGATACTTTACAAATTTCAGGAGACTTTCAGTTGCAAGAAAACCAGGGGCAACTTACTGCAAGGTCCGAAAATGTAACAATTGATAAAGATGTAATTAAAGAAACCACCATTTCAACTAGCTTTCTTGCTGATGGCATAGTGATTGATGGCAGAGTGACCCCAGATACTACTATAGATTCGCGCTTGGTTTTAAATGCCAGAATTGATAATAAATTTTTGTCTGGAGGAACCCTAAAAGATGGTAAAACACAAAAAAGTACAACACCAGATGTACAACTGCTTCTACACTTGCAAAACTTCAAACTAGGATTTTTTAAGAATAGTTTGCAAAGAGTAGGTAATTCTAGCCTTGCTAGATTTGTTTCATCTTTGCTTGTGCATGGCAGATTATCTGCTAACTTCCAGAATGCAACTATGCATTGGTCGCTTCCTGATTTGCTTATAGAAAAGTTGCCTGATTTGCAACAAAATATACTTGCGCAATTGCCAAAGCCAGTACAGGGGTTTGGCCAGAACACCTTGCCTGCTACGCAAGGCACTCGACAGCGCTTGCTTGTAGCAAATCTCTCGGGTACTCAAAATAAAATTATACTTCATAATGCCGAGTTTATGTTGGGAGAAAGACCAATTGCATTGGAAACAACCCTGGTAATTCCTGATCTGAAAAATATTTCTTTTTCTGGTAGAATACATGTAGAGGGTCTAAGTCTAGATTATAATGGAAATTATCTGCGCGACACACTACTGTTGCGCGGTAGCTATGGTCTTTCTATTTCTTCCCGATTTATAAGTAACAAATTATTTTTTAATGTACTACTGCAAGAATTTCCTCTACCTATTGCTAATTATATTGTGCTTGCTACTTTAAATGGTGATGGCTATTTTGCCAGTTTGGATGATTGGAAATTAAACCTAAGCAACCTGGAGTTAGTTGGGCAAGATAAAAAAAACACAAGTTTTTCTCCTGTTGTTGCCATATCTGGAGTACTGGGTCCCAAAGGCGGTCAAGCACCCTCGATAACCTATCGGGATAAATTTTCGGCGTTGGAAGGAAGACTAGACATAAGCTATGAGTCATTCCAACGATTTCGTTTACTTGTTAAATTGAATAGTCCAGTGAGTCCTACTCCAACAGCCATAATTGTACCTAATCCACCTCTTCCACCAGAAAGTTATACCTTGGATATTGACTACAAAAATAGACTATTAGATGGAAATATTATTTTCACTTCATCCCCATTAAACCGTTTTAATTTTAATTCTATTACAGGGTTTGTAGATGGAATGCTGAGGATAAAGGGTAATATTAAGCAGCCGCTAATTGATTTTGATGTACGTCTGGTGCAAAGCCAATTTTTAAAACAGGCTTTTGATTTGCAGAGCACTGGTACATACAACAATAAATCCATCCGCATATCCCGGATAAATGCCCGTTTTCTTTCAAGTACTATTTCTGAGGGTAGTGCTTTCTTATCTTTAGCAGACTATTCTGCCAATCTTAACTTAAAATTAGATAGCTCGCTAAACAATGAGAAATTACAGTTTTCTTTAACATTGGCAGGTTCAAAAGGGCAGGCAACACAATCAGATCAGGCCTCTTTTTTTGCCAATTACAATATCAGGGGTTCGGTATTGGATTTTAGTCTGGGTTCTACTGTTTCTATTCCCTATTGGCCTATCGAGGCTGTTTCCTCCAGCAATGGCCTTCATATACTTGCAGGACCCACAGGAGAAGTGCAATTTAATCAATCAAAAACAGGCAAATTTACTTTAGAAATGAAGAATCCCTTTCCTATCCGTGCACAGGCTTCAGGTGATTTTGATGGCACTAGAATTCAAATGTTAGTTAAAAACTTTGAACTAAATCTGGAGCTGTTTAGTGTTTTCCTACCCAAAGATTTTTTAGCCGTAAGTGGTGGGTTGGTAAAAGGAGATTTCGTTGCCTCTGGCTTAGTTGTTGACCCAGAGATACGAGGCAATTTAGAATTGCAAAACATGACGCTTAAAATACCCACCTGGATAGTAGACACCATTGGTCCAATCAACTCTTCTCTTATTGCCAATGGCAGAAGTTTTTCTACTTCTGCTGCCGAGGTACCGGTAGGCAAAACTGGTATAGTAAGTTTTACTATGTCGGCAGAACTAGATCACTGGTTTCCTACTGGTTTTAAATCAACCATAAAATCTGTAGGAACCACAAAAGTAGGAATAAAAACAACAATTAGCGGAGTGTCAATAAATGGGACAAGTGCTCTGGATATTTATTTTAATTATCAAAACGAAACTATGACCATAGGCGGCAAATTAGTTGTAAATAGGGCACAGGTAGTTGTAACAAATGCAGTAGGAAATCAAACATCTACAGTTAAGAATCCTCCTTACTTAAATGTTATTATATCACTACAAATTGAGAGAGGGATTCAGATTTACTATCCTTCGGTAGAACTGCCACTTATTGCGGGAATTACCGAGCCATCAAGCTACATAGAATTTACCTATAATCAACTTTATTCCAATTTTACAATGAAAGGGAATGTTTTACTGCGGGGTGGGGAAGTGTTTTATATACAGCGAAACTTTTTCTTAAAAAATGGTAGCATAATATTTAATGAAACTGAAAACCGTTTTGACCCTAGGGCTAACTTGCAGGCAGAGCTAAGGGAAAGAAACGAAGATGGGCCTATTACAATTTATCTATCTGCTGTAAATGTACCGGTAAAAAATTTCTTACCCAGTTTGCGCTCCGATCCTCCCAAGTCTTATGTTCAAATTGTTTCTTTACTGGCAGGCAAGACCCTGGTAATGAACGAAGAAAACCTAGTTGATGTACGGAAGACAATAATAGAGGGTACCAAGTATATTCCGCAAATTAGTGTGGTAAAATCAATAGAGAATACTATTAGGCAAACTTTAGGGCTAGATATTCTTTCACTTAGGACTCAGGTGCTTCAACGATGGATACTCAATGTTACTGAACCAGATCCACAAAAAGCCAGCCATACCCTGGGAAATTATCTAGATCAATCCGAACTCTACATTGGCAAATACATTACCGATTCAGTCTTTGCCCATGCTTCTGCTAGGATTCGGTATGACCCTCTTGCAGGTTCTCTGCAATTAGCTTTAGACTCAGAAATTGGAGTAGAACTTAAAACACCCTTTGGTTTATTGAATTGGAGTATTTCTCCTAAAAATCTGGATAAAATGCTAATACCAGACCAAAGTATTGGAATCACCTGGAGTTTTTCTTATTAAAATGGCATACTACAAAGGGGTTTGACCATTGGTCTAGAAGTTCTTATTAGGAAAAGTATGAATAAAAATATCATTCGTATCACAAATCTTTTACTTCTAATGTACATTTTTTTCTTTGCCCATACTGTTACACTTTTTTCCCAAGAAGGACAAAAAACAGGTGGAGCCATAGATACTGCTCAGGCTGCCGATTGGTTCTGGTCTAAAATAATTTCTAAAATCAAATGGGAAGGATTGGTAAATGCCGATGTACGGGAACTGGATGGGTTAACCAAACCCTATATTGGCAAAGCTTTTACCCAAGAAGTTTGGAATGAGCTAAATGCCCGAGTTTATGAATTGGATTGGTTTGAAAGTATAATTCCAAGCGCGATTCCTGACGATGCGGCAGAAACTTCAATTATTATTACAATAACGGTAATAGAAAAACCGTCCATCGAATCCATAAAAATAACAGGTAATAGCAACATTCGTGCATCAGATATACTGGATGCAATTTCTGCCAAATCAGGTAAAATTTACAATCAAGGTAGTATCCGTTTGGACGAGGCGGCAATAAAACAGCTATATCTTAGTAAGGGCTATCCTGATATTGGTGTTAGTGCAAGCACGGCAAAAGGTAAAACCCCCAGCACGCTAATCCTTTCTTTTACCATACAGGAAGGCTTGCAGTTGGTGATTCGCAAAATACTATTTACAGGCAATACCAATGTGTCAGCCGATACCCTAAAAGGTCAAATGAGTTTAAAAGAAGCAGGCTTTTTGCAGACAGGAGAATTTCAGGAGTCTAAAATAGTAGTGGATAAAAAAAGTATAACAGATTATTACCATGGGCGCGGTTATGCAGATGCACTCATTACCGATATATCCCGAACCACCGAAAAAGACCCCAACTCTAAAAAGAATTGGGTTACCATTAATATCACTATAGAAGAAGGACGGCAATGGAAGTATGCAGGGCTTGAAATAAAAGGGAACACTATTTTTTTCACTAAAAAATTGGAAGATCTTGTAACAATAAAAAAAGGTGAAATTCTAAACGTAACCAAACTTCTTCAAAGTAAAGCCAGGATAGAAGATATCTATTATCAATCGGGTTACATTTTTAATGGTATAGAGATGACAGAAGTGCGCAACCAAGACGACAATACCATCTCCTATACTTTAACAATAACAGAGAGGGACAGGGCACATATAGAAAGTATTACCATAAAAGGCAATCTAAAAACAAAAGATTTTGTTATTTATCGGGAGTTACCCCTTGAAGCAGGTGATATTTTTTCTAAAGCTAAAATTCTGGAAGGTTTGCGGAATTTATACAACCTTCAATTTTTTTCTACTGTAGAGCCCACATTTTTCCCTGGAAGCAGCGATAACTTAATGAATCTCGTCTTGTCAGTACAAGAGCAAAATACTGCCGATATCCAATTTGGTATTACACTTAGCGGACTGGGTGATCCCGACACTTTTCCACTATTAGGCAATGTAAAATGGAACGATAAAAATTTTCTTGGCTATGGGTATAATTTAAGTGCAGAGGCAAAGGTTTCTTTGGATACACAGTTGCTTATTCTTGGTTTTTTTGATAACAATTTTTTCGGCAAGCGATTTTCTGGTGGTATAGAACTTTCATTTTCTCACCAATTAAAAACAACAGGACAGGATAGGTTATCCCCGGTTTTCTCTGATGGAGTTCCCGATCCCTACACAGATCCCCGAGCAGGTGGCTATTCTTTAGACAGCATACCTTATGCCTACCGAATGCCTTATGATTCTTGGCTTATCAGCTTAGGTTTATCTACAGGGTACTCTTTTTATACACCAGCAGGTGACTTAAGTTTTGCTGGAGGGATTAATTTTGGTATTCAGATGAATTACTACGATGCCGCAAAATATCGCCCCTATCTTGAAACAATTAGAGCAAATAATAACCTATGGCTGCTGGGCAATAAATTTATTGTACGATTTGCACTGAATGCATTGGATTTATGGTTTAATCCCAGTAATGGATATTATTTCTCTCAACGTTTTACACTAGCTGGCTTCTTGCCTCTTGAATATCAGCATTACATAAAATCTGAAACAAAAGCTGAGGGCTATATTACACTCTTTAGTATCCCAGTCTTTGAAGGATGGAACTGGAAAATAGTACTTGCAGCCCATAGTAGTATCTCCTTCCTTTTTGCCAAACCCTGGGCCGACTTAAAAGTATCTAACGATTGGCTCTATTTGGATGGTACATTTAATGCAAGAGGTTGGAGAAATCTTTATAATCTAGAAGGAATAGCCTTGTGGGAAAATTGGATAGAGCTACGTATGCCCATTCTAGAAAATCTGCTTTGGATAGACAGTTTTTTTGACGCAGGCACAATGCTTACAAAAAATGGTCTTATGGACATGAACCCTTCGGGGGATCCAACTGTTCCTCTAGCCGATCCTTCCAAGCCTAGTTTGCTACAGCTGGGTTGGAATAATATTGCAATGAGCCTTGGCTTCGGGCTTCGCTTTTCTTTACAACAATTCCCTTTCCGTTTGTATTTAGTCAATCGCTTTGTCTTTGATGGAAGCAAATTTGTTAATAAAACTAAGAGTTGGCCCGAGATTGTAATTAGCATAACTCAGCCTCTTAATTAACGGAGAATCTATGCAATTATCACGAATACTTCTGGCAGGTTTTTTCATTGTAGCCAGTGTTGGTATTAGCAGCCAGGAATTAACCCGCATTGCAATTGTTGATCTGCAAAGGATAATAAAAGAGTTATCAGACCCCGCCATGCTTCGCAGTTTTGATACCACAAAAGTAAAAATACAAGCTCAGATAGACGCCATGGGCGAAGAGATAAACATGCTCTACGAGAAAAAAGCAGAGTTAGACCAAGCTGAAGATAAGTCAGCCAGCCTTGCAATAAAGAACGAAATTAACGACAAAACACGGAATTTAGAAAATTTTGTAAATACAAAACAAAAAGAACTTGCAGATCAGGCTAAATTGCTTCGATCTAAGGACAACCTTGCCCAACAACTGTACGTAAAGATTCAGAAGGTTGCCGAAGACAAAGGTTATACCCTGGTGCTTAATTTAAAAAGTGGTGATTCGGTTTCCAATGCCATCATCTGGTACAGTCCTATGATAGACATCACCGAAGATGTGCTTCAAAGTTTGCAAATCAAGTAAATACAATGAAGGAGCATCAAAGCCTCATTGAACAATACAATACAATTAAAGCTGGGTATAAGGATTGTGTCTTATTTTTTAGACTGGGTGATTTTTATGAGATGTTTTATGAGGATGCCACACAGGTAAGCAATGCCCTTGGGTTGGTACTTACCCAACGTATGGGCCAGCCTATGTGTGGTATTCCCTACCATGCAGCCAAAATGTATATAGGCCGTCTGCTTAAATTGGGCAAAAAGATTGCAATTTGCGAGCAGTTAAGTAGTCCTGGATTAACCAAAGAATTAGTAAAAAGAGAAGTAGTAGAAGTAATAAGCCAAGGAACAGCAATCGATTCTGATTACCTGGATCAGGAGTATAACAACTACATCTTATGCGTGTGCAAAAATGGCGATTATCTTTGTCTGGCATATATAGATGTTTCTACAGGAGATTTTTTAGCTTACAAGAAAAAATCACAAAATACCGCTCAGGACATAGAATACTTTCGTGCTGTGTTAAGCCGGTTAAAACCTTGCGAACTGATAATTCAACAAAGTTTTCTTGAGTCTACAGATCTGCAAAGGCATTTCGCCGAATTTTCTTTGAATCTTGTAAGTCCATTACCTGATTGGCACTTTACTTCGGGTGATGCGGGCAGAGAAATCCAAGCTACTTTTAACCTTAGCACACTAGAAGGTCTGGGTTTTTCCCCTATTAGCCAAGAGCTTGCTGCAGCCATGGTGTTACTTAAATATGTAAAAGAAAATTTACATTCTAATCTACCACATCTTTCGCCACCAAAAATATATCGAGAGGAAGAGTACTTATATTTGGACGAAAGATCCATGAAGAATTTAGAACTTGTACGAAACCTACAGGACAATGGCAAGGAATATAGTTTGCTGGCTATTCTTGACTATACCAAAACAGGACCTGGTGCAAGGTTGCTAAAGAGCTGGGTGGTAAGACCTTTGCTATCCAAGGTAGAGATAGAGCAAAGATTAGATTTTGTAGGATTTCTTGTTCAAAACCAAACTCTACTGCATAATCTGCAAGTGAAACTTTCAGCAGTAAAAGACATAGAGAGATTGGCTGCAAAAATAGCAATGGATAAAGCAAATCCACGGGAGTTACAAGCACTGGCTTCCTCTTTGAGTATTTGTGAAGAAATATGTTCCTGCCTACAACCCTATTCGCAAGCTAACCTATTGTATGCAATGCCCAATAAACAGGAGTTGACAGCCCTAGCCGAGGTAACTGAATTAGTTATAGAAATTATAAATGCAATAAAAGATAATCCAGAATTAGCAATTAATAGCGGAAATATTATAAAAGAAGGCTATCACCAGGAATTGGATGCTCTGGTTAGCCGTAAGAAAAATAGTAAAGAGATATTAGACAACTACATAGAAGAAGAGCGAAATAAAACAGGAATTCGTGTACTAAAGGTGGGATATAATAGGATAATTGGGTATCACCTGGAAGTAGCCAAAGGAAAACTATCTTCAATCCCATCACATTTTATACGGCGACAGACTTTAGTATCAGGCGAGAGATTCACCACTGCAAAATTGCAGAATATAGCAACCGATTTAGAAACACTGGATACTACAATTATAGAACTTGAAAAAACTTTATTTCTTGCAGTGCGAGAAAAGGCAAAAAAATGTATGTTCTCTACTCTGCTACTGGGAAAACTACTTGCACAAAGGGATGTTCTTGCTTCACTAGCCCATGTGGCAATTAAAGGTTCCTATTCCAAACCAATCATTGCAGAGGATTTTGCATTGCGTATTGTGGATGGCAGACATCCCATTGTAGAAGCTTACCTGGACAGGCAATCTTTTATCCCTAATAGTCTGGATATTACCGCAAGACCAAAAGGCGAGGGTCTACCCGGGCAAACTTCTTTTGCTATGATCACAGGTCCCAATATGGCAGGGAAATCTACTTTCTTGCGGCAAACAGCTTTAATAACGCTAATGGCGCAAATGGGCAGCTTTGTACCTGCTAAAGCGGCACATATAGGTATTGTAGATAAAATCTATTGCAGGGTGGGGTCTCAGGATAATTTGGCTAGAGGAGAAAGCACATTTCTTGTAGAGATGTCTGAGACTGCCCACATATTAAATACTGCTAGCAAGTCCAGTCTTGTAATTATGGATGAGATTGGTAGAGGCACTAGTACAACCGATGGTCTTGCAATTGCTTGGGCTGTCTGTGAATTCATTGTAGAGAATGTTGGCTGCAAAACTCTCTTTGCCACCCATTTCCATGAATTAACTCGAATTACCCACCCTTCGATATCAAATTTTTCTTTAACAGTATTGGAAGAAAAAGGCAAAATAATTTTTCTAAAAAAAATGGTAAACCAAGCTGCCGCAGCTTCCTACGGTATTCATGTAGCGAGTTTGGCAGGTTTGCCCCCTTCGGTAATCTTGCGTGCCACAAGTATTAGAGACAAGTTATTGGCTCAGGAACCTCGTTGGCACCAAATGGTAAATGCTCAAAGCAGTCCAAATCAGGATCTTCTTTTTGATACACAAGAACTATCTCTAACTGAACTCAAATCTTTGGATTTGGCAAAGGTGCAAACTCCACTAGATTATGAAAAATTAAAGGAAATTATTGCGCGTCTTCAAGCATAGAGTTGATACAGGGCTATACTATTTCTATGCTTAAAAATAGTACAAGGATTATAAAAAAAGCTGGCAATGCATTAATTTCCAGTATTTTTCCACTAACTTGTGTGCTTTGTGGGTGCAATCTAGGTTATTCTTTCCCTCAGCACGGCAGTCCATTGTGTACAAGATGCTCGTGTAGTCTGATTACAATAAAAAAGCCTCGTTGTTTGGTCTGCGGCAAAAGTTTAATTTCTGAGAGTAAGGTATGTTTTCGTTGTAGGAATTTACAATGGAGTTGCGACGAAGTGTATCCAATTTTTTCTTATTCAGGTACCTGTATGGAACTCATACAAGCATATAAAAAGCTGCATAGACGAAGCCTTGCTCGATATTTTGCATCACTTATTGTTCCTGTAGTGCAAGAGTTATGGCCAGGAAGACCCATGGTTCCTGTACCAGGAAGGCCTGGTAAAATTAAGAAAGTTGGCTGGGATCAAATTGAGTTGATACTCTCACACTGTGCGGCAGAGGGACAGGAAATTAGTAGGCTACTACAGCGCGTAAGTGACCGGGAGCAAAAAAAGTTAGGCAAACTAGACAGGCTAGAAAATGCAAAACTTTCATATATGTATAGTGCCACCCAATCTCCTCCTGAATCATTGATATTACTAGACGATATTATGACAACAGGTGCTACAATAGAAGCCTGCAGTGCAGCATTAAAAATGGCAGGGGCAAAGAAAATTGCCTGCATTGTACTGGCTGCTGACTAAAATCAGTGTTGTATGTACCTTCTACATTTGACGATTCAAACACAAAAAGGGATATAGATATCATCCTGTGGTTTTGGAATTAACAAGTTCAGAGTACCCATCCATAGTGTACAGCCCTTTAATCCTTATATCTGAAAAAATGTGAATTTATAACCCTTTAGGAATGCTTTTTTGCCGCCCCTTTCTTTTGTTCTGCCATAAACTGCTGTTATCTCATCTATACTACTAGAACCTGGCAAGCAAGGGGTAGTTTTGAGCCATACATTCCTGTAATCTTTTTCTCATTATTATAGTACTACACTTGCGTATCGGTTCCCTTTTCATTAACAGGAGATTTCGCACTCTTTTCAATATCCTAATTGCAAATTTTTAATACACTCTACTTGAAAAGCAAAGAAAAAGTATGTATAATGGTTTAGTAAAAGTTTATTCAAGAAAATACTTAGGAGGTCAAAATATGACTTTAGCAAAACCGATTTTTGTTCTTGCAGTTATTGCAAGCCTTGCTTTTGCAGCTTGCACTGCTACCAATTTCTCAAGTACGCCAGCACCACCGGGAAAAGACAATCCAACACCCCCAATAGACGTGCAAGGTATTTCAGGAAATTTTGAACAAACACGATTAGATGACAAAGCAGTTGATTATACAATACTTGAGGATACTTCAGCAGGGTTTTTTATTGCTACCACGAGTTCTTCTTTTGCAATTGGCGGAGGAGGAATTAGAAGATATGATGATGCTACCAATACCTTTGTACAAACAAATAATAAAGGCGGTAACTTTGCAGATATTTCAGAAACCAGTGATGGTATCTTTGCAACCCTAGTCTGTAGCTACGGAATAATAAAATGGGATAGCCCAACCAGCACTTGGAAGGTTTCAAAGAAAAATAGTGTTACCTTCGCAACCGATTGGCTTAGAGGTGTTGCAGGCACAAGCCAAGGTACCTTTGCATATGGGAATTCTGTTTTTAAATACAATCCAAAGGACGGAACCTGGGTAACTACAAATGCCCATATGCGCGTATATAATTTAGTTGAAACCACTGGAGGTATATTTATTGGTGCTGAAGATAACACTGGTATAAAAAAATTCAATGCAATTTCTGGCACCTGGGATAAAACAAATTGGGATGTTGATTTTGTAGGAGATATTAAAGAAACAAAAAGCGGTATATTTGCTAATGTTCGGGGGAATACGGGGCATGGTGTACGAAAATGGAATGGATCCACTTGGGAAACGTCTAATTCCAATTTTAATTATTTCACTGACAATCTTATAGAAAACTCTCTAGGCATCTTTGCAAAAGTATCGGGACAAAATGCAGGTGATATATGGAAGTTCGATACCACAGACTCATCTTGGAAGCAGTCAGACCCTTCCCTTTTTAGGGCTATTCAGACACGTGTAACAAAGGATGTTTATCGACCAGCCAACGGAATACAACGTCTGGCAGCAGACGGAACAACTTGGAAATCTACCGCTTTAGTGGGTGATGGCTGGGATATGTACACAACTATAGATGGCTCCTTTGCAGTAAATAAGTATTCGGGAGAAGTTTTTCAGCTTGATACCGATAATGAATTTCGTTCGATATTTAAACCAGGAAAGTCTGCCACTATTATTGGTACCCGTTTTGGCACTTTTCTTAAATCAGAACGTAACTGGTACAGGTATAAAAAAATATAGTTGCCATATATTTTGCTTGCTGCTGCCCATCGAGGTAGCAGTAGGCACTCAGTTGAGGTATGAAATATATAGTTGTATTCAGTTTGCTTGAGTATCTTAAGTAGAAACGTACAAACTGCTACATGGCCAGTCTCCAAATTACAAGCTGCCTCAAAACCTAACTAATACAAGGAAATTTCTTACATTTTTCCCGATAGTAAATTATACTGGTATTCTAGGTACTTCTCAAAAAATTCAGTACTTTGCCAAACTTGACTTTTCCTCTGCATTGTTTTATACTTTTGCAAGAATTATCAAGCTAGTTCCCTGCAATAAACATGGATATCTTTAAGTCTTAGTCTTGGGATACAGATTTAGGCAATAATTATGATGATTTCAACAACTCAATATGAGACAATAGATGCAAAACTTCAGGAAATAGGTATACAACTTGTTAATCTTTCCTGCAAGGTAAGCCGTCAAAAGCTTAGTGCAAGTGCAACTATCTATTCTTCTGTTGGTACTGGCACAGACGAGTGTACTAAGGCATATAAAGTACTATATGCTTACTTTAGTACTACTTTTCCCGAGGTGAATGTAACATTAGAAGTAAGTAGTCCTGGTATTGACTATGAATTTCGCGATACGAGGGATTGGGCAATTTTTACAGGCAGGGGAATTCGGTTTATGGATAAGAATGACGGTACCATGTATTCGGCAAAGTTGCTTGGTATTAAAAACGGGCAGGTTACACTGCAGCTGGCAGGCAAAGAGAAGGTATATGAGTTGTCCAATATTAGCAAGGTAAGGTTGGATCCTTTTGTGGGGGCAAGTAAGTAGTATGGCATCAGAAATGGCGGAAGCTATCAGGCAATTAGTCGAAGAAAAAGGTATTTCCAAAGATTTAGTCAGGAAAACTATAGAAGAAACTCTGTTAGCTGCCTATACAAGATACTATGGTACAGGAGAAAATGCGGTAATACGATTTAAGGGCGATCTGGAATCAGTTGATTTATATGCAAAAAAAATAATTGTCGAGGAAATAGAGGATCCTGTACTGGAAATTTCTTTGGTCGAAGCTCAAAAACTTGCCGAAGGTGCCGAGTTAGGTGATATTCTTGAAATTCCTATCGACACACAACAATTTGATTTAAAAACTGTAATGCTTGCAAAACAAACATCCAGGCAATCATTTCGAATGATTTCTCACGATACTCAATATACTGATTATAAATCCAAAATAGGTGAAATAATAATAGGGTACTATCAGCGCGAAAAAAATGGCAACATTTACGTAGATTTAGGAAAAGCAGAAGGCATTTTTCCTAAGAAATACCAATCTCCAAAAGAAAGTTATAACCAAGGAGAGCGAATAAAAGCCTTGATTGTAGATGTAGTACTGGACTCAAATAATGTATCTATTGTGCTCTCCCGCACTCATGCTGAATTTGTACAAAAAATATTGGAACTGGAAGTCCCCGAGCTTTATGACAGTATTATCGAGGTATTTAAAATTGTACGAGAGCCGGGGTACAGAACCAAAATTGCTGTCCTCTCTCATAATGAAGATGTAGATCCAGTAGGTGCTTGTGTTGGTATAAAAGGTGTCCGTATTCAATCTATTATCCGTGAACTGGAAGGCGAGAAGATAGATATTTTAAAATATGATATTGACCCAAAAAAATTCATAAGCAATGCTCTTTCCCCTGCAGAAGTAAAAGAAGTATATATTCTGGACGAAGCTAAGCATCAAGCTCTGGCGGTAGTTCCCGAAAATCAATTTTCAGTTGCCATTGGCAAGCAAGGATTAAATGTGCGGTTAGCCAATCGGCTCTGCGACTGGAATATTGATGTAAAAACAGAAGAGCAGTTTGCGCAACTGGATCGCCCATCGGTACTTAAGCAGGCGGTAACAGATTTGTTCAGTGAAAGCGATGCCAAAAGGGGAGTACTTGCGGCACTAAAAGGTTTTAACCAAGAGTGGGCACTTCCACTTGCAGAGGCAGGAATTTTCACAAGAGAAGAATTCCTAACAAGGTTGTCAGAAGAACCCATTGATATTCCACAGCTAAGTGACACGCAAATCGAACAGATTAAAACATGGCTTTCGGAGCTACCAGAAGATGTATCCGCAGAAGCAGACCTTGCTCCACAGTCTGCTTCTGAAGGTGGCGAAGTATACAATTGTCCCGATTGCAATGCTGTTATTACAACCGAAATGACAAACTGTCCAAAATGTGGTGTCGAGTTAAGTTTTGAGTATGAAGATTAAAAAAAACAAAACACAAAGGGGCGATGAAACCCCAAGCGAAATGAATGTTAAAAAAGCTAACTTAATCAAGCAGCAAAAACCTAAATCTATTATTCCAGTCTCAGAAGCAGAGTTTTCACCATTCGAAAGGTCAGATCCCAGCTCTACACCAGAAGCTGATCCAATTGCAAAGCGAAAAGTTACAGTTAAATTAAAACCTACTCCAATCAAACCGGTAATTCAAGAAGGGATAGGATTTATTACAAAAAAAGATATTCCTGGCAAAATTCCCCCTGCAATTTCTCCCATAACTGCACACCATTCTATAGCCAAATCCAGCTTGCCACCTTCCGCACACAAATTTACCCCTCGTAGCGATCACCCAAGTCGGCCAGGATCCAGAACTCCCGATAAACCTAATTTTAGCAGACCAGTGCAGCAATCCCAAGGCAGTAGACCCTTCAATTCTAATCCCTATGGTTCCAGACCTGCATCTTCTTTCAGATCAGACAATTCTTTTGCAAGGCCCCAGCAGGATACCCGCTCGCAATGGCCTATTGCTCCTAAACCTGGCTATAGACCAGGTAAGCCTCCTACTCCTAGCGGCAGATCGAACCTAGGTGGTCCTAACCGCCCTGCAGGTAGATCTACCTATCAAACTATACCACTTGATGCAGGCAAACAATCCAAACGCAAAAGTCCTGCTCACAAAAAGAAAACATTTATTAGTCGTGAAGATGAAATAGAAAAAGAGCTTCAACTTAAGAAGAAAGCTGAGGCTAGGGCTCTGTCCATCCCTAAAGACATCGATATAATGGAAACTATATCCGTAGCTGACCTAGCCAAAAAAATGAATATCAAACCAGGAGAGCTAATTGCTAAATTAATGAGTCTTGGTGTTATGGCTACCATAAATCAGAAAATAGATTCAGACACTGCTACTATACTTGCAGAAGAATATGGTACCTCAGTGCATATAGTTTCGCTTTATGACGAGACGGTGATAGAAAAATCTTCGGATACGCCAGGGCAACTAGACCGAAGAGCACCTATTGTAACGGTTATGGGACACGTAGACCATGGCAAGACAAAATTGTTGGATGCTATTCGTACTACTGATGTTACAAAAACCGAATTTGGTGGCATCACCCAGCATATTGGTGCATATCAGGTGGCTACTCCTAAAGGTCCTATTACTTTTTTAGATACGCCAGGACATGCAGCTTTTACCAAAATGCGGGCCAGGGGGGCAGGACTAACTGATATAGTAGTCCTGGTAGTAGCAGCTAACGATGGTGTAATGGTTCAAACCAAAGAGGCAATAGATCATGCCAAAGCTGCCAAAGTTCCAATTATTGTTGCTATCAACAAAGTTGATTTGCCGGATGCTAACCCCGAAAAAGTAAAAGCGCAGCTTTCAGAACTAGGTTTACAACCTGAAGAGTGGGGTGGAGATTGCATGTATACCGAAATCTCTGCCTTAAAGAAAATTGGTATTCAGGAACTGTTGGATGCAATACAATTGCAGGCAGAGGTATTAGAGTTAACAGCGAATGTACATCGTCCAGGAGATGGCAAAATATTGGAATCCAAGGTGGATCAGGGACGAGGAATTGTATCAACAGTAATTTTATCACGAGGTTGCCTAAAGATTGGCGACCCCTTTGTAGCTGGGATTTTTTCAGGAAAAGTTAGAGGCATGTATAACGACAAAGGAGAAAAGGTAGACCAAGCCTTTCCTTCTATGCCTGTTGAAGTTATCGGGTTTGAGGGTATACCCAATGCAGGCGATCCTTTTGAGGTAGTACAAGATGAAAAATTTGCACGGTCTATATCCAATAAACGGATAGAACTAAAAAAATACGAAGAAGGGCAGAATGTAAAGAAAGTCACTTTAGATACTCTTTATAGCACAATAAAGGCAGGGGAAATTCAGGAGCTAAAGGTGGTAATCAAAGCCGATGTGCATGGCTCTGTAGAAGCTCTAAAAGGCTTGTTGGAAGGGCTCTCCACTTCTGAAATAAAACTAAGTGTATTACGGGCAGCTGCAGGTTCCATTACTGAGGATGATATTATGCTGGCAGCTACTTCCGGTGCTATTGTAATTGCATTTAATGTAAGACCAAGCCCTGATGCCAAAGTTCTTGCCGAAAGAGAAAAAGTAGATATTCGTAAGTATAATGTAATTTATAAAGCAGAAGAAGAAATACGAAAGTCAATGGAAGGCATGCTCTCTCCGGAATTAAAAGAAAATGATCTGGGCAAAGCTCTAGTGCAGGAAACCTATAAGGTGCCAAAAATTGGTATTGTAGCTGGCTGCCTTGTTCAAGAAGGTGTGGTGCGCAGACAATGCAAGGTGCGGGTAATAAGAGACCACATAGAGATTTTTCATGGTAAGATTAATTCACTTAAACGATTTAAAGATGAT
This sequence comes from Unio pictorum, assembly GCA_030141615.1. NCBI lineage: Eukaryota > Metazoa > Mollusca > Bivalvia > Unionida > Unionidae > Unio > Unio pictorum. The sequence goes on from JARLTB010000353.1 coordinate 59,133, forward strand.
GCAAAAGAAGTGGTAGCAGGTCTTGAATGTGGTATTGGTATCGAAGGATGCACAGACCTGAAAGTACAGGATCAATTAGAAGTGTACGAAGTATACGAAATTGCCCGTGTTTTGGGTAGTCCACTTTCTAAAGCAAACACAGCATCCTCTCCTGGCATGCCCAACAACCCAACATCGGTTACGCCCGGGTAAATTTGTGGACCAAATCCGTATTAAAAGAATAGAAGAGCAAATCAGAGATCTGATAGCCTCCTTGCTTGCTTCGGGTGATGTAAAAGATTACCGAGTTGGTCAGCTTGTATCAGTTACACGAGTTGAATGTGCGCATGATCTTTCTTTTGCCAAAGTCTATATTTCGGCTATTGATATTCATACACCTGTCGGCCAGGAAGATAAAACACTTGATTCCATAAAAAAGTCTGCCGAAGGTTTGCAAAGTGCTGCCGGCTACATTCAAAAAAGAATTGCTAAAAATTTGCACACAAGACTCACCCCTAAATTACGTTTTTATCCTGATATAGGAATCGCCCTAAGTGCAGATTTTTCAAACAAACTAAAAAATATTCTGTAATGGTGTCTTCAGAAAACGCCTCTTATACAGGTTTTGGGTTACTAGCCAAGCCAACAGGTATTAGCTCTTTTAATGCTCTTTCTGGGGTAAAGAGAGCTTTTAATCAAAGTACAATTGGTCATACAGGTACTCTTGATTGTTTTGCAAGTGGTCTTTTAATACTTCTTGTAGGTAACTATACCAAACTCATGAGATTTTTTTTGCGACTACCAAAAACCTACAGAGCTGTAGTGTATTTTGGTGCCGAAACTACAACTTTAGACCCTGAAGGTCAGATAGTAGCTGAAGCTAAGGCACCCGAATATAGTCTTCTTTTATCAATTCTTCCTCAGTTTATTGGCAGTATAAATCAAACACCCCCTGCTTACTCTGCAGTGCACACCCAAGGCACGCGATCATATTTATTGGCACGGTCAGGAAAGCAAGTGCAACTTAGTCCCAGGCCAGTCTCTATCTATTATCTGAATTTAGTGTCCTATGAGAATAATCTCGCAACCATAGACATTTCCTGCTCTTCAGGAACCTATATCAGGTCCCTTGCTCGGGATCTTGCAGCAGCGTGCTCATCAAAAGCATATCTTACCGCCTTAAAACGGCTTTCTATTGGTACCTTTTGCCTTGCAAATGCTTATGCTCCCGATATGTTTACACAACCTAATCAATTGCAAGAGCTATCCCCGCAGGATGCCATTACCCTAAAAATGGACTGGATAATAGAACCCGAACTTTCAGATAAAACTACTCCAAGCTATAAACGAGAAAATCCTAACACAGAGTTGGCAATTTTTAATGCTCAAGGAAAGCTGCAAAAAATACTCCTAGCAGAACCAACACCGAATCGTCAAATTATACTTAGGACAGAGATTGGATGAATGTGTACAGTTGGCAGCAATTTTTATCAGGAAGCTGTACTGAAGCTGTTGCCGCGTCGATAGGAGTCTTTGATGGCTTTCATCTGGGGCATCGCAACCTGCTTGCCCAACTAAAAAGCAAAACAAATCTCCCCATACTCTTGTGTACTTTTTTTCCAAACCCAAAGGCTCTTCTGTATCCTCAGGAATTTGAAGGGTATATTTCTACCCAAAAGCAAAACCAGCAATTAGCTTTAAAATTGGGAGTACATACTATTGTCTGTATTGACTTTTCTACACAGTTCAGTACAATGAAAGGCAAGGAGTTCTTAGCGCAACTTGTTCATAATGCCAATATTCGCCATCTTACCATTGGTTCTACCTTTCATTGTGGTTACTCGGGGGATACTAACGCTTCTGCTGTAATTCAATTTTTTTCGAGATACGGTACTGAAGTAAGTCTTTTACCCCTACTGGAATATAAAGGTGCCATTGTTAGTTCTAGTCGCATCCGCAGTCTAGTGCGACAGGGGCTTTTAGCAGAAGTTGCAGAATTACTTGGTAGACCCTACTGCCTCGAGATTACAGTCCAGATACAAGCTGGTTTTTATGAGGTATTATCTACTCCCGGGCAAGTCAGTCCACCACCTGGCAGGTATTCTGTTGTAGCGGTAACTCAGAAAGGAAACTACAGGCAGAGCGCGGTTTTGGATTCCCAAGGTAGATGGTACTTGCAACCACAGGCTAAGACTTCAGATGAAGCCAATGCCCTGTCTATTACTAGCTTGCAATTGCTAGATAGACAGCCACCCAATGAAAAGAAGGAAATAGTATGCCCTTAACAAAAGCAAGAAAAGCCCAATTGGTGCTGGATTATGGAAAGAACGAAAAAAATACAGGAGCTACAGAAAGTCAGGTAGCCCTCCTCTCTGAAAGGATACAAATGCTAACCCTCCATTTTAAGACTCATAAAAAAGATACCAACTCCAGGCGGGGGCTAATTCAACTTGTTGGCCAAAGGCGTGCCTTGCTTCAGTATTTGCAAAGGAGAAATTTGCAATCCTATCGCGATTTAATTGAAAAGCTTGGAATAAGAAAATAAATAATAACAAATTATTTGCCTTCAAAATAGGGGCAGTACAAGTGCTTTTGTTTTTATTACTTTGTTGTGCAATACAGCTAGAAAAGTACAAATATATTCCATCGGCAATAATAAAGTATTAATACTTTGCTATGGAAAACCATAAGAGGAAAAATATGATTCACACATCAAGTTGTCAATTAGGTTCAGAAACTTTAATTCTTGAAACAGGGCGTATGGCGCGGCAGGCTCATGGTGCAGTTTATGCAAAGCTTGGAGGCACTACAGTATTAGCTACGGTGTGCAGAGAAGACCAGCCAAAACCAGACTTGGACTTTGTTCCCCTTACTATCGAGTATAACGAAAAATACTATGCTTCAGGTCGCATACCGGGGGGTTTTCTAAAAAGAGAGGCACGCCCCAAGGATAGAGAAATCTTGGTATCACGAATAATTGATAGGCCAATGCGTCCTCTTTTTTACAAGGAATTCGGAAGAGAAATACAAGTAGTACCTACTTGTTTATCCTATGACGATGTCAATCAACCAGATATTCTAGGGCTTATTGCATCCAGTGCTGCTGTATGCTTGTCAGATATACCATTTAATGGCCCCATTGCAGGAGTACGAGTGTGCTTTGTAAAGGGTCAGTATTTGATAAATCCAAAAAATGATCAAATTAAAGAGGCCTCGCTAGAAATAGTAGTTGCAGGAAATGCCAATGGAATAACAATGGTAGAAGGCCACGCAAAGGAAGCTTCAGAAGAAGAACTATTGGAAGCTATAGAAGTTGCAAAAAAACCAATTAGTGATATTTGTGATATTATATTACAATTACAAAATCTGGCAGGTAAAGCAAAGTTGGAACTGCCTACTGAAAGTATACAATTAACCCGCTCCGAAGACATACAAAAATTTGCCCGCCTGCATATTTCGTCTGCCTTGTTTTACAAAACTAAACAAGAAAGACACGACGCCTTGCAAGAGGCTATCCAAAAAGTTAAAACCGAATTTGCCGATATTCTTATAGACGGAACACAAGAAAAACTTTTTGAAAATCTTTGCAATGATATTCAATACGATTTACTTCGTAAGGCAATTCTGCAAAAGAACGAAAGGGTAGATGGCAGAAAGTGTGATCAAATACGGCCAATTTCTTGTGAAATTGCTGTATTGCCACGAGCACATGGTTCTGCTTTGTTTACCCGTGGCGAGACTCAAGCTCTTGGTGTAACCACTCTTGGAACCATTTTTGATGAGCAAATTATAGACGATATTGAAGGCGATAAAAGGGATAAGTTCATGCTTCATTACAATTTTCCTCCCTTTTCGGTAGGTGAAGTAGGCAGGATCGGTACAGGGCGAAGAGAGATAGGTCATGGAAACCTTGCCAGGAGAGCCATCGAAGCCATACTACCTGCTAAAGATGTTTTTCCTTATACAATTCGTGTTGTGTCCGACATTCTGGAGTCAAATGGATCATCTTCTATGGCAACAGTTTGCGCGGCTACTTTGTCTCTTATGCAAGCAGGGGTACCCCTTGTTATGCCTGCGGCAGGTATTGCCATGGGGTTGGTTAGCGACGGTCAAAATTTTGCAATTCTTTCAGACATATTAGGAGATGAAGATCATTTGGGGGATATGGATTTTAAGGTAGCGGGTACTACTCGGGGTATTACAGGATTTCAGATGGACATTAAAATTGGCGGGGTCTCTAGCGAAATTATGCGCCAGGCACTATCCCAAGCCAAGACAGGACGATTGCACATACTAGATGCAATGTCCCAAACTTTACAAAAACCAAAAGCCGACATTTCTGAATTTGCACCAAAAATTTTAACTACCAAAATAGATTCTGAAAAAATTGGAGCCATAATAGGACCAGGTGGTAAGAATATAAAAGCTCTATGTGAACAATTCGCGGTGCAGATAAACGTTGACGATGATGGAAAAGTAATAATCTATGGCAAAAATACCAAGTCTGCAAGCGATGCACGAGATGCAATTAACGCTATTGTCCAGGACCCCATTGCCGGCACAATTTATACTGGTACGGTAAAGCGAATAATGGACTTTGGAGCTTTCATCGAAATATTACCAGGCAAAGAAGGTCTATGCCATATATCACGGTTGTCTAAAAACAGAGTAGAGTCAGTTAGCGATATATTAAAAGAAGGTGATAAAATTCAGGTAAAATTGCTGGAAGTAGACAGGCTTGGCAGGTTAAATTTGGCTAGTGTCGAAGCATTAGACGAACAAGGCAATCTTCCAGGAAATACGTCTTCTGAAAACAGTCAAAGGCCACCAATAAAACCACGATTCCCCAGAAGAGATGAAAAGGAACAAGGTCAGTATCATGAGCGCGCTCGAAGGGGGTTCCCACCTACTCATCGGGGTGAAAGGTATTAAAATGGTTAATATATTAATTTCAGTAACTTATAACATATATGCAGTAGGGATATGACTAGGAAAAGTATTCGTGTGCAATTAATTAATGAAGCCACCCTTCCACAATACATGAGTGCTGGATGTTCTGGGGCTGATCTTTTTGCGAATATAAAAGAGTCGCTTGCATTGGCAGCAGGAGAAAGAGCATTAGTGCCAACGGGGCTTTGCATAGAAGTGCCCAAGGGGATAGATTGCCAGATTAGGCCAAGATCTGGTTTGGCATTGCAACATGGAATTACCTGCCTTAATTCACCTGCTACAATTGATTCAGATTTTCGTGGGGAAATACAAGTACTCCTGATTAACCTTGGTCAAAAGCTCTTCACCCTACAACCTGGAAGCAGGATTGCCCAGCTTGTATTTTCACAGGTAATCAAAGCAAACTTTATTTGTGTACAAGAGCTAGATCAAACACACCGAGGAAAGGGCGGCTTCGGATCTACCGGAGTCTAAATTGTTTGCAAAATCAAAAATTGCCTGGAATGATCGTATATCCAAAAGATACAATCTTTTAAATGGATATTATCTACGAGAGTTTGCCCTTAGTTTTTTAGCTAGTTTTTTATTTTTTTTTGCAGTATTTTTTTTTAATCAAGTGCTCCTGCTTGCCCGAACAATTCTCGCAGAAAGAGTACCGTTTCTTTCTGTACTATTGTTACTAATCTATGCAGTGCCTACAATGATATCTCTTTCTTTTCCTTTTGCTACGCTTGCGGGTGCACTTATGACCTCAGGCAAACTCACTTCAGATAACGAGATACTTGCATCAATGGCCTCTGGTGTACCGGGTAGCAAAGCATTTATTATAATTGCAATTGTTGCTCTTGGCATCTCTGGTTTTTCCTATACCATAAATGATTACTTTTTACCTCGGGGGTATATAGCCTTTACCAAATTGTGGCAAAAAGTAATTATAAATTCTCCTTCACTTATATTAAAGCCCTATTCTATAAAAAGGTATCAGAATATTACTATTGTAACAGGTGCCATGTCGGGTTCTATAATACAAAATATTGTAATCTTTGATAAAAGCAATAGCAATGAATCTAAAGTTATTACAGCAAAAGAAGCCCAAATTTTGTCTGGAAGTGGGGATAGGGATATTATTTTGCAACTAGTAGAAGTGTGGCAGCAAACGGTAACTTTGAATAAGACTGATCGCTTTGAATGGTCAAAGGCTGATAAAATGGAGTATGCCATTAGATTGAGAAATCCTGGGGCAGAATATGCAGGTTTGGCACCTAATACCTTACCCTCTTCTGAATTAAAAAAGCTAATCATTACAAAGCAAACTGCGTTACACCAAAAGTTATTACAGCATAAGGGCGATCTGCGAACTCTTCAATTAAACCTTTCCCGTATTTACACAGGTCTTGTCCAGAACATGAAGCCCTGGCAAACTGCAATGCAGGAAATTAATTATAGTTTAACACTTGTAAAAAATAGTCAAAACCAGATACCAGAAGATAGAAGTCTAAAAATTTCACAAATGGAATATTACAAAAAGTTTTCCCTTTCTTTAAGTTCGCTTGTTTTTGTGCTTTTCGCCTTTCCCATAGGTTTGTTTGCCCGAAGGTCGGGAAGAATTGTTGGTTTTGGATTAGGTATTCTTGTATCTACAATTTATTGGGCTTTGCAATGGACTGCCGAAATTTCGGTACTTAGAATAGGTCTTTCACCTATCTGGTCTATGTGGTTGCCAAATTTAATTATTATTTTTGCAGCAGCTCTGGCTTGGATTTCTGTTAAAGTAAAAAAGAATTTATGAAACCGTATCAAGCCTTTCGACTGCAATTATATCTGTGTAAAAGCGTACTCTTGGCTTTGCTTGCCTCACTTGGTTTATTTATTATTTTACTAGAATTATTAGATTTATTTACTAATTTATGGCGCTACCTGTCTGAAAGTGTAAAGGTAATGGACATACTGTATAGCATGTATCTTTACCTTCATTTCGCCATTTATACTACTCTGCCACTGGCCTTGTTATTTGCAGTCGCCTACGGCCTTGCAAGCCTATACGCTACTAATGAGCTACCTGTTATTTTTAATTCAGGAATATCCTTGCTCAAATTAATGAGACCTGTATTCTACTTTGCCGCTTTTGTGTGTGTGGCTATGATAGTGTACTATGATGCGTATGTGATAAAAACCATTAAAGCTAAGGATGTATTTATTCAAAAAGTGCTTAATCAGGAGGAATCATATAGCGACTCAAATGTTACAGTAATATCACAAAAAGGTAGGATTATATATAGAAGCGATTACTACGATGACAAAAGCAAAACTTTGGCGAATGTGAATATTCTGCGCAGAGATGAAAACTTGAGGACAGTAGCCCGTATAGATGCCCACAGTGCGGTCTGGAATGGCACATCCTGGGTTTTGCATGGGGTACGTTTTTTTAAGTTTGTAAATAATGAAAATTGGGAGGAATCAGCACATATCACTTTACAATTGGACGACTTAAAGGAGCAACCACGCTCTTTTAGAAATCAAAATTTCAATCTAGAACAGCTTTCTATAGCAGAACTAGATACCCAATGGAGGATACTTAAAGATGCGGGTTTGCCATTTGTCAGAGTGTATGCAGAGCGACAAAAAAGGTGGAGTTTCCCTTTTACAAGTCTGGTTGTGGTGGCAATGGCTACAATAGTAGGAGGAAGATTTCGCAAGAATATCCTCCTGGCAAGCCTTATATCCAGTTTGCTTGCAGCAGCAGGATATTATATTTTGCAAATGGTATCATTGTTGTTTGCAGAACTGGGTATTATTCATCCTATCGTAGGAGCTTGGGCACCTTTGGTAATTATGGCTGCTATATCCTTGTTTTTTTTCAGAAAACTAAAGACCTAATCGCAACGTAATCAGGAGGACAATTGCAAAATAAAATTTTTCAGTTGCAATGCACAAAAGAAGGATTTCGAACAGGGCATCTAATGTTGCCACATGGAGGGGCACCTACACCCAACTTTATGCCCGTAGGTACCAATGCAACTGTAAAGGCTGTGGATAATGAGGCTCTACATGAAATCGGATTTACACTTATACTAGCCAATAACTATCATCTGCTAATTCGTCCAGGTTTGCAGGTTTTGGATAAAGCACATGGTTTGCATGGTTTTACAAATTGGAAAAAGAATTACCTAACCGATTCAGGTGGCTTTCAAATATTTTCTTTATCTAAACTATGTCGTTTACAAGAAGAAGGAGCAGTTTTTCGATCCCATCTGGACGGAGCAACTTTGCACCTTAGTCCAGAAACTGCAGTGGATAGTCAAGTGGTTTACAATAGTGATATCCAAATGCAGTTGGATATATGTAGCCCTTTTGGCATAAGCGAAAGCAAGACAAGAGCTGCAATGGAAAGAACCTTCAGGTGGGCAGAAAGAGCAAAAAAAAGATGGATCGAGCATTGTGCGCAGGGTTATTCTGGGTATTTATTTGGAATTGTTCAGGGTGGTTTTTACAATAGGTTACGAAAAGAATCAGTGGCTCGCATGGAAGATTTGGATCTACCCGGATATGCAATAGGTGGGCTTTCTGTTGGCGAACCAAAAGAGCAATTCATAGAATTACTATACTACACTGCCAGCCTATTGCCAAAAGACAAACCGCGTTACCTGATGGGCATTGGCAGCCCCGACTATATCTTTCATGCTGTATCCGCAGGTGTTGATATTTTTGATTGTGTGTATCCTACCAGAATCGCCCGAAACGGATGGTTACTAACTAGGGTAGGTCCTCTTGCAATAAAAAAATCCTGTTACAAAAACAGTAGCGCACCCATTGATGAGTTTTGTTCTTGCAAAGTATGCAAAAATTATAGCCAGAGTTATCTGCACCATCTTTTTAAGTGTAAAGAGATATTGTACGCTACTTTAGCCAGTTATCATAATTTACATTTCATTTATAATCTTGTGCAAAAAATACAGTCAAGCATAGTAGCTTCCAAATTTGAAGAATACAAAAATACATTTTTATCCACATACGAGGGCACACATGATGCAATGTATACATCAACCGATTAAGTTAATATTACTATTTCAATCTCTTGTTTTTACCGCTGTTTCCTTTCCAGTTGCACCCGTTAAAGATACGTCCTCAAAACCCCAACCCATACTTCATGGGGTATACATTCAGGATAAAGAGAGTGCAGACAAAAAAAGGTTGGGTATTGTGCGATATGGTACAGATCAGGAAATTACAACCCTACTTAAGGAATTGGAATTAGAGAAAAATAAAAACTATCTTGAAGAATTAAAAACTATTTATATAAAAACTAAAAGCAATACTCTTAAAATAAGAATAATTGAGTATTTCAGCAGTTTAACTGCACCCGAATTGGAAGCAGAGGCTATACAGGTTGCAGCCAATCGCGATAATGAAGATCCCGAACTTGTACGTCAGGCACTAACCTATTTGGCACGGCTTACCTCTGCCACCAGTTCTGAAATTGCACGGGCTATTGTTGCAGAAGAGAACAAAAATTTTCTAGAGGCGGGCGTGATTTTGCTGGGTAAAGTAGGTGGAGCAGCAGATCTACCTATACTTACTTTGCTGTATTCAAAGGCAGAAACTTTAGATTCTGTAAAGCAACAAATAATATCTGCAGTAGGTGAACTAGCCTTGCCCGATGGTAGGGATTTTTTAACTACAATATTACAGGACACTACTGCTAATCGAATCTCCCGGCTTTATGCAGTTACGGCATTAAAGAAAATAAAGGATGTTGCTTCACGTGATATACTTGTAAAAACAGTGTATGATGCAGATCCAAATATCCGAAGTGCCGCGCTTGATGCGCTTACTGTTTTTATAGCATCTGATGTACTGCCAACCTTTTTAGATGGACTTCGCGATTCCTTTGTTAAGGCAAGAATAATTTCTGCTAAAGCTTTAGGAGATCTAAAACAACAAGATGCAGTGGAAGCATTGCAATATAGGGCACGGTATGATACTGAACTACAGGTTCGGGTAGAAGCATGTAAAGCTTTGTTTGCATTGAATGCGCTCTCTTTTTTGCGACAACGTATGGAGGACATGGCAGAAAACATGATCATAAGAACGCTTTGTTTTTCGCTACTGGCAAATAGCGAAGAAGCACCAGGAGTTGCAGAATTTCTTGTGATCGAATCGGGCAAAAAGGAACGTTTGTTGTTTACAAGTCTTTCCCGGGAATTTGTACGAAGTGTTTCAGGTGCCAAAGCTTTACATTTGGCAAAGATCTTTTTAGCGGATGCAGACTTTAAAATACGATTGACAGCATTGGATTGGTTGGCGAAAGAGGGTAATACCAATAGAACCATTGTAGAACAAGTAGCTAAAAATGATCCCTCATCGCAAGTCAGAAAAAGAGCTTCTGATATTGTAGCCAAAATAGAGGACAATCCTGCTTCTGTCGGACAAACAAATCCCTCTGATGAATCAACCATCAAAGCACCTTAGGACAGAAGCATACAAAAGGATAAGTGTTCCAATTATTCTGCAAGCCAAATAATTTAATAATGCCCATTCCAGTAGGTTTATTACTCTACAAAATGTATACAATTGTGCACATAATGAAGTTTATAATAATAGAAAATTTCTACAAACCATATTCAAATTTTGTTATCATTGTGGTAGACTATTTGCTACAGGAAAATTCCTACCTTGCTTTGTACTTGTTAATGAATAGTAAGAGAAGATAGGCAAATGAAAAGCAAGATTTTTGGATTGGTTTATTTTCTCTGTTTTTTGTTTAATTCGTGTTGGGCAGGTATTCTGAATAAATGATACTGCCCCGAGTAACATACTTGCACCGCAAATAGTTGGTTTTGCAGAAATTGGCATGAGGCATAGAGCATCACCAGGAACTTGGAGTGGTAAAATCACTCCTGATATTTCATTTAAGTGGTTTAGAAACGGGGTTGCAATACCAAGTGCTACTGCCACAATTTATATAATAATTGCAGGAGATATTGGATTTACTCTGATGGCTAAAGTAACAGCTACAAATAAAGTAGGGCAACTAACACTCTCAATTACTGTATATTCTATAAATGGAAGTAGTCCCCTAAATATTAAAACCCTAACAATTACTAGCTTACTAAAAGTTGGCAATATTTTATACGGCAATGCAGGCGAATGGCAAGGCAATCCCATACCTACTTTACCATACACCTGGTTCCGAAATAATATTCTGATTGCAGGGCAAACTACAATACCCTACTTATTACGCCAAGCCGATATAGGTGCACAAATAGTATTTGCAGTTATGGGAACAAATATATCTGGCAGTACAGAAGTTTTTTCCTATGTAACTCAAACAATAACAAGTGTTACTATAAATCTTTGCCTGCCTACAATTACTGGAACCGCAAAGGGAGGAACAGTTTTACGAGGTGTAAGGGGAAATTGGATGGGGTATCCAAATGTAAGCTATGAATATCAGTGGAAAAGGAATAGTGTTTTCATAGGAAAAAATGCAACATCCAATTTTTATTATCCAGTAGCTGGTGATATTGGTAATACACCTACCTTTTCTGTTACTGCCACGAATAGTTAGGGATCAGAAACAAAAACATCAATTTATACAGGGCAGGTAGAACATTGATTACTAGAATGAAATATGGGCGCTGAGGGATTCGAACCCCCGACCTATTGGGTGTAAACCAAGCGCTCTGACCAACTGAGCTAAGCGCCCAAAGAAATGCGATGAGTACTTTCTTATGTCTTCTAATTCGTTGATAATCTTGGCGTAAAAAGGATGGTATGGCAATAGGGTCATGCACACAGGACATAAAATTAGTCAGCCTGGGCAATGCATTGGTAGATTATTATGCAGTAGCCAGGACTTCTATACTGCTCAAACTTGGCTATAAAAAGGGTGCAACATACCATATTGGCAAAGAAGAGATAGCGAAACTTCTATCTCTTGTACAGTGTTGTCATGTGTGCGCGGGAGGTGGAGCGGCTAATTTTGCACGTATTGCAGCAGGCTTAGGTGCAAAATCGCATTACATTGGAACAACAGGCAAGGATGAGGAAGGAAAGCTCTTTCACAAGGAAATGCTCGCAGACAAGGTAGTTCTTCATCTATCAGAATCCAAGGAACCCACTGGTGTTTTTTGCAAAGTAGAGCTAGATGAAGGCGGTACTGTAATAGCTGTATCACCCTCCAGTGGCCGCATACATCCCCCATGGAACTATCCTGTCTTTCAGCAAGCCGATTGTCTTTATTTGGAAAGTTTTCTTGATCCTGCTCTTCTTGCTAAAAGCGTGTACCATGCAAGATATGCAGGTATCAAGGTTGCGCTGGATCTAGGTAATCCCGAATTTGCTCGTAGGAACGCACATCTTATTCGTTCTTGGTGTGACAAGGGCAGTTGCAATTTCTTGTTTGGTACAGAAGAAGAATTTGCAGCTTTAGCAATAGTTCCAAAGGAAAGCTGGAGCAGCACCACAGCATCATCTACATGTGAAATGCTAATAAAAAGAGGCAGTCATGGTTCCAGCTATCGCTGTGGTACTTACAGCTTCACACTTCCTGCATTACAAGTGCGAGTTGTAGATAAAACTGGAGCAGGTGATGCTTTTGCCGCAGGCTTTTTGTGCGCAAGATTAGGAGGTCATAGCCCAGAAAAATCGCTTAGGCTTGCCAATTCACTAGGAGCTCTGGCTACATGTCAGTTTGGTCTTGGACTTTCACCTCAGTACCTTGGCAATCTATTTTTGGATATTATTTAAAATAAAAACTTGCTTTACGTACATTATCTTTGTAATTTTTTACAACTTATAATATTATACTAAGGGGGATTCTATGTCCGAAACAGAAATTATACCCATAGATCAGGCACTGCCAAATAAAATACCCATTATAGCCATTTCTGGCCGTCCTATTTTTCCTGGAATTTTTACACCTATTATGATAGGCAACAGTGTTGATGAAAAAATAATAGACGCCATCATGGAGCAAGATGGGGTAATAGGTCTGGTAATGTATAAGGGGGATAATTCAGAAAATACTGCCGACGATTTGCACCGGGTGGGTACCGTAGCAAAAATAGTCAAAAGAATTAAGTTACCAGATGGTGGCATAAATATATTTATCACTACATTAAAACGTTTTCAGGTAAAAAAATATCTTACAAAAACTAACCCATACCTTGCAGCCGTTGTGTACATTGAAGAACAAAATGACAATACAGATGAAATAAAAGCCCTTATTCGTGCTCTTTTGGGTGAGATGAAACAACTATCCGAAAATAATCCACTGTTTTCAGAAGAGATGAGACTGAACATGATTAATATTGATCATCCAGGAAAGATTGCAGATTTTATCGCATCTATACTTAACATAGACAAGCATGATCAGCAAAAAATACTAGAAACATTTGATGTTCGAAGCAGGATGGAAAAAGTATTGGTTTTTATAAAAAAAGAACAGGAACTTTTAAAAATACAAAAACGAGTTCAGCAAGAGATAAACGAGAAAATTCAAAAAAGTCAACGCGATTATTTTTTACGTGAAGAGCTAAAGGCAATAAAAGTAGAACTGGGAATGGCTGCCGATGCAAAGGGTACTGACTTTCAACGATTTAAGGATAAAATTCAATCCTTTAATTTTAATGGAGAAATAAAGGAGCAAGTAGAGCAGGAATTAGAAAAATTTAATCTTATGGATCCTAATTCTAGCGAATTTATTGTTAGTCGAAATTGGTTAGAACTGGTATGCAATCTACCCTGGAATACAGGGGCACAAAAAAGCGAAACAGATTTTGATCTTTGCAAGGCACAGAAAATATTAGAAGCAGATCATTATGGCCTTAATGATGTCAAGGACAGAATTGTAGAATATCTAGCGGTGCGTAAACTAAAAAAAGATGCAAGGGGTTCTATAGTTTGCCTAGTTGGACCGCCGGGTGTAGGAAAAACTAGCATTGGCAAGTCAATTGCCAGGGCACTTGACAAAAAGTTTTTTCGCTTTTCGGTAGGGGGTATGCGCGATGAAGCCGAGATAAAAGGGCATCGCAGAACCTATGTTGGGGCTTTGCCCGGTAAAATTATACAAGGACTAAAAATAACAAAAAACTTCGATCCTGTATTTATGATTGACGAAATAGATAAAATGGGAGTTTCCTTTCAGGGTGATCCTTCCAGTGCTTTGCTGGAAACATTAGATCCCGAACAGAATGTTGCATTTCGGGATCACTACTTGGATTTACCTTTTGATATTTCCAATGTGTTTTTTATTTGTACTGCCAATACTCTGGATACCATACCAACACCATTAATAGACAGGATGGAAGTGATTCAGTTGCCTGGCTATGTTGATTCTGAAAAATTAGAAATTGCTCGCCACTACTTACTACCACAAAGCCTAGAAAGAAGCGGGCTAGCAAAAGATCGGGTTCGTTATACAAAGAGTGCGCTTGTTTTTATTGCCGAGTCCTATGCACGAGAGGCGGGGGTACGAAATTTCTCCAAATGTCTTGACAGAATACACAGAAAGCTGGCACGCACTATTGTATCAGGTACTAATGCAAATACAAATATTGTTCTGGATAAGCCCAACCTGGAAAAATATTTAGGCAAACCAATTTTTAGGTCGGGCGATATAAAAATAGCCTCTCTTCCTGGTATGAGCATTGGACTTGCTTGGACAAGTATGGGTGGTGATACACTCGTAATAGAAGCGGTAAGCAATCCTGGTACCGAGGGTTTTAAAATCACTGGGCAAATGGGTAAGGTTATGCAAGAGTCGGCAGGTATTGCCTATACCTATGCACGAAAAATACTATCTGAAAAGTACGGTGTAGCCGCAGATTTTTTTAAGGACAAACATATTCATCTGCACATACCCGAAGGAGCTACACCAAAAGATGGGCCTTCTGCTGGCATTACTATGGCAACCGCGCTGATATCTCTAGTACTTCAAAAGAAAATAAAGCCCAATCTGGCTATGACTGGTGAACTTTCTCTTACAGGGCAGGTTATGGCAATAGGCGGGTTACGGGAAAAAACAGTAGCCGCCAGACGTAATAAAATAAAAACAATTGTTATTCCCAAAGCAAATGAAAGAGATTTAGACGATATACCTACCCATGTAAAAAAAGGACTTCACTTTTGCCCGGTAGAAAATATGGAGGAAGTACTTGCCCTTTCTCTTCCAAAATTCAAAAAATCCTAATCTATGTTTATTGTAGCATTTGTTTGGTTGTCTTGCTATATAATAATAGTGTTATCTGCAAGGATATGACGACAACCACAAATAAAATTTGGAGATAAAACTATGTCAGCAATAAATTTAACAGACTTATTTAACACAAGAATATTTCGCATACCCGACTACCAAAGAGGCTATGCTTGGGAGGATAAACAACTAAGTGAGCTTTGGGACGATTTAGACGAAATCCCTATTATAAATGACGAATTAAAAAAACACTACACAGGAACAATTTACCTTGAAGAAACAAATCCTACAGGAGCTGAAAAGTGGCTTTCAGGTGTTACATTTTACAATGTAGTTGACGGACAACAAAGACTAACATCTATTAGTATTTTACTTTTTGAATTACTTAAAGCAACTGAAATTGGTTATGCTGAAAAGAAAAAGGAAAAACTAATAGAAACTTTTGTTTATGAATCGAATATGTCTGGAGAAAGTAAAGTCTATAAGTTCAGCTACGCTTCTACTGACAAAAACTGCAACTTTTTACTTCATTCAATTTTTGAGGACGATAAAGTAGTTCTTAGTCAAGGACACATAAACCATTACACTAAAAATTTAGCATTTGCGAAAAAATTCTTTCAAGATAAAATTACAACGCTTGACGATTCTCAAAAAAACACTTTATTCAAAAAGATTACAACCTCACTTCAGTTTGACATTAGAACAATAGAAAAGGACTTGGATGTTCAAGCCGTGTTTGAAACAATGAACAATAGAGGAAAACCGCTTTCAACACTTGAAAAACTTAAAAACAGACTTATTTATCTAACAGAAAAACTTGCAAATCCAGACGAAGACAAACAGACCTTACGAAAAAAAATCAACGAGGCTTGGGGAAAAATCTATAATTGTTTAGCTCAAAACCCAGAACACATACTTGACGAGGATGTGTTTTTATCGGCTCACTTGTCTTTATTTAGAAAGCCCGTTGAATCTACATTTTCGGAGAAAGTTGCAGAAGAAAAAGTTTTTCAGATGTTTTGCAACAAGCCCGAGAAATACTATTTAGACGAAAATGACGAAATAAAAGAAGAACCAATTTCGTACAGAAAAATAGACGACTATATTTTAAAACTTTCTGAGTTAGCACCAATTTGGTATCAAATTCATAATTCCAAATGCAAATTGATAAAACGTATTTTAACTCTTGAAAGCAGTAAAGACATAAAAATATTCCTTGCCGCGATATTGAGACAAACGAATGACACTTCAATTCACGAAAACACTTTTGAAAATTTAGAAAAAATTCTATTCCGAAATCGTGTTCCGGGAATTGGTATTAAGGACGAAAGAACAATGGCAAATTGGGCGAGAGATATTTACAATGCCAAAGATGCTATTGAAGGGATCAATCAAAAGCAAACGGCTTCATTAGGAACAGCCGTTGTTGTTTCTAATATCATTGAATCGTTCAAATATTTATTTACTTACGAAAAAGGAAATAAAGGTTTTCATCGTTGGGGTGCATTAAAATATTTCTTGTTCGAATACGAAGAATATTTAAGAAATAAAGCACAAGAAACTAACGACAAAGTAACTATTGATGATTATTTAGAAACAACAATTGAACATATAATTCCCCAGAAGTTTGGGGGCAATTGGCAAGACACTGTGAATTGCTTTACAGAAGGTTTGGACGAAAAAAACATTGAACAAGCAAGAAAAGTTCTGATAAATTCGCTTGGCAATTTAACAATTCTTAAGAACGGTAAAAATGCCTCTTTGGGTAATACATGTTGGGAGGAAAAGAAAAAACGTTTTAAAACAGGGTCTTATAACGAAATAGACATAAGTAAACAGGACGCTTGGTCAAAAGACGAAATAGCTCAAAGAGGAAAAGAAATGTTAAAATTTCTTGAATCTAAAATTAGCGGACTTACATTTTCTGACACTGACATTGAAAAAATTTTATTTTATGACGACTTCATTATAGACAAAATATACGACAGGAAGCGCAGCAGATAACAGCGGTTTGGCGTAAGGTCGGGTGCAGCTCTTCGTATGACAGTTTTGTGGTAGGTTCAAGTGCAGTTCTTCAATTTAACTTTTGTGCTAAAAATCCGCCATACCGCTAACCGAATAACAACAGTAGGCGTGATTCGCTTAGGTGGTAGGAGAGGAAAGGGTGTTGATTATAATTTAAGACATCGTGTGGCTCATGCACTAATGACTTTTAATGATTATCATATTGACTTGATGAATTTATTAATAATGGCAGTCTTAAAGTTTGGAAAGTATGACTTCGTAAAGACAACAAAAAATGACAGCGAATAAAGACTATTGCAGGTTGGGATGCTTTCAAAAAAGAAATTAAATAACATTTTTTTGTTGCCCTATTAACATCAGGGAGCTTGTGATACTTCCTATTTCCACAATTTTTAAAGGGTATTTTTTCAAAATATTACCGCCGAAACAATTTTAGAAACAGATGTTATTGAATGTAGGGACTAGCCTTTGAAATTATTTAAAAACCGGCACCATAGATAGTTACGGTACAATGAAATACAAAATATAGAAGGAATTAACTTTTGATAGAACAGTGCAAGCTTTTTGGAAAGTTATTTAGCTTTTTTATTTCACAAGTAAAAGCGAAAAGGAAACAATTCATGCCAAAGCTTGCAAAAGAGCTGCGATTTTGCTTTTTCACCCTTGATAATTTACTACATTTGTGCTAATTAAAAATAGTGAACAGAAAATATTATGACAGATAATATAGAATTAGAAAAAACCCTTTGGCAAGCAGCCGATAAACTCCGCAACAATATGGATGCGGCTGAATACAAACACGTAGTCTTGGGTTTGATATTCTTAAAATACATTTCCGATGCTTTTGATGAACTTTTCAAAAAGTTGGAGAGTGAGAAAAACGAAACTGGTGCCGACCCCGAAGATAAAGACGAATATACAGCCGAGAGAGTTTTCTATGTACCACCACAAGCACGTTGGAAATGGTTGCAAGGCAGTGCAAAATTGCCAACCATTGGCAAAGACATTGACGATGCAATGGATGCCATCGAAAAAGACAACATTTCATTGAAAGGGGTATTACCAAAAGACTATGCCCGACCTGCATTAGATAAACAGCGATTAGGAGAACTGATTGACTTAATTGGTTCTATCACTTTGGGCAATAATGGAAAAGGAAAAGGCAAAGACGTTTTAGGATTTGTATTTGAGTATTTTTTGGGACAATTTGCTGATGCCGAAGGCAAAAAAGGGGGACAGTTTTATACACCGCAAAGCATTGTAAAAATATTGGTTGATATGCTTGCACCTGAACCCGAAAAACGGGTGTATGACGGGTGTTGCGGTAGTGGTGGAATGTTTGTGCAAAGCGAACGCTTTATTGAAATGCACGAACACCGAAAAGGTAAAATTTCTATTTACGGACAAGAGAGCAACCCAACTACTTACAAACTTGCTAAAATGAATTTGGCTATTCGTGGTATTGATGCCAAAATTGAATTGGGCGATACTTTGATGAGCGATAAGTTTCCCGAACTCAAAGTTGATTATGTAATTGCAAATCCACCTTTCAACGTAAGCGATTACAACATAAACAAAGCCGAAACGCACAAATGGAAATACGGCATACCGCCAACAGGAAACGCCAACTATGCTTGGTTACAGCATTTCGTAAGCAAACTTGCACCTTATGGAACAGCAGGTATTGTTTTGGCAAATGGTAGTATGAGTTCTGAAATTGCTACCGAAGGAGAAATCCGAAAAGCAATGATTGAAAATGATTTGGTTGATTGTATGGTTTCTTTGCCTTCGCAATTGTTTTACAATACGCAAATTCCAGCTTGCCTGTGGTTTTTATCACGCAACAAGGAGGGCAATACCAAATTACGAAACCGAAACAACGAAATTCTGTTTATTGATGCCCGCGAATTAGGTACAATGATTAGCCGTAAACAAAAAGAGTTTAGCGATAATGACATTGCCAAAATCTCAGACACCTACCACAATTGGCGTAGTAAGGGCGATGGCTTGTCCTCGACCTACAACGACATCGCAGGTTTTTGCAAATCAGCCAATATTCAAGATGTTCGAAAAAACAACTACATCCTTACGCCAGGCAGATACATCGAATTTAAAGAAGTAGCAGAAGATGGAGTTGCTTTTGACGACAAAATGCAATCACTTACCGCAACCCTATCGGCTCAGATGCAAAAAGCCAATGAGTTGGATGAAGCCATTAAACTAAATTTACAAAAAATTGGATACACCTTATGAAAACCACCGATAAAGAAATTTTTGATAAAAAAATTGATATTGAAAACAGTCTAACCCCTTTTGGAAAACGATGGGGAGGGCAGGTTATATCGTTAACTATTGACGATATTGAAAACCTGAAAAATGGAAAATTGATTGGCTTGGACATTCAAAATGAGTATATTGTTTATTTGCAATTTAAAAACATTGAAAAATGATTGACTACGACAAATTCGAAAAATCATTAAAGCACCTCGAAGTGCAATACAATAACTATCTTACACTTGAAGATAGAGACGATTTGGGTGAATTAGAAAAAGAAGCCGTTGCCGAATCGGTAATACAACGCTTCGAAACCTGCTACGATACACTTTGGAAAGTATTAAAACGATACTTAACCGAAGAGTTGGGCGTACCTGAAATGCCAAACAGCCCAAAACCTATATTTAGAATTGCTGCCGAAAACAAACTTTTTACTTCCGATATATCGCAATGGATTAAATATTCCGAATCCAGAATTGATACCTCGCATGACTATTCGGGCGATAAAGCCGAAAATGCACTCGACCACATGGGCGACTTTGTTTCCGATGCAATTGATTTATACATAACTATGACAGGTTCAACGTGGGAATAAAAATAGACATAAAACCCACCGACCTTAAAACCTTATTGGGTTTACTACAAAAGTATTTACCAAATACCTTGGTATGGGCTTTTGGTTCGCGGGTAAAATTCACTGCCAACCCAAACAGCGATTTAGACTTGGTTGCCTTTATTGCCGAAAACCAAAAATTGGGTTTTTCCCTTCTCAAAGAAGCCTTTGCAGAATCAAACCTACCTTTTAAAGTGGACTTACACAATTGGAACGACCTACCCGAAAATTTCAAAAAGAATATTGAAAGCAGTTTTGCTGTTATTCAGGAGTGTGAAAAGATTGATTTGCCTATTGAATGGAAAACTTATAAGTTGAGTGAACTTGTTGAAATAAAATACGGCAAAGACCATAAACATTTAGCCGACGGGGAAATTCCATTGTATGGTTCAGGTGGGATTATGCGATATGTTGATACACCATTGTATGAACAAGAAAGTATATTGATACCACGAAAAGGAACTTTAAGCAATCTGTTTTATCTCAACATTCCTTTTTGGTCTGTTGATACTATGTTTTATACAAAAATAAAAGATGGCAACAACGGTAAATATTTATACTATCTTTTAAAGTCAATGGACTTGGCTTCTATGAATGTTGGTTCTGCTGTACCAAGTTTAACAACAGAAGTTTTAAATAAAGTTGAAATAAATGTACCCGATGAAGCAACACAAATAATAATTGCCCAAATCCTTTCCTCCCTCGATGACAAAATAGAACTCAACTTACAAATGAACCAAACCCTTGAAGCTATGGCTCAAACCTTGTTTAAAGAATGGTTTGTAAACTTCAAGTTTCCTGACTTTAATGGTGAATTATATAATGGATTGCCAATTGGGTGGAGAAAGTCACTAATAAAAGAAATTTGCGAAGTAAATTCAAGCACCTTAAGTTCAAAGGAAAAGATTGATGAAATTCATTACATAGAAATTTCAGAAGTTGACAAAGGAATAATTAAAGAAATTAAGATTTTTAAAAGAGGAGAAGAGCCAAGTAGAGCAAGGCGAAAACTTAAACACGGGGATACAGTTCTTTCAACAGTAAGACCAAATAGAGGTTCTTACTTTTTAGCATTATACCCAAATGAAAATTTAATTGCTTCAACGGGCTTTGCAGTTTTTTCGCCTACTTCAGTTCCATTTACGTTTTTATACTTATTTCTAACTAATGAAGAACAATTAGAATTTTATGGAAAAATGGCTGATGGTGGGGCATATCCAGCAATAAACCCATCTGTCATTATGAACATGGAAATTAATTTGCCTACAAATGAAATACTAGAAATGTTTCACAATATAACAGGCAATCTTTTAATAAAAGCATTTAACAACTTGGCTGAAAATAAAATTCTATCGGAAACCCGAGATACTTTATTGCCAAAATTGATGAGTGGGAAAATTGAAATAAATGAATAATATTATGGAAACACAAAAATATCGTCAAGGAGCAATTTGGCGTAAATGGGATTTGCATTTGCATACTCCTTCATCTGAAGATTATAAAAACAAAAGTGTTAATAATAGTGATATTATTAATACTTTGCATGCTAATAATATTGAATGTGTTGCAATTACAGACCATCATATTATAGACGGTTCCAGGATTAAAGAATTACAAAAAATAGGTACAGAAAAAGGGATAACAGTTTTTCCAGGCATTGAGTTTTTAAGTGATGCTAGAGGAGATGAGCCAGTTCATTTTATTGGTCTTTTCTCTGAAGTTTGCGATATTGATTATATCTGGGGTCAGATAGAAAACAGTACTAAAATTAAAGATGTAAAAGGTAAAAAGAAGAAAAGAAATGAGATTTATTGCGATTTAGAAGAAACGATAAAGTTTATTAAAGAACTAGGTGGTATTGTCACAATACATGCTGGAAAGAAATCTAATAGCATAGAAAATATTACAAATGCACTTCCTCATGGAATTGCTCAAAAAGAAGACATTGCCAAAATTGTTGATTTCTTTGAGTTAGGAAAAGAATCTGATGTTGATGAGTATAAAAAAATTGTTATAAAATACCTTAAAAAAACAATCAATAAAGAACACCCGTTGATTTTGTGTTCAGACAATCATAATGCAGCTGACTTCAAATTGAAACAAAACTGTTGGATAAAAGCTGACCCAACATTTGAAGGATTAAAGCAAGTAATTAATGAACCTGATAGAGTGTTCATTGGTGATAAACCTGAGATTGTTACAAAAGTAAATCTACATAAAACAAAGTTTATCAATAAAATCAAAATTAACCCTGTTAAAGGTTATGCACAAAAACATGGCAAATGGTTTGAAGATGTTGACATTGAGTTAAACAAAGAATTGGTAGGAATTATTGGCAACAAGGGAAGCGGCAAAAGTGCTTTAGCTGATATTATTGCACTTTGTAGTTTTTATAAAGACGATAAAAACTTTTCGTTTTTAGTCCCTAAAAAATTCAGAGATAAGAATCTTGCACAGAACTTTGAATCAACAATTATCTGGGAAGATGGAACGCCCAACACAGTTAATTTAAATAATAGTTTTAAAACAGAAGAAGGTGTTTTAGAGCGAGTAAAGTATCTGCCACAAGGCTACTTCGAGGATTTGTGTAATGAATTTGAATCTCTGAATAAATTCAAGCATGAATTGGAGAATGTGGTTTTCCAACATCTGCCTGATGATGAAAAATTCAATAAGAATACTTTCGAAGACTTAATTGAATTTAGAAAAAGAACTGTTGAAAAAGAAATCTCAATTATTCAAACTGACATTTCAGAATTGAATAAAGTAATCATTAGCTATGAAAAAAAAGAGAACAAGAAATATAGCGATGAGATTATAGTAAAAATAGCACAAAAGGAAGCAGAACTTAAGGCATTACAAGAACCTGCCAAAGTTGAAGATCCAAATAAAAATCCTGAAATTGCTATACTCAACAAGGCTTTATTAGAAAAAATTAATCAAATAAAAAAAGAAATAGATGATATTTCAAATAATATCGAAAAGACAAAACAAGAAAAAACAGATTTAGTAAATGAAGTTGCAGATTTAAACAACATAAAGGATGATATTACTATCGTTTTAAATGAGTTGAAATCAATTAAAGAAAAGCATAAAAGTCAACTTGATGAAAAATATAAAATAAATATTGATGAAATAATTAAGGTCGAAGCAAACTTTTCATCTATTGATAAATTAATAAAGAAAAACGAAAAATCTATTGATGAAAAGAAAATTCTGCTTGGTGAGAAAATTTTAAAATTTGATGAGTTTGATGAAAAGTCAGAGAATAAAACGCTAATTGTTAAATATGAGGAAAAGAAAAAAGAATTAGAGGTTGAACAGAATAAACTTGACGAACCGCAGAAAAAGTATCAAAAATATCTTGAAGATTACCAAATTTTTGAAAAACAAAAGAAGGATATCATTGGTGATGAGAATAAGTTTGATTCGAAAACTTGGTTAGAAAAAGAAAAAAACTTTATTGAAAATGGATTACAGCAAAAAATCACAGAACTACACATACAAAGATTAAACCTTGTTAAGCAAATATTTTTAAAGAAAAGTGCAATCTTAAATATTTATCATACTGCCAAAAGTAGTATTGATGAAATTATTGAAGGCAACAAATCATTACTAAAAGGTTATGAAATAAACATAGATGCATCTTTGAGTTTGGTATATAGTTTTGAAAAATCGTTTTTTGATTATATTAACCAAGGTGTGAGAGGATCATTTTATGGCACATCAGATGGAAGTTTTGTATTGAAGAAAATACTTGAAACAAAAAACATCGAATCAAAAGATGACACTTTACTTTTTCTTACAGAAATTATTGATCACCTAAAATCTGATAAAAGACCAAATTCAAATGATGAGAAAGTTTTTATTGGAACACAAATAGCTGATTTAGATAGTTTTTATAACTTCTTGTTTTCACTTGATTACATTGATTATAATTACGAATTAAAACTAGGTGATAAAAAACTTGAGAGTTTAAGCCCTGGTGAAAAAGGAGCATTGCTTTTAGTGTTCTATTTACTTCTTGACAAAAGTGATATTCCATTAATTCTTGACCAACCAGAGGACAACTTAGACAATAATAGCGTAGCAAATATTTTGGTACCATTCATTAAAGAAGCCAAGAAGAAACGTCAGATTATTATGGTAACTCACAATCCGAATTTAGCTGTTGTTGCAGATGCTGAACAGATAATTTATGTTAACATTGATAAAAATGATGGTAATAAGTTTTCTTTTACATCTGGAAGTATAGAAGATAAAATTATAAATAAATGTATTGTCAATGTTTTAGAGGGAACAATGCCAGCATTTAATCAAAGAAAAAGAAAATATTATGAATAGTATATCCGAAAACGAAATAGAGGATATTGCCCTTTCCTATCTGCAAAATTTAGGTTATTCTTATATTTTAGGTACAGATATTTCGCCCGATGGCACCTCTACCTTTGGGAGAGGCGGGGGTGAGGGCATAGAAAGGCAATATACCGATGTGGTTCTTACTACCCGTTTGCGTGATGCTATTGACAAACTAAACCCAAGCATTACACAAGATGCCAAAGAAGATGCACTAAAAAAAGTATTGCGTACCGAAAGCCCCAATCTGTTAATCAATAACGAAAACTTTCATCGTTACTTAACCGATGGAGTTGATGTAGAGGTTCGCACCCCAAGCGGTATTCGTGGCGAAAAAGTATATATCGTTGATTTTACAAATCCTGAAAACAACGAGTTTTTGGCAATCAATCAGTTTACCATCATTGAAGGCAGTCAGAACAAACGCCCCGATGTAATTTTGTTTGTAAATGGTTTGCCTTTAGTTGTGGTTGAATTAAAAAATGCAGTTGACGAAAACGCCAGCGTAAAATCGGCATACAACCAATTACAAACCTACAAACAAGCCATTCCTTCGCTTTTTACTTATAACGAATTACTGATTGTAAGCGATGGTTGGGATGCACTCTGCGGAACTATTACAAGCGATTTCGGCAGGTTTATGAGTTGGAAAAATCCACCCTCATCTCCAAACTTTCTCCCAAAAGGAGAAGGGAGCCACTATCGTGCAGGCTTTGACTTTTCGGGATTGATAAAAGAAGCAAGAGAACTAAGACAAAAACAAACCACAGCAGAAGAGATGTTTTGGCAATTGATTAGGAATAGGAAATTCAATAATCTAAAGTTTAGAAGACAACACCAAATAGGAAATTATATTGCGGATTTTTATTGTGATGAAATAAAATTGGTAATTGAATTTGATGGAGAAATTCACAACGAAATTGAGCAGAAAAAACACGATATAAAAAGGGATAAATATTTAAAGAGTTCAGGATTTAATATACTTAGATTTAAGAACACAGAAATTATTAACACCCCTGATATTGTATTTCAAAAAATAGAAAGTGAAATCTTAGAAACCAAAGCCAACGGGACTAGCTCCTCTCCTTATGGGAAGAGGCCTAATACTGAAAGCTCCTCTCCCTTTGGGAGAGGCAGGGGTGAGGGTTTACTTGAAATAGAAGTAATGTTTATGGGAATGCTCAATAAAACCACGCTTTTAGACCTTATTCGTCAATTTATAGTTTTTGAAAAAAGCGACAGTAAAATACTTAAAAAAGTTGCTGCTTATCATCAATATTATGCAGTAAACAAAGCCGTTGAAAGTACAATAATGGCAAGCTCGGGCAATGGCGACCACCGTGGCGGTGTAATTTGGCACACACAAGGAAGCGGTAAAAGTTTGAGTATGGTTTTTTATTCGGGTAAACTTATTATTGAGCCACGGATGGAAAACCCAACATTAGTAATCTTAACCGACCGCAACGACTTAGACGAACAGCTTTACGATACATTTACCAATTGTCAGCAATTGCTTCGTCAGGAACCACAAAAAGCCGAAGACAGACAAGATTTAAGAAAATTGCTTAAAGTAGCTTCGGGCGGTATTGTATTTACTACCATTCAAAAGTTTATGCCAATGACTACCGACATTGTGCAGAGCTCCTCTCCCTCTGGGAGAGGCGGAGGTGAGGGTACAGTACACGAACCAAGTGTTGAATACATTGGTGCTGATATAAAAGCTTTAAGCGAACGCAAAAATATTGTGGTTGTTGCAGACGAGGCACACCGCAGCCAATACGATTTTATTGATGGCTTTGCCAAACATTTACGTGATGCCTTACCAAATGCAACATTTATTGGTTTTACAGGCACACCCATTGAAACCACCGACCGTAACACACAAGCAGTTTTCGGAAACTATGTTGATATTTACGACATTCAACGGGCAGTAAACGATAAAGCAACTGTTCCAATATATTATGAAAGTCGTTTGGCAAAAGTCCATTTTGAAGAAGCTGAAAAAGTAAGCATTGACGAACAGTTTGAAGAGCTTACCGAAGGCGAAGAATTAAGCAATCGCCAACAAATGCGTGCAAAATGGACACGATTAGAAGCCATTGTTGGCAATCCGAACCGTATTAAAAAAATTGCCGAAGACTTGGTGTGTCATTTTGAAAAGCGTAACGCAGTTTTAGACGGTAAAGCTATGATTGTTTGTATGAGCCGCCGCATTTGCGTTGAGTTGTACGATGCTATTATTAAAATTCGACCTTTTGGCATTCTGCCGATGACGACAAAGGAACTATAAAAGTAATAATGACAGGCAGCAGTAGCGATGTATTAAATATGCAACAACACATCAGAAACAAACTGAAACGTAAAGCAATTGGCGACCGTCTTAAAAATCCAGTTGACAGTTTAAAATTGGTTATTGTTCGTGATATGTGGCTTACAGGCTTTGACGCTCCGTGTTTACACACCTTGTATGTTGACAAGCCGATGCGTGGTCATAGTTTAATGCAAGCCATTGCAAGGGTAAATCGTGTATTTACCGAAGGTAAAGCAGGTGGTTTGGTGGTTGACTATTTGGGAATTGCACAAGAACTAAAATCTGCATTAGCCGATTACACTGCAAGCGGTGGAGAAGGCAAACCAACTCTTGACCAAGAATTAGCCGTTGCAAAAATGTTGGAATTGCACGAAGCTATTGATTATCAATTAAGGCATTTTGATTGGCGAAAATTCTTTACACTTTCACCAGTTGAAAAATTGAAATTTATTCCTGTAATAGTCGATTATATTTTCAGTCAGAAAAACGAAGAACAAAGATTTACCGATAATACCAAAAATCTATTAAAGGCATTCGCTATTTCAGTTCCACACGATAAAGCAATGGCTATCAGAGATGATGTGGCATTGTTTCAATCGATAAAAGCTTTTTTACAAAAATTATCGGACAGGAACGAAAGCGGCAAAACGAATGACGAAATGGATACTGCAATCAAGCAAATCATTTCCGAAGCCATTACAGCCGATAATGTGATTGATATTTTTGATGCCGCAGGGTTAAAAAAACCTAACATAGAGATTTTAGACGAAAGATTTTTACAGGAATTAAAGGACTTGCCACAAAAGAATTTAGCCGTTGAGTTGTTGAAAAAATTACTCAAAGACGAAATCAAAAAACGGACTAAAATCAATTTGGTAGAAAGCAAAAAGTTTTCCGAAATGCTTGAAGAGGCTATCAAACGTTATCATAACGGAATGATTGATACGGTTGAGTTTTTAGAGAAAGTGTTAATTCCATTAGCCAATGAGATGAAAGAAGCCGACAAACGTGGCGACAAGTTAGGATTAGATTATAGAGAATATGCGTTTTACACCGCATTGGAAGTGAACAATAGTGCAGTTGCAATTTTAGGAGACGAGATTTTAAAACATATTGCACAAGAACTTTTAAAAACAGTTCGTAGTAGTACAACAATTGACTGGACTATTAAAGAAAGTGTTCAATCTGCATTAAGGCGTGATATTCGAAGAATTTTAAGAAAACACGATTATCCACCCGATTTGCAAGAAAAAGCAGTTGAAACAGTTATAACACAGGCTAAAATGCTTGCAGAAGATTTAGTAAATGGAAAAGACAACGAATAAATATTGTCAACTCTTCACAACCACACACAGTGCTAAAACCTTACAAGCTAACGCCATAACCAAAACTTTGCGGTAGCGTACAATAAATTAGGAACATTTATTGGTTATTAGAAACTTCATCACTGCGCCATCAACTAAAGTGAAGGATGAAGCTTCTATTTGAACTATCCCCTTCATTTGTGTGCATAATCAAAAAGTTGGGGAAGGAATCCCTTTCTTATTGTATACATCGCAGATGGACTATAGGTATCGTCTTTTGGTGCATTCAGGCTACTTGTACTTTTTTATTTTTTATTCGCAAGATATTTTGTAATGATATTTTTATCATTAGAATTCATATTATGTATTTGCAATAACATATCTGGGCTGTATTGTATGATTGTGGCTGAAAAGCTAATAAAATATTCATTAATTCTAAGGGAACAATCAGGAATTTGATTAGAAATTTGCAAATTTTTTATTACCTCGGTGTTAGGAGCTTGTATGCAGAGTGTAGTCGTACTAAGCTCAACTATTACGCAAGCAATGGGTGTAAGGCTGATTGGATCAGAAAACATAAGTGCAAGTGGGAAATGTGTTTGTGAAAGGGCGATGCTAGGGTAAGAAGCTGGTTCGGATGCAACCCGACTTGTCTTGGAATAGGATCTAGCCACAGGTTTACTTTTTGTTATAGGAGTTCTAACTTTTTCTGGTATAGGTTTCTTGTTTTTTGAAAGTATTTTTTCTTTACGTATGGTGCTTGGTATAATTTTATTAGCTTTTTCCACTTTTGAATTGGTTATTTTTTTTATAGTGGTAGTTTGTTTGGAGCGTGGCGTATTTTTTGATCGCTCTACTGCAGATGACTTCGCAGGTTTTGTATTAGCCTTCTGTTTTTTTGGGTATGAATTGTAGGTAGAAGAAGATTCTCTTTTTGTGATCTTTGTGGCAAAGTTGCTAAGAATTATTTTCTTTAAAAGTTTTTTGCCTTCAGGAGTTAGAATATCCTTGCTGATAATATTATCAATACCCAATTGCATTGCTGTTGCGGTTAACTCTTCTGAATCAAGGTGCGTTAATAAAATAATTGGTGAAAAGGATCCAGAAAGTATTGGATAAAAGTTCTGAGCAAAAACTTTCCAATGTCTTGGATAATCAGTACTATTTATAAGCACTAAATCAGGTTTAATTTCATCCAGATTATCAAGTGCTTTTACAGGATGCGGGTAATGCAAAATATCAAACCCATATTGTTTTAAGAATGTACCAAGGCTGTTTGCAAGTGCTGAATCCTCTGCTACTACAAGAGCCTTCATTCTAGTCCTTTATTAAAAACAGATAGATCTACAATATACCAAATATCATTTTGCTTTTGCAAATCGTACACATATTCTTTTATTATTCGCAGTTGATTATTCTGAAACTTTTCTAGGACGGTAACTTTTCCTTTTGTACCCGAGTATTTTGTTTCTTGGATTTCAAAAAAATAGGGCAATAGTACAATGTCGTTATCGGTAACCTGGGTCATTAATTCTTGCTTAAATGAATCTATCATTTTTCTTCTGCCTTCATCTGTTTCAGAATCATATACAAGTTTTTTTTCTTTGCTTTTTGTAAGAAGGGCCTCCAGGTTTAAATAAATAAAGAATTCATCCCACTGGTTTGTTTGTCGGGCTGTAATTGTCCGCCGTACCACTTCATCGGGGGGGATTGGTTGAGCTTTTTGTAATACCCGCAGTGCAGAATCCAGGACAAGTGCAGAGCCAGTATTATTGCCTCTGGGAAGCTCACCGCGGGGTGGTGGCAATACAGTCAAACTTAGGCTATTTGAAATTTTTGTATCAGAATCTGTAGGCATAGCATCTATTGACGGCATAGAATTGGAACTAGTTAATAAAAAGTTAGGGTAAAAAGTAGCTTGAATTGCATAGCTGCCTGGATTGGCTATATGAATAAAGTCTTCTACATCAATTCTAAATGAAAATGCCTCGCCTGCTCTAATGCTAATTTCTTTATAAAAAATGGGCTTGGATTGACTTAGGTTGCTTTTATAGGTTTCACTTGATTCGAGAAGCCGATTAGTAGGGCTACGGACTTCTACAACTACATTATATTGTTTATCGTCCGCCAGCTTTATAGTATATGGGTTTGAGGATTTGTTGCTAAGAATGCCGGTGAGGGGGATTTTTTCTCCAAGTATAAACAATCGTTTT
The DNA here is from genome assembly GCA_030141615.1 of Unio pictorum. Taxonomy (NCBI): domain Eukaryota; kingdom Metazoa; phylum Mollusca; class Bivalvia; order Unionida; family Unionidae; genus Unio; species Unio pictorum. The sequence goes on from JARLTB010000353.1 coordinate 89,353, forward strand.
CCGGTATATTGAATCGTGAATTCTACTTGAGAAGCTAGGGTGATACTTGATAAAAATAGCATACAAACTAGGATTAGTCGTACTCGTAGGGGTAGCACAGAAACTCCTTGTAAGCTCATATAGAGCACTATATCATTCGGACTCTTTGCATAGGCAAACGTTACCAATTTTAGGAATTTTATATTGAATTTTATACAATTACAAGAAGTACTAAAGCAATGTAAGTCGAGCATAAAAGTAGCACAATTCTATAAAAAAGCCAAAGCGATGGACTTTCCTTTGGAAGTTGCAAGGGTAGAATCGCCTTTTCTTGCAATCCTTGCAGTACTTTTAGCAGATATAGCACCTGTTTTATTGGTTTGCCCGACAATGATGGAAGCAGAAACAGCTAAAAGGGATTTAGAAACTTGGATATCAGGAGAAGATAATGTTCCTGTGTTCACACTCCCCTGGTGGCAAACAGGTGCATATCGCCCACTGCATCCAAGTTCAGCTGTTTTTGGGCACAGATCAGCTTGTCTGGCTAATATTGTAAGCTCTGAAAAATCCATAACTGTAGTTAGTTTGAGAGCCTTTTTAGGAAAATTGCCACCCCTTTCTAATTTTTCAAGTAATATTTTGCAGTTGGAAGTGGGTTTGTCTTGCACCCCTGACAAACTAGCCACTATGGCTGCAAGAATTGGGTACTGCAGAGTGCCTTCGGTTAGCTTGGCAGGTGAGTTTGCACAGAAGGGTGAGATTGTAGATTTTTACCGTCCATATGAAGAATTGGCCGATAGAGTTATCTTTGATTTTGACAAAATAGAAAGAATAAACAGTTTTGATCCTACCACTCAAATTACCGTGAAGGCGCAGAATAAGCTAACTTTGTGTCCTCTTAAGGAGGTAATTTGGGATGAAGAAAATATAAAAGCACTCTGGAATAATTTAACGCAACAAGACAGATCTGAGCAAGCTCAATTGCTTGCACAATTGGCAAATAAAAAAGAATGTCTTGGCGAAGAAGTACTATTCCCTATGGCATTTAATAATACCGCTTCCATTCTGGATTATATGCCTGATAACACCCAAGTTTTATATATGGACTATGAGCGATTGATCATACAGGAAGAGATTTTTAGAAAGGAATATGAAACTGCATACAGATCCCAAAAAACAGATTTCTTTGCCCCTGCACCGGATAGACTACTCCATTGTTTTGAAGTATTAGAAAAATCGCGCTCTTCAATCATAAAATGCTTTAGATTAAAGGATAGCAGCAATACCGCAAGGATAGACTTTTATTCTGAAGCACCACGATCATTCTTTGGTAATTTGCAATTATTAAAAGAGCAATTGCACTCCTTGCTGGCAGATTTCTATACAGTGATTATTTTTACTGAGACCTCTATACAAGCCGAAAGACTTGCCATTTTGTTAAAGGAATTGGCAGTAGGTTTTATTGTAGCTCCAATTTCGGCAGGTTTTACATTACCAGAAGATAAACTAGTACTTATCCAAGAGAATGAAATTTTTGGTAGGCGAAAAAAAATTCCCAAATCTGTAAAGTCAGTACGAACCGCAACAGTAGATGTATTTATTGATCTTTCTCCTGGTGATTTGATTGTGCATTTAAATTATGGCATCGGCAAATTTGTAATGCTAGAAAGAAAAACGGTATCCAATTTAGACAGAGATTATATCAAATTAGAATATGCAGATAATGAAGTTGTATTTGTACCTATAGAACAAGCTAATTTAATTCAACGATACATTGGTTCTTCTCGTGTAAAGGATATAGAAGGTTCTACGAGTGGTAGCAACAAAAGCCAAGTGCCTGCAGTTAGACTTGACAAGATTGGTTCTAAAAGTTGGGAATCCAGAAAAGAGAAAACAAGAACTTCAATTGGTATATTAGCTGAAAAACTTATTAGAATTTATTCGCACCGACGGCTGGCAAAAGGGTATTCCTTTCCACCGGATAGTGAATGGCAGCTTGGTTTTGAGGCTTCCTTTCCCTATGAGGAAACAGAGGATCAACTACGCTGCATAGAGGAAGTGAAAGCTGATATGGAAAGCAAACTACCCATGGATAGACTTATTTGTGGTGATGTAGGTTATGGCAAGACCGAAATTGCGATGCGTACCGCCTTTAAGGCTGCCAGTGCGGGTAAACAAGTTGCCTTTCTTGCACCAACTACAATTCTTGTAGAACAGCATTACGAAAACTTCAAAGAGAGAATAGGTAGTTACCCACTGCGCATTGCAATGCTTTCTCGTTTTGTTGACAGAAGTGAACAGCAAAAAATTATTCAGGATCTAAGACAGGGCAAGGTAGATATTGTTGTAGGCACGCAAAGAATTTTACAAAAAGACATTGTATTTAAGGACTTAGGGTTGCTTATTATAGACGAGGAACAGCGATTTGGTGTCAAGGATAAAGAAAGGTTAAAAGATATTAAGGCAAACATTGATTGTCTAGCCTTAACTGCAACCCCAATTCCAAGAACGCTACACATGTCATTGGCAAAGATACGGGATTTATCCATTTTAAATTCAGCTCCCAAAAACCGTCAGCCTATTCAAACTATTGTACAGGAATTTAATCCAGACATGATTAGAAGCGCAATTATTAAAGAAATTGAAAGGGGAGGACAAATATTTTATCTGCATAATCGGATAGATAGCCTGGAGGAAGTAGCCCGGTTTCTTAGCGACCTAGTACCCGAGGCTTTTTCGAGATGCGCTCATGGGAGGTTGGATGCAGCAGAATTGGAAGATATTATGCATGACTTTATACGTGGAGGTTTTCAGATACTTATTTCGACAACCATTATTGAAAATGGTATTGATATACCTAATGTCAATACCATTATTATCGATAGAGCAGATGCGTATGGCATTTCGCAGTTGTATCAGTTAAAGGGTAGGGTGGGTAGATCAGATAAGCCTGCCTATGCCTATCTTTTTTATCCCGACAAAAGAAATATTTCTGATATTACACTAAAAAGGCTTCAGGTAATTTCTGATTTTACCGAGCTTGGATCAGGTTTTAAGATCGCAATGAAAGACATGGAAGTAAGAGGTGCTGGCAATCTGCTAGGTAGGGAACAATCGGGAGATATCTCATCAGTGGGTTTTGAATTATACCTTAAACTCTTGGACGAAGCAGTACATAGTCTGATGGATGCAGGTTTCGAGCCTGCAAAAGAGCCCTACCTAGAACTTGAGTATTCAGGGTATATTCCAAACGAATATATTTCCAACCAGACTATAAAAATGGAGGTGTATAAAAAGCTTGCATCCAATTATCACGAAGCAGATTTAGAGCACCTTCATCAGGAACTATTAGACCGCTTTGGCCCAGTGCCCCATGAAGTTGAAAGTCTTATAGCTCTTGCAGGAATACGAATTATTTGCAGGAGTTTAGGTGTTTCTTCGCTTGTAGAACGTGGAAAGGAAATAAAGATTGAGTTTGCGCAGGTTGCTAAAATTTCTATCGAAAAGATGCTTCGTGTGTTTCGGGAAAATCAAAGTAGAATTCGATTGGATCCCAAAATTCCTAATGCCATTTTTATTCGATCTGAGAATATAGGGCTAAAGGAAAAATGTGATTTTTTACGAGAAGTTTTAGCCCCTTTAACAAGAGACTAGTCCTTTCCTGTATTGCCTGTAAAGTATTCCACAAGTAGTTCTGTTAGTTCGGGGGAAAAATCTAGCTTAGCCTTTATCCTGTACACTGATTCGGAAATATTTTGGTTTGATTCAATTTTTCCGGATATAGACATCCGATAACGTTGAAAAAAGAGAGTAAAACTAACTAATTTTTCCGGTATCAATTCTCCTTGTAAATTCTGAACCAGAAAATCCAAACGATTTACCGAAATAGAATATAGTGCTATCTTTTGCTGTACACCATTGTCCTTCATGGTAGCATAATTATTATACCGCAATTTACGTACTGTTTCTTGATTCATTTGAATCACACGATCATGAAAATGAATCCAGTCGGATTTTAGATGTTCCAGATTTATTAGGTACTCGCCCATTAATTCGGCAAGGGCAGGGGGAAGAGGTTTAAAATTGCACACTATTAATCCCACATTTTCCCTTTCCTTCATTAGCATTACATTGCTAATCTGGCAACGACAGAATATTTTGGTAGTTGATAATGAAGATTTGGTTTGCGCAACTAAGGAAAGACCTCCAATACCATTTTTGAATCCTTGAAAGAATATGAGTTCTTCCTGGTTCATAACACCAAGTAAAATAACTTGTGTCATTGTAAGCTGGTAGAGCCCACAAGAAAGCAAATGTGCCCCTACCTTTAGACTGGTTTGCGATTGGGAAATACCCATAGAGCGAATTGTGAAAGGATTGAATAAAATTTTTGCATCCTGGAACTGCTCCTGATAGGCTTGAGAAAGTAGTTTAGCCATATAATACATTTAGCAAGTATTATACATTTATGACAAGTATGCTGGAGGTCAATCTATAAAAATTAGCAAAGTAGTCTACTACGGGATAAAAGCAATAGAATGACTATAATTCATAAAAATCGTCTTAGGTAATCGCATTTCGGCCAATTAGGAAAATTGCAGGAGCTTTAGCTTGGTTTTGCAATGAATTCTTATTCTGCATTTTCCAGTCTTTTATGCTGCGGGTTATTATGCTTTCATCCGGGCTACTTAATGAAAAAGCTATGCATAGTTGAACTACTCCATCCAAAACTGCAAGGCAGTCTAAAAAGAGTTGTAAACGACGGTGTGGGGTTTCGATAATTATCCGAGTTATACCGTCTTTGGCAAGGCATTTATTCAATGAAATCAGCATTTTTCTTCGTGCAATTGACTGTGGCGGCAAATAACCAATAAAAGTAAAAGTCTGAGCATACAACCCAGAAGCAGCTAGAGCCAGAAAGATGGAAGAAGGTCCTGCCAAGGGGTGAATAGTAATGTGGTATTGGTGTGCTATTCTAACCAGATAGCCTCCTGGATCAGCCACGCAGGGTAGTCCTGCATCCGAAATGATACCAGCGTCTTTACCTAGTAGGATGGGTGATAATAAATTCGTATATTCTACTTCATTGTTTGGGTACTCTGGTATTTTTTGAAGGGTGATCTCTCCTATGATAGATTTTTCAATAATTTTGGATAATAGTCGCCAGGCACTTTTTTCATTTTCTACAAAAAAGTAACGCAACTCTTTTACTATATGAAGCGCATTTGCAGGTAAGGCAGATTCTACAGGTGCTAGTGGATGCAAAAGATTTGGGATAAGAAAAATGCGACCAGGATTATTCATATTGTACTTTCCTTTTGCTTAGAGGGTGCTATGTTGCTTGCAAATACGGATTACAGTTTCTATTACTCGGTGTATTTCTTCATCTTTCATACCATGCCAAATGGGCAAAGATAGACTGTGTAGAAAGGCATTATGCGATTTAGGAAAATCTTCTGGGATAAGTCTGTATCTTTTTGACCAATAGCTCATTATATGCAAGGGTATAAAATGAACCGAGGCTCCTATACCAGAGTCTTGCAATTCCTGTATAAACTGATCACGGGTAATTTGTAATAATTCTGGTTGTAACTTAATACTAAATAAATGCCATGAATGCTCTGCACAATTAGGTGGTAATTTTAGACAAGGGTAGTTTTTAAAAGCTTCAATATACTGACGAGCTATGTACTCCCGTGATGCCCGAAATAAATTAGCTTTTTTTAACTGCTCTCTACCAATAGCCGAGAGTATATCAGGAAGGTTATACTTAAATCCTGCCACCATAATGTCGTACTTCCAAGAAGCATGTACAGATCTGTAGCGATCCCACACTTCCCTGTCTATACCATGCATGCGCATTTGGCTAATGTTTTTCATTAGCTCTTCATCCTTTCCTACAATCATGCCTCCTTCTGCAGTTGTTATTGTTTTAGTTGCGTAAAATGAATACACTCCGAAGTCTCCCAAGGTACCTAACATTCCATGTTGCGTATGTACAGGGAAGGCATGAGCAGCATCTTCTATTATTGCAATTTTACCGGATGTTTTGGCATAGGAAAGAGTTAGCTCTTGTAATCTTGCAATATCGCAAGGATAGCCGCCAATATGAATGGGAAGAATGGCTTTTATATTTGGGGTTTTATGTAGTATTTTTTCAACTTCGGATACATCCAAATTATAATTATCGTCGGCAATATCGCAGAATACAACTTCTGCACCCAGGTGTCTGGCGACTGCGGCAGTACTGGCAAAAGTATAGGGGCTGGTAAGGAGCAAGTCTCCATTACCAATACCCAGGGCATGTAGACAAAGGTGCAAACCAGAAGTGGCAGAGTTTACTGCCAGGGCTTTAGGAACATCCACAAAATTGGCAAATTCTACTTCGAATTCTTTAGTTATTTTTCCTGTAGTAATCCAGCCCGAACGCATTACTTCGAGTACGGCTTGCTCCTCTTCTATTCCTATGCAGGGTTTGGCAAAAGGAATGGGTATCTGATTGCAGGAATTAGTATTCGGGTTCATGTCGCACGGTAATAATACTGGGTATGATGCTTTTCAGGAGTTTTCTCAAACTTCTTCTGTTCCTGTAGTACATTTCCTGACCAGGATTGGGCAAACAATGATACTCTAACTTTTTAATCATTTGTGCCAATTTTTCATTAGAAAAGTTAGAAGTGGGTTCTTTTTGTTCAAGTCGTTTTATACCTTGATATTCTGTTGACAGGAGCATTTCATCTTCTGCGTATAATTTTTCTTCCAGCCTTTCTCCTGGTCTAAGTTTGGTATATACGATCTTTATTTCTTTGCCTGGCTCAAAACCATAAAAGCGAATCATCTGTTCGGCAATGTACTTTATCTTGACAGGCTCACCCATATCAAGCATATATCTTTCGCCTCTTTTTCCAATGCCGCCTGTTTTTAGTACAAGGGAACAGGCTTCGGGTATTGTCATAAAATAACGTCTAACTTCAGGATGAGTAATTGTAACGGGGCCTCCTGTTTCTATCTGATTTTTTAATAAAGGAAGTATAGAACCACGCGAACCCAATACATTGCCAAATCGTACCACCATAAAATCGCCAAATGAAGCTGTGGATGCTTCTGCTAGTACAATTTTTTCTGCAAGCATTTTACTTGCGCCATAAATAGAAACTGGTTCTACGGCCTTGTCGGTTGATACAAGAATGAAACGTCTTGTTTTGGCAATTCTAGCCGCTTGTACCAGATAGGAGGTTCCCAATACATTATTGTGTACAGTAGTTATTGGGTTATCTTCTGTCATGGGTACGTGTTTGAAGGCTGCAGTATGAAAAATGCAATCTGCCTTTAGTCTTTGTAAAATAAATGTAACATATTCCTTGTCTTTAAGCTCTCCTATTATTGGTACCAGATCAGTTTTTTCACCTATTCCTGCTTCTTGCAATATTCGTAGTTCCCTGTCTATTTGGTAAATTGAATTCTCCCCATGACCAAGAAGGTACAGGCGGGAAAGACCTGCAGAAAGTAACTGCCTACATAATTCAGAACCTATAGAACCCCCTGCACCGGTAATAAGTACTCTTCGACCCCTAAGATAACCAAGGCTTTCAATTAATCGTATTTGAACAGGGCTACGCCCTAATAAATCCTGGCTTTCTATTTCTCGGGTTTGAATAAGGTGTGCAACCCCTTCAACAATTTGGGCAAGGGCGGGGAGAATACGAATTTTTGCAAAACCAGATTTTTTAAGCAGAAAGTAGAGCTCTTGTAGTATTTCCTTTTTGGCATTGGGTATTGCAATAATTGCTTCGTCGGCAGGGCTTCGGTTTAGTAAACCAATAACGTCTCGGATTGGACCAAGGACAGGAATGGATTCTATACGAGTACCTATTTTTTTTGGATCATCGTCTAAAAAGGCTACAACATCTCCAAAAATTTCTTTTTCTAAAAACTCACGGGCCAATGCTCTGCCTGCAAAACCTGCGCCTATAATATACATTCGAGCTTCATCTTGTCTAAGGCTTTGCATTTTTCCTCCTTCGGTACTTTGTGTTAGTTGAAAAATAGCATGTAGACCCAACTATGGCAATGGAAGAATTAATGCAAGGTAGTCAGTTCTCCGATAATTTGAAGCAAAGGACGATTCTTATTCAACTAAAAATATTTCTCCTAGTTGGCAGCCTGCTAATTGGAATTCCAATTTTTGGGTTAACACTAGGTCTTGCCCCTGCCGAAGTTAAAGAATATTCGGTTGCTTCATCACTTAACACTATTCTATCGGGTGCGATGAATCGATTTTTTGATTCTGAAATTATTGTTACGGATATTCAAACAAATTTTATAGATAAAAATTCGTGGCTAAATAAAAGGGACTTTTCCTCATTGCGGGGAGTATTTGTTGATATGGTCTTATCCTTTTTTGTTACTTGGCAAAAACCAAAGAGTGAAAAAGAGGTTCCTTTGCCACAGAACATTGAATGGTATCTTTTGGATCTGTCTACGTGTAAAGAACTGGGAAGGGGTTTGGTAGAAATTGAATTGACAGAACCTAATTCGGCTGGTGCCAGCGAGAGGGAACTGGTTCGAGCAGGCGAACAACTAGCTGATGCTGGAGTAGCACTTTTACGTGGGGATTTAGGAGGGACGCGATGAAAAAAGGATTTTTCTGTATACTTTTAGTAGTAGGAATACTTACTGTGGTATGGACGGCTACCTGGGAAGGGAGTGCTCTGGCAGGAGCTGCTGATAGCTTTCCTGGCGAAGGACAATTTGGAGCCACCAATGCTTTTCCTCCCAATACCTTAGTGGAGGTAAGCAATCTTGAAAATGGCAAGACTGCAATTATACTTATCACTCAGGGTAGTGATAATCCTGGTATCTTTATTTCGTTTTCTCCTCAAGCTGCCCAAGCATTGGGTATGCGTCCTGGCTCGGCAGTACGTGTTAGGGCAGCGGATCAAATCGGTAATTCTGCTACTACTAATTTGCCACCTGTGCGAACTAGTCAAAGTACAGACCCCGATTATAACCCAAAGTTATTAGCCCTTGGAGAGGATAATTCTGTTTCCCGAAGTGGACTAAATCAGCAAGCACCTGTGGCACAAAACAGTACTGGTTCTACTGAGGCTTTTAATCCTAATCTAGGAAATACAACTGGTTCTACAGACGAGGGGCTATTGCCTTACTTGACACCTGAAGTAATAAGCGGCAAACCAGATCAGCCAAAGCAGAAAATAAAACCACCTATTAGGTTGGACGAACCTCGAATTCTTTTGCCTTCTGTTGCTACTCCATCGCCAGAATCTGTAGCTCCTACAAAAGCACCATCTCCACAAATTGCAGAAGCACAAGATATTCCTGAAGTTATAGATAGGGATGCAGCAAAGCCTCAAGCTCCTGCTGCTTCCAAGGCGTATATTATTGAGCCATCAGTCTCTGATCCTCTTGCCGCAGAATCAAAACAGCCAGATGCATTCTCTCAGCCTGTTGATGATGTTATTTATCCGAGCATAGAAAGTGTTAGTCCTAATCTTGCTCCTAGTGCTTCATCGACCTTATCTATGGTACAAAGTCCTGTTCAGTATCAGCAGCCAAATAATACACCACCAAGTTGGGCAAGCCCTGCAAATTCACTATCCAACCAGTTGCCTTTGTATCAGTCAAGTCCTGATCCTTATGCTCCACCATACGCAGTACCGTATGTGCCAAGTCCATATCAGGCAGTTGCTCCTGAAACTAGTAGTACTCCACAAGTGAATGTTCCCACTACTAGTGCACCAGCATCGAGTTTTACTACTAGTCCTCAAAATCTACAAAGAGGAGATCCGTCTTCAGCTCGAGTAAGTCCTTCCCCTCAAGTTCAGGAAAACAGGCCATCAGAGAGAGCAGGTCAAGATGGTATGGCAGAAACCCCAGAAGTAATTAGTGATAGAATGTCTGCTCCTGGTCCTAGTCCTACCCCGTCAATGTCTTTAGATGAGCCTAGAAGATTTGCAGATGAATATTCTGATCCAGCTATTTCATCTGGAAGAAGGATACCATCCAACAATACTTCTAATGCTGCAACTCCATCAGAGGATTTGGAGCAGCCTGAAACTATTGCGAATAGAGTAAAACCACCAGCAGCAGGTAATCCTGGTTTAATCAGACCTTTAGAGCAAGCCGATTTGGGTGGTCCCAGCGAAACTCTTGCTAATCCCAATCTGCGCGCTTCGCAAGGAAGACAAGGTACTGGTTTGAGCGAACCCGGTTTTGGTGGTCCCAGCGAAACTCTTGCTAATCCCAACTTGCGCGCTCCGCAAGGAAGACAAGGTACGGGTTTGAGCGAACCCGGTTTTGGCGGTCCTAGCGAAACTCTTGCTAATCCCAATCTGCGCGCTCCGCAAGGAAGACAAGGTACGGGTTTGAGCGAACCTGGTTTTGGTGGTCCCAGCGAAACTCTTGCTAATCCCAATCTGCGCGCTCCGCAAGGAAGACAAGGTACGGGTTTGAGCGAACCTGGTTTTGGCGGTCCCAGCGAAACTCTTGCTAATCCCAACTTGCGCGCTCCGCAAGGAAGACAAGGTACTGGTTTGAGCGAACCCGGTTTTGGCGGTCCTAGCGAAACTCTTGCTAATCCCAACTTGCGCGCTCCGCAAGGAAGACAAGGTACGGGTTTGAGCGAACCCGGTTTTGGCGGTCCCAGCGAAACTCTTGCTAATCCCAACTTGCGCGCTCCGCAAGGAAGACAAGGTACGGGTTTGTATGAGCCAGGCTTAGCAGGACCCAACGATACTCTTGCCAACCCCAATCTGCGCGCTCCGCAAGGAAGACAAGGTACGGGTTTGTATGAGCCAGGCTTAGCAGGACCCAACGATACTCTTGCCAACCCCAACCTGCGCGCACAGCAAGGAAGGCAAGGTACGGGTTTGTATGAGCCAGGCTTAGCAGGACCTACCGATACTCTTGCTAATCCCAACCTGCGCGCACAGCAAGGAAGGCAAGGGCAAGGCTTGGCAGAGCCAGGCTTAGCAGGACCCAACGATACTCTTGCCAACCCCAACCTGCGCGCACAGCAAGGAAGGCAAGGTACGGGTTTGTATGAGCCAGGCTTAGCAGGACCTACCGATACTCTTGCTAATCCCAACCTGCGCGCACAGCAAGGAAGGCAAGGACAAGGCTTGGCAGAGCCAGGCTTAGCAGGACCTACCGATACTTTTGCCAATCCCAACCTGCGCGCACAGCAAGCTAGGCAAGGGCAAGGCTTGGCAGAGCCAGGCTTAGCAGGACCTACCGATACTTTTGCCAATCCCAACCTGCGCGCACAGCAAGCTAGGCAAGGGCAAGGCTTGGCAGAGCCAGGCTTAGCAGGACCCAACGATACTCTTGCTAATCCCAACCTGCGCGCACAGCAAGGAAGGCAAGGACAAGGCTTGGCAGAGCCAGGCTTAGCAGGACCTACCGATACTCTTGCTAATCCCAACCTGCGCGCACAGCAAGGAAGGCAAGGACAAGGCTTGGCAGAGCCAGGCTTAGCAGGACCCAACGATACTCTTGCCAATCCCAATCTGCGCGCACAGCAAGGAAGGCAAGGACAAGGCTTGGCAGAGCCAGGATTAGCAGGACCTACCGATACTCTTGCCAATCCCAATTTGCGCGCACAGCAAGGAAGGCAAGGACAAGGCTTGGCAGAGCCAGGCTTAGCAGGACCTACCGATACTCTTGCCAATCCCAACCTACGCGCACAGCAAGGAAGACAAGGACAAGGCTTGGCAGAGCCAGGCTTACCCCCCGGTCCTTCTGATGCCATAGCGGGTAATATACTTGCCAAGCGAAAAACACCAAGTTCTCCTTGGAATGATTTAGGACTTGCAGAACCAAGTTTGCCGCCAGGTCCAAGTGAAGCAATTACAACCCCTGGTATTAGGCGACCTGGTATAGCTCAAAATAATAGAAATGGAAATTTATCCAGATTGGAAGAGCCAACACTACCTCCTGGGCCTCAAGAAAACCTGGTATATCCAGGAGCAATTCCAAAAGATAGGGCAACTCAATCATTAGGGGCATTGGCATTGCATGAACCAGAATTGCCCGCAGGTCCACGAGACTTAATTACCCGCCCAGGAATTAGAAGTCCAACTAAAGGTTTGGATGGAATCGCATTAAATGAACCAAATTCTCCCGCTGGTCCTAGCGAAACTCTAATAAGTCCCAGAATAGCCCGAAGCGGGCAAGGAAATGCTGCTTTAACAGAACCAGGACTACCGCCGGGACCAACAGATACACTAGCTAAACCTGCAATAAAAAAACCTGAGGTTGGCATGGATGGGCTTGCATTAAGTGAACCAGATGCACCAGGAGGTCCTAGCGATATTCTGGTTCGTCCAAACTTGAATAGAGCAGAATCAGAAATGCTTGTAGCGTTAGCAGAGCCTGCACTTCCTTCTTCACCAGAAAGCATTGATAATGCAGGTAAGAAAGTAGTAAAAATAAATCCAGATCCGAATGCGTTGGCTCTTGCCGAACCTGACTTTCCACCAGGACCAAAAGATACGATCGCACCAATTAATCCTGGTACTAGAAAAAGTTCACCTGTAGTTGTAGATTTACCTCCTCCTGCTGATCCTGAAAACGCGAAGGGTGGTGTAACTCAACTAAAAAAAATTGATAAGCAATTAATTATTGAACCGACAAAACCAAATCCTCCACCCCGATCTGGATCAGGTGTGGATACAACTACGAAAGTAGCAACAGCAGAAAAAAATACAATGCCAACATTGGTAACAAGAATTGGCAAATCAAAGGATACAGCATCTAAATCCTTACCAGTGATTAGTGGTTTGACAAAGGGTAGCTCGTATATTCAGATAGGAACCTATTCTTCAGAATCAGCAGCACGTACTACCATGGAAGGTTTTCAAAACTATTTTCCTTTTGCTATGGAAGCAAATGCGCGTGGAACAAAGAAAGAGTATCGTTTGTATATAGGACCATTAAAAGAAGATGAAACTGGAGTAGTAATTTCTAAAGTACGATCCTTAGGGTATAAAGATGCCTTTGTAAAAAAAGGAAGCTAATATGTAGTTGCCAAAGGTTAGCTAAAATAATGTAGTCAAACTTTGGTTATCTAAGGAATTATTTATTTGGAGGGTACTATAATATTTGTGTAAATGGCAATTTATTATACCTTCCCGAATTACCAAATTTTATATATTTTGGCAATGCCCACTAGTGATACCGAAACCTAGTTACGAAGGCTCGTAACTAGGTTTCGGTTGTAGGAGATGTAGTACCTGGCTCATCTACCTAAGCCAATCTATTTTTCTTCACTTTCTTCAACAAATACTATAGCGATTCGATCGCATTTGTTGTTTAAATTATTTCACGGATTGTTTCTGGGTAGGTTAGAAAAGAGCAATCTAAAGTCCACCCTGTATGCCAATTCCTGCTTATCATTCCATATTTCCACTCCCTCTACAGTCCAAATTCATCAAATGTGAAAAGTGCGTGCACTTTGTGAACGGATAATACGAAGACTCTTCAATTGGAGCGGTATACATTGTCATTAAATCATTCGCCATAACTTTTCAGTCTTTGTAGGAACAGATTTGCTCTAGTTATGAGCCAAATGAAACAATACACAGCTGAACTTCTGTCTCAGGAAAAACTGTTCGTATTGTTTTTGGAAATCCTGTCAATCCATCTGCCTCCGCTATTAGGACTTCTTTAAGTCCTCTGTTCTTTTATTTAAGTGAGTATACCAAGCCAGTATTTTGCTCCTTCAGATTGATTAATCCACATGCCAAGGAGCTCTCTTCCCTGCTTACTCATAAGGCTAGATATATCATTTTTTGCCATAGGGTCATTTTTCTTTCTTGTATTATTTTTGTATCCAGAAGCAAAATCGGATAGTCCGGATCGATTTCTCCATTCTTTTAATATATGTACCACTAGAGTCTGTTACTGGTGTAACAAGCTCTACTAATATTTCAACTCTACGATGAACTATCATCAAATCTTTTTGATATGCGCACTGATTTCCAGATTTGACATACCGCGTGAATACATATGATAAGATATTGTCATAAAATCCAATAAAAATTCTCGGGATTTTGGAACTAATTGTGGTTCAAATTCAGCATCGTGATATCTTGCATGGCAATAATGATAGGTCTTTGATCTGTTCGTACATCCTTTGTAGTCTTTCCATTTCTTCAGTTTTCAGTACGCTAACACCCGCACTGCCTTTTTATACCCCAGATGTAGTTCTATCCAAGCTGTAACTTTTTAGTAATTTATCCATAATTTATTTTGTGATAGCCCTATCTTATCTTTTTGCTAAGATAGAAGATTTTAACAAAATGTGTTATACAATTTTAATTAAATGTACCTGAGGTTACTACAAAGTTTTAAGTACCAATTTTATTATTGTAAGTGCTTCTTCAATTTCATTTTTACTAATAATAAGTGGTGGGGCAAAGCGAATTATATGCCCATGAGTTTGCTTTGCTAATAAACCTTTATCCCGTAGTGCAATGCAAATATCCCATGCCTGTACATCCTTGTAAAATTCTATCGCATTTAGTAAACCCCTGCCGCGTATCTGTGTGATCTTTGAAGAAGTTATTCCTTCTAGTTCTTGTCTAAATATAAGTCCCATTACTTCGGCATTTTGTTCTAATTGTTCCTCTTCTATAACTTTTATAGATGCAAGCCCAATACTGGCTGCAAGTGGATTGCCACCAAAGGTAGAACCATGAGTATAGGGTGTAAAGATATTCATAACCTCTTTGTCTGCTACAATTGCAGATACAGGCATAATACCACCACCTAAGGCTTTGCCCAGGCAGAGTATATCGGGTCTTGCAGCTTCTTCTTGCCAGGCAAATCGTTTTCCTGTTCTTCCAAAACCTGTTTGCACTTCGTCTGCAATGAAAAGAATATTGTTTTTATCGCTTATTTTCCTAAGTTGCGCCAAATAACCAATTGGGGGGATAATAACCCCTGCCTCGCCTTGAATGGGTTCGATTAAAATAGCCACAGTATTTGGAGTAATGGCTGCCTCTGCAGCTTTTGCATCACCAAAGGGTACCTGTATAAATCCTGGCAAATAAGGACCATAGTGTATGCGCGAATCTTCATCGGTAGACATTGATATAGCCGCAAGAGTTCTGCCATGAAAGTTGCCAATAGCGCAGATGATCTCTTGCTTTTCGTTGGGTATGCTTTTTTTTTCTACCCCCCAACGTCTTGCTGCTTTTATTGCTGTTTCTACAGCTTCTACACCAGTATTCATAGGCAAGGCCATTTCGTACCCCGTGTAGGTACAGAGTTTTTGTAAAAATAAGCCTAATCTGTCACTGTAAAAGGCCCTACTTGTAAGAGTAGATTTTTTTAACTGCCTGCGGGCAGCAGCGATTATTTTTGGGTGCCGATGTCCTTGGTTTACTGCCGAAAAGGCAGAAAGAAAATCTAAATAGGATTTCCCTTCAGGGTCGTATACCCTGCATGCTTTTGCTTTGGCGATAACTATTGGAAGGGGTTTGTAGTTACCTGCGCAATATGTGTTTTCTAGAGTAATACATTCTTCTGAAGTCATTTAATACCTCGATTAAAACTTTTTTTATCTTGTTTTGCCTTGCGGTTTATGGCAAGATCTATAAGTGTAGTAAGGAGTTTGCTATAGGAAAAACCACCTGCCTGACACATCCTGGGAAACATAGAGATAGAAGTAAAACCAGGTAATGTATTTACTTCGTTAATATACACTTGCTGGTTAGTTTTATCAATGAAAAAGTCAACCCTTGCCAGCCCTTGTATTTCGCAAGCCTGGCAGGCCTTAATTGCCAAATCTTCAAGCCTTTGTGCAAGATTTGAATCCAGTTGTGCAGGAACGACAAGGTTAGCTTTATTAGGATCGATATATTTTGTGGCATAATCGTAATAGTCAGAATGAGAAATTATTTCACCAGGGTGAAAAGTTTGAAGCTCTTCATTGCCTATCACCGCTACCTCTATTTCTCTTGCCATTATAAATGGTTCTATTAATATTTTTTCATCCCAGCGAAAGGCTTCCTCTATTGCAGATTGCAGACTGGAAATGTTATTTACCTTAGTAGTTCCCACCGAAGACCCCGATGAGGCGGGCTTTACAAAACAAGGCCAGCCAAATTGGCTATCAATTTGATTCATCAATTGACCCAGTACAACTTCCTTGTCCTTTTCGGAAAACGAGCTAACAGTAATCCAGGGTACTACAGGTAATCCCTTGCTTTTCCAAACTACCTTGGCCTTTTCTTTATCCATTCCCAAGGCAGATCCCAGCACCGAGGCACCTATATATGCAAGACCCGCCACTTCTAAAAGCCCCTGCACTTTGCCATCTTCTCCATTACTTCCATGAAGGATGGGCAGTACAACTTTGCAGGGCAAAGGTTGAAGAATACCCTGCGCTAGTGTATATAAACCGTTTCCCGGTGCTACAAAGACGGGATTTTTAGTACTTATTGTTAACGTATGAGGAAATGGTTCTGCTTTGCCATTGGGTAGGGTATCTTGCAAATACCACTTGCCATCCCGGCCTATACCTATGTAATAAATTGTAAATAGTGTTGTGTCTATATTTTGTGCAACACTAGTAGCTGATAGAAGAGAAATGTCATGTTCTGGGGACTGCCCACCAAATAGTATAACAATTGAATCCATGCTTTGCCCTCCTAATGCAAAAACACGCTACCAACAATTAGAGTCTGACAAGAAAGAAGATATCCCTTGGTAATGCATAATTTTATCTGGAAACATTTTTAATGCTGAATCTTTCAGAAACTCCATTTTGCTTTGCCATTGTATATGTCTATTTTACTTACGTTAATAGCTAGTACTATTTAATAGTTCTGTTAGGGCAGTGGTAGCTTCCTGTATTTCATTATACGCTACCACTTTGTCGGCATAGATAATAGAGTTCTCATGGCTCTTGCCCAATAGTACAACACAATCTCCATTCTTTGCCAATGAAAAGGCTTTGCGAATAGCTTCTGGCCTATGAGGGATTAAGAAAAGTTCTTTGCCTCTATGAAGGGTAGGGCAGCCCTTTGCAATTTCTTCTAATATTGCCATAGGTACTTCATTTCGTGGATCTTCATCTGCAAGTATTAGTATATCTGCCCACTGTGCGGCTACTTTAGCCTGCAAGGGTCTTTTTATTCTGTCTCTTTCTCCACCAGAACCAAATAGGCAAATTACCTTACCTTTTGTTTGCTGCCTAATGCCGGGTAATACAGCCAGGAAAGAGGATGGTGTGTGTGCATAGTCTACAATTACTGTAAAAGGTTGTCCCTTATCTATCTGCTGCATTCGGCCAGGAAGGGATTGCAACTGGGGTACAAAGGGGACTAACTCTTCTATTGAAGCCCCACAAATACAAGAGCTTGCCAAAAGTGCCGCCAGAGTATTAAGAATATTAAATTCACCAGGCAACCCTATACGTAGAAGATGTTCCTTGCATTCAGAAGCAGTTTTTCTTTCCTGAATCAGCACATTTTGTTTTGCAGTAGTAGTTGGCTCGAAGCTTTTCAAAGCGACTGTGCTGGCACTACCTATATTCTTTACACACAAGTAGGCATCTGGATGAGCCCCAAGGCTGTAATCCAGACAAGGTACCGGTGCCAAAGCTTTAAGAAAGCTGGCAGAAGGATCATCTGCATTTATTACCGCCCCCACCCCACTAGTTGTACTTATCATACTATTCCTTCCAACTAGCAGTCTTTTATTTTTAATAGTCCCAAGGTTTTGGATTAATCGGGCTTTATCATTCCTGTATTGTTCCCAACTGCCATGAAACTCTAAGTGTTCGTGGGCTATATTTGTAATAACCCCAACATCAAAGGCAATATGTGCTACACGAGAGGTACGGGGGGATAAACCATGAGAGCTGGCTTCTAGTACTGCAAAATTGCAGTTTGCCGCTGCCATTTCAGACAACATACGAAGTAGTGTAAAGCTGGGGGGAGTGGTTTGATGTTCGGGATTGGCTTTACAACCTTGACCAATATCATACGAAACAGTAGAAACGAAGCCGGCTTTATAGCCTACAAGGTTAAGAAGCTGATAGATAAGATATACGGTGGTGCTTTTGCCTTCGGTGCCGCTTACTCCTATAATTCCTAGTTGAGTAGAAGGGTTTTCGTAGTAGGCATTAGCTACTGCCGAAAGGCAGTAAGGCATATTATTTGCTTGTATATACAGAATATTAGGCTGGTACGATGCAAGCTTTTCTTCATGAAAAATTGCAGTTGCACCTTTTGCAATAGCTTCTTCTATATAATGGATCCCCTTTGTATGCACCCCCTGCAATGCGAAAAAGGCTTGGCCTTTTTGTATAGTGCGGGAATCATCTGAAAGCCCCTGAATTAGTATATTATTATTACCAATAACCTGAATGGGGCAAATGCAGGCTAAGAGATCTTGGATATTTTTTGCCATCATAGTATTGTAGTAATTAAACATAGTTAAATGATAGTGCCTGTACCAAGAGAGGAGTGCTTATGTATATTGTTCGCGTCGAGGCTAGTTTTTCTGCTGCTCATTATTTGCCGCACTATAAGGGCAAATGCGAAAAGATGCATGGTCATAATTACCGGGTAAGGGTTTTTGCAAAGGCACCCACATTGGATGCCGAAGGTATGTTGGTAGATTTTACCCTGTTAAAGGGGCAGTTGCGAAGTTGTCTTGCCGATTTGGATCACCAGCTTCTTAATAATATAGAGGGACTAAAAAACCCAAGTGCCGAGAATATAGCACAGAATGTGTTTAACAAAATTAGTCCAGAATGCCCCTATCTTTGGGCGGTAGAGATTTTTGAAACCGATACCAGTATGGCCCGCTATGAAAAAGACTAAATCAAGCTACTATACAATCGTACAGTGAATAGCGTCAAAGTATCTGCAGCCAAATCGTACTGGCATCCAGTCCGCCAGTCGTATTCACAAGCCGCCCAACCTCAATCCCCTATTTAATAATTTATAATTAACTAATTAGTAATAACACCTGGTGTTATTTTGGTAATCTTTATGGACGCCGCCCGGCAAGCCAGGGGAGATATCCTCTTAAGCCACTCATCTATTCTTGCCTTTTGCCCAATCTGTACCTGAGCTCCCCACAGGTTGCTATTTTCCTGTAATTCTGCCCAATACATAAAATGCTTTTTTAGGTGTCTTGGGCTTACCTGTAGCCGTTTTCCTTTTTGTGTATTGTATTCAGTAAAACTAACACGGGCTTCTGCCAGCCATTCATGTAATGCCTTTTTTGCACCCGCACCATAGGGGTGGGGTAAGGTTATTTCCATGTCAAGGCAAAATAGAGGAGGAAGGTACTGTAGTATATGCCCGCTCAACTGTTTTACTAATTGACAAAGAACTTCTATGTTTTTACCGCGTATTGTAAAGTGCATTATACCCCAGCAGTATTCAGGCCAGGGGCTGTCTTCTGGTTTTAGGGCAGTCTCTACATTTAGAAGTGATTCGGCAAGTGCAGTAGGAGAGAGCGAAGTTCCTCCTTTTGCAAAGAGCTGCCTTGTAACCCAATTGCATTTGTAACTAAGGCTGCTGTGGGCAAGTTCTTCTGGTACATACATCTCAAAGTGCACCGTGGCAAGTTTTGCTTTTTCTTGCATTAGTGTATGCAAATGTACAAGCTCTGCTGTTGGGTAACTTTTTTCAGATTTGCTTATATGCAGATTTTCTTTGGCGAGTTTTGCACGAGCTTCTTTTAACCGGGTATATCGATGGTACAAATTTCTTTCCCTATCTGTATCGGCACGTAAAAATAAAAGAGGACTTTCCCAGTTTTCGTGTTTTTCGTCTACTAATTCTACCGGCAAGAGCTTTGTAAAAGATTTGATTAGTTCTGCTTCTGTACTATTATTTCCTGACTGAGTACATACCCGCGTAGTAAAAACCAGATTATTTTCAGGGGCCTGGCCTAGCCACTTTGCAAGTTGTAGCGTACTGGGATCAATGCAGAGTATTTGGTTTAGAAAGTAGTCGGTATAATTCATGGATAGTCGGAATTCTAATTGGTTTTCTTCGCAAATTCGCTGCAGTGCCATTGCCAGTAAAGAAAGCCTCTTTTTATCCAAGCATAAGGGGGTATATTGCAAAGGTGTTCCTGGCATACGAACTAGATATGCAACCGAAATTACAATTCGTAAACCCCCTCTAATATTCTTCCGTAGCATAAAAATATCTGCAATTTTTTGGGCAAGTAATTCAAATTCTGCTATATCATTATCTTCTTCTAAACCACTAAGAATAAAGAATAATTTAAGCCCTCGAAGACGCCCCTTCGGCAAAAGTCTTGCAAGGTCGGTCAGAGCCAGTATAATTTGCTTTTCGCTCAGGTCCTTTTCATAAAAGCGACGCAAAGATTCCGATATACCTTCGATACCCAAGGTATAGTTCATTTTCCCCGATGCTGCTTCCATGTCAAGTAAACCATCATTCTTTGCAAGACCATCGGCTCTTTGGCTTGTTAATACAACGGTATAAAAGTATTTATTTAATTCTACAATAAGTTTTTTTATATCTGAATGCATATTAAAGTTAAAAGAAAATAATTCTAATGTTTCAATGCCAGTTTGCAGTCTTAGTTGTATTGCTTCCTCAATAATATAACTTGCGGGCATTTCTCTATAGGGTTTTCTATCCCAGCCTTCCAGGCAAAAGGAACAAAGGCAGGGGCAGCCTGCACTTATTTGTATTCGTCCTATCTGGCAGTGTTGGTTATCCAGAATTGGATAGTGGGTAAGGATTTTTGGGTGTGGAATGACTCTATTGCTTTTTACTTTTTTATTTGAGCCAGCACCCCAAAAGCCTTCTATTTCTTTTACCGCTAGGTCTAATCTTTGTCGTGGTTGTAGATCAACATTACACAGTATTTTTGCCAACTCGGCTATACAACCCTTCCTGCCCACTGCGCTATCGGGGGCACTGTCTCCTTCCCCAAAAAATATTCCATCTACCAGGCAATCATACGAATCTGTATTAGAAGTAATTCTTGTAAATAAAGAGCCACAAGCAGCCGCATTCGATCCTCCTACAATTAGTAAGGGATATGTTATTTTGGAATCTGGGATATCCAATCTGTCCCGTGTAGAAAGAGGTATATTATTTTGTGTATGTATGTAGCAAATATTAACTAATTCTAGTGTAGTGGCATTAGAAATTAATACAAGCGTAAATTCGGAAAGGCTTTGTAGAGAGCTTACACCATAAAAATATCCCATTTTCAAGGACTGTAGTGTCCTTCTTTCCGCAGTGCCAGGAAAAAAGGAAAAGTCGATATAACTATTGGGCATGGCTTTTCTCAGTTCGCTAAAAAGAACTAAATGAGAGGTAGAAGATGCTACATCTTCCAAAGAAGATAATCGAACTATTAATATTCTACTATTGGCTTCTTTCCAAGGTGGGTTGGCCAGGTCCTTTTTTGTAGCCAAGGGCATACAATAGCAAGTGCCCAGCGTGGTTCTGTAAGAGGAGTACATCGTTTATTGTTTTGGGGCGATGAGCATTGTAAATTTGGACGGAGTTATTCTGATTTGAATGTACATTGTTTATTTCCTGCGTGCAAAAAGCAATTCTGCCTTTTTAAAAAATTCCTCTACCTCTACCTCATGTACAAGACCACTATACAGTTCTTTACAACGAAAGACAAAATTACCACGCACTGCAATTTTAGATACCCTTCGCAGCTCTACAGCATCTGCCATTACAATACTAACGCCTTTGGCTCCTGCTCTTCCTGTTCTTCCCGCCCTATGTGTGTACACTGTAGTTTCTTCGGGTATATCTAGGCTTACAACATGGTCTATATCCGGAATGTCAATTCCTCGAGATGTCAAGTCGCTTGTGATTAAAAGATTGATTCGACCATCTCCAAATAAAGTCATAGTTCTCGCTCTATCTTGCTTGTCCATTGCAGAATGTATATATCCAGCAGCTATGTTATAAGAGCAAAGCATTTCAGCAACATATTGTGCACGGTTGGCTTGGGATAAAAAAACAAGGCAGCGTTTAAAAGAAAGTGCTCTATGCAGTTTTCTCAAAAAATCAAGCCTTTTCCTGGATTCGCAAAGAAAGCACCAGTGTGTAATATCGTCAGCAAGAACCGAGCCCATATTGAGTTGTATATCATTGCAGGGGCCAACCAGACTTTGTATTTTTTCTCGTAATTTCGCTGACAAAGTAGCCGAAACAAAAATACATCTACACTCTTTGCCTGCCTGACCAAGAATATAGCAAGTATGACTTTCACAATCTTTAGAGAGCAGCCTGTCTGCTTCGTCAAGTACCAGGTGTAGCAAAGACCTGCCAGAAATTCGTCCTAGTCGCATCAGATCGTGTAGCCGCCCCAGAGTGGCTACAATTATCTCTGGTTTTAGATGCAGTTTTGTCATCTGTTTTTCTACGCTGCTACCGCCCAGGATTACAGTTATCCCATACTGCAAGTGTGCCTCTCCTATTAATTTTTTGCCTACTCGTCCAATTTGTGTTGCAAGTTCTTCTGTTGGGCTTACTATTATAAGGTTAGGGCTTCCTTGAGTGAGTGCATTAGGTGAAGAGAGAATTTGTAAAGCAGGGGCAAGGTAGGCTAAGGTTTTGCCTGTGCCTGTGTCTGCCTCGATAATACAATTTTTATTTTCTAATATTGAGGGTATTGCTATTTGTTGGATGGGAGTAGCTTGTACATACCCCATAGATAATAAGGCATTAGCCAAAGTATCTGAAAGTCCTAGTACTGAAAAGGAGTTTTTCATTTTCATATCATTGCATGAATATAGATGACTTTACAAGGATACAATTATGTATGAAGTAGACGTACTAAAACGACTTTTAGTAGTCAACCATTTCTATGGATTGCAATAAAAGAGCAATGTGGTATATGCTACCAGCAATGAATTTAGAAGCTTTTATTCTTGGTTGTGGCGGTATGATGCCCTTGCCCCACAGAAACCTTACCAGTGCACTGCTGCGACGAGAAGGGGAATTATTTCTTTTTGATGGTGGAGAGGGCACGCAGATTTCAATACGGCGCCTAAACCTGCGATGGAAAAAAATTACTGCAATTTTTGTGTCGCACATGCATGCCGATCATGTAACAGGGTTGCCTGGCATTCTTATGTTGTCCAGCCAAGTAGACAGAGAAGAACCTCTGTATATTTTTGGTCCTCCAAAAATTGCAGACTATATTGCTAACTCGCGGCGTTCTTTAGACATGTATATTAATTACGAAATTATAATCCATGAAATAACCAACTCTGGTATAGTATGGCAAGCAGAGGACTTTACCATAAGGGCATTTTTGCTGCAACACACCAAACCTTGTCTGGGCTTTACATTGGAAGAAAATCCACGACCAGGAATTTTTTTTCCTGAAAAAGCAGTGGCATTAGGTGTACCTCGCGGTCCTCATTGGTCTATGTTGCAAGCTGGGGAATCTGTAGTTGTAGAGGGAGTGGGTAAAGTCGATAGTTCTATGGTTATGGGCCCACCCCGACAAGGTCGTAAGTTTAGCTACGTAACCGATTCTATATATTTTCCTGAACTAGCAAAAGAAGTTTCAAATTCAGATCTTCTTATTTGCGAAGGTATGTTTGAGCATTCTCTTCTTGCCAATGCCAAAGAAAAAGGGCACATGACAGCCAAACAAGCAGCACAAATTGCCAATGATGCAGGCAATGTCAGAAAGTTGGCACTTATTCACTTTAGTCCACGCTACACAGAAAGAGATTTGAAAATTTTACTCGAGGAAGCACGGGAAATTTTTCCCAATACAATCCTTTCAAAAGATAGACTATGTCTTGCAATAGAATATGAATCGTAAAATAGGTCTTGCTTTTTTTTGCAAGATTTGTAATTTTATACAGGTGATATAAAAAAGTAGTTATTAGTCAACTGCTAATTTATTTTGTGTTTTCACAAGGAGACTGCATGATAGAAGTAAAAGCTTTGCATAAATCCTACGGTGGTGTAGAGGCAGTACGCGATATTTCCTTTACCGCCGAAACGGGGGCTATACTTGGTCTATTGGGTCCTAACGGAGCAGGAAAAACTACAGTTATGAAGGTGCTAACCGGGTATCACTTTCCCAGCTCTGGTACAGCATTACTCAATGGTATTAATGTGGTTCAAGATCCTATTCAGGTAAAAAGACTTGTTGGGTATTTGCCTGAATCAGTACCCCTATATCAGGATTTAACTGTTTCTGAATATCTTGATTTTATAGCGGATGTACGGCAGTTGCATTCGGACAATAAGCAAAAAGCAAAAAACAGGGTTATCGAAGCCTGTGGTCTGGACGGTTACCTGTATAAGAAAATAGAAGAACTATCTAAAGGTTACAAACAAAGGCTTGGCTTGGCTCAGGCTATATTGCATGATCCACCTATTTTAATTTTAGACGAGCCTACAACGGGTTTAGATCCTAATCAAATTATCGAAATACGAAGTCTTATCCGCTCTTTGGGTAGTCAAAAGACTGTTATTCTTTCTACCCACATATTGCAGGAGGTCGAAGCTGTTTGCTCTAAAGTAATAATCCTAAACGAAGGGCGAATTGCTGCTCAGGGTCTGCCTACTGACATAGGCGAAACCTTAAAAGGCGAGCTACGGTTAAAAGTACGGCTAAAAAAGACCGACCTACTGCCTGATGCAGGTACTATTTTTTCGCAAATTTCTTCTCTTCAAGGTTTATCTGGGACTCAAGATGCTTTACGTACGTCCATAATAGAGCCCGATAACTCTGCTTCCTTATGCTTCGAGATTAGTCTGCGCACCAAGTTAGATATAGACATAGGTGAGCTTATTTTCGATTGGGCAGTATCTAAAGGGTATAAAATTATGGAGCTTGCAAGGCATAAACTTTCTTTAGAAGAGATTTTTGTTAAGCTTACTTCAGAAGGAGACAAGAATGAATAGTGTCCTGGCAATAACCCGCCGTGAGTTGCGCAGTGCCTTTAATTCTCCTATTGCGCTTACTGTTATTTTAGCTTTTTTGTTGCTCACTGCATGTTACCTTTTCTTTTTACGTGGATTTTATGCAATAGGACAGGCAGATTTACGTGTATACTTTTCCGTTATGCCCTTTATATTAGCCTTTATAGTTCCTGCGCTTACCATGCGCTCGTGGGCAGAAGAACGTCGTATTGGCACCTACGAGCTACTTCTTACATTACCTGTGCGCGAGTTTTCGCTTGTTCTTGGTAAGTATTTATCTTCTCTTAGTATTATTCTCATCGCCCTTTTGCTTACTCTTCCTCTGCCTATTGCGGTATCTTTTTTGGGTTCCTTTGATGTTGGGATTTTGGTAGCGCAATATCTTGGTGTTGCATTGGCGGCAGGGGCAGCAGTTGCAATAGGCGAGTGGATATCTTCACTAGCAAAGAATCAGATTTCGGCTTTTGTGCTAGGAGTGCTTGGTCTTGTGTTTCTTGTTTTTATAGATAGAATTGGCATATTTCTTAATTTAAGCGGTATTGCAGCCAGTCTATTAAATTGGTTCTCTTTGGCTAATCATTATGATTCTTTTTCTCGCGGCATTATAGATTCACAGGATCTTGCCTACTATCTGGTTATAGGGTTTCTTTTTACATCCTTGGCTACTTGGGGCTTAATACACAGGAAATGGAGCTAAAATATGCAAGAAGTATTAACTAAAAAAAGAAGAACTCTTATTCTATTGCTTACTATTGCCATTTTGGTGGCCGCCATTTTGGTTACTAGCAGTTATGCAATTCGTCTGGATCTTAGTTCTGATGGTGTAAATAGTTTGTCAGATCCTAGTCGTAATTTATACAAAAGCATTAACGAACAGGTGCAAATAAGTTACTACATTTCCAGTACTCTTTCGGATAAACACTCGGGTCCAAAAGCAATAGAAAATATGCTCAGGTCCTTCGCCGCCCATTCCAAAGGCAAAATACGAGTAGAAGTTATAGATCCGGTAAAAAGTAAAAAAGAGGATCTTGCCAATAGCTTGGGGCTGACAGCGCAGCAAATGCAGATTATAGATAAAAACGAGCAAAGGGTTGCACTTGTGTATTCAGGTATTGTGATCCAGCATCTAAATAAATCTGAAGTGCTTCCTTTTGTATTAGGCACAGAAACTTTAGAGTACGATATAGTGCGCTCTATTCGAAATACCTTGGAGGAGAAAAAGCAAAATGTAGCGGTACTTCTGGGTGATATAAACAAGCAGTGGCAAGAAAATTATAAAATTGTAGCAGATGCCTTAAAGAGAACAGGCTGGAATGCAACCCCAATAAAACCCGGGGATGAAGTCCCTCCAGATTCCAATGCATTACTTGTAATTGGCAATATGCTTCTGGAAAATTTTGATGTATATCAAATAGACAGATACCTTGCGGGGGGGGGCAAAGCTTTTTTTGCAATTAAAGGTGTAAATGTTCTTATCGAGCAAGGTTTAATAGCGTCCCCACTTTCTTCAAACCCCCTTTTAGTTGCATTAGAGTCATACGGTGTTAAGGTAGAGCCGCAATTAGTTCTGGATAAATCTATGCAAACTGCACCATTTTCGCAGGCATCGCCCTTTGGCGGGGGGGTAATGATAAATTACCTGCCCTATCCTCACTGGATTATTACACGACGGGAATATAGCAATAATAAAAATCCTCTTACTACCCGAAGTTCTGGTTTAGATTTATTTTGGCCCAGTCCAATTACCTTAAAACCAATAAGTGGTGTCGATTCACAAGTGTTGGTACAGACTACTCCTGAATCGTGGCTGCAAAAAGAAAAAATTTTAATAGATCCAAAAGATGAAACTCAGTTTGCTGCTGAGTCTGCTACTACAAAAGGGCAGTACACTGTGGTAGCCAGTCTTTCGGGGGTTTTCCCACAGGCTTTTAGGGATAAACCCAAACCCAGTCGGGCAGGTGTTGCTTTACCTGATTTGCCAACACAATCCCGTAGTGCAAGGGTTATTGTTGTTAGTTCTTCAGATTTTGCAAGCGACCTTATGAGTATTACCCAATCTGAGTTTAACGGGCAGTTTATTACGAATGCTTTAGATTATCTTGCAGCCAGTCCTGATCTTGTGGCTATAAAAAGCAGAAGTGCCAGAGATACAAGACTTAATAAAATTCAGGATCCTGTACTAAAGGCAGGATTTATTACGGGCTCTTACCTACTTAACATAGGTATAATCCCTCTTGCTGTTTCTATTATAGTATTGCTACGTTTGCTAAGGAGACGAAGATTAGCATATAACGAGGCAACTCGTAGGCAAAGAGCAAAGGATGTTGATGGTACCCCACCACCAACCCGTACTACTATAAACTAAAACGTCTGACGCATGTTTAATTTTACAAGTGTGCGCAGCAGAAAAAGGATAATAAAGTGAAATATAAGTTAAAAATAACTATTTTATTACTAATTTTTGGTTTTCTAATGGCGGTTTGGGCCGCTGGGATTATATTCTCTCCCGAAAAAAGAATAGCCCGCGCCGAAACCGCAGCCCTATACCCGGGTAAAGTTTCCGACATACAGGGCATCGAGTTAAAATCTAGTAGTCAAACAATTGTACTTTCCAAGACGGGTACCTCTTGGTCCCTTATCGAAAATTCAATATCTTTACCTGTGCTTAATAGCCGTGTAGATTCTTTTATCAAAAGTTTATCTGATCTCAGAAGACACAGACTTGTTTCCAATACAAAAAAAGCTTGGGATAGTCTTGGGCTAGGAGAAAACAACACAAAGTCTATAATCCTAAAAAGTACAGGTAATAATCTTGCAGAGTTTTTAATTGGAGGGTATGATACAACAGGTGCGAATATTTTTTATCGCAAACCAGGCAGCGATAAAAGCTATTCTACAGATACAGCTATTGTAAATTTTGTAGAGGGAAGCAGAAACTCCTGGCTGGATTTACGATTGCTGGAAGGGAGTGTGGATGATACCAACATACAGTCTATGAGCATTACCGCAAACATTTCCCTTGACGGACCAGATAAACCAAAGGTGCGTATGCAATATACAGTTATCCGTGAGGGCAATAAATGGAAGATTAATTCAAAAGAGGTCAATTCTGTTTTAGCAAATAATGTAGCTCGAAGCATTAGTAACTTAGAGGCACAGGAAATTGCTCCTAAGGCTCCAGTGGATGCATTTTCTACTATACTGGCTAGTGTAGATATTTCCCTCTCAGGCGGTGTGAAAAAACGTATCGAGATAGGCAAGTATGAGGCTACTACACAAAGATTTTATATTCGGGCGCAGGGAGGCAAATATTCTTATGAAATAACGGGCTATTCCTTGCATAATATATTAAAGCCCGAAAGCAATTATACCCCATAAGAGGAGGAAAAAATGGCGAAACATACGGTAGAAAAAATTAGGAAATTGCAGGAAAAGTACGGTACAGACGCTGCAATTGGCATGGCACTTGGCGGTATTTCTAGGCAAGCTGTGCACCAAATCAGAAAGAATTTTGGACTCAAGGCAATCTATGCAAAGAGAGCAAATATCAGTGCTGCCAAGATTAAGAGTATTATCGCCGACTATAAGGCAGGAATAAATGTAGCAGATTTGGCCCTCAAGCATAAATTCTCACGCTCTTTTATTTACAAAACAATAGGTGAATCAAATTTTGTTAATAAGAAGGCAGTAGCAAAGTCCTACAAAAGGACTACATCTACTGCATCTGCAAGCAAAAAAAGTTTTGTTGTCAAAGGGAGTTCTGCTGCCCAGATGAAAAGGCACCTTATTTCAGAGAATAGAGCGGGTGTTAGTGTTGCCGACTTATCAAAAAAATATAAACTCTCGCAGTATTATTTATACAAAATAATTAGGGCGTCAAAATCCACAAAAAAACTCTAGAGTTTTTTTGTGGATCAAATTATTCTTTGGTATAACCTAACAGCTCTGGACACCTAGTATTAGGTTATAGCCTTAAATTTCTCTTTATCTGCCTTAAATACAATTATTCCCGAGACTCTATCTTCCCTGGCTTTTTCTTTTGCTGACTTGGCTTCATTGTAAAGGGTATTGGCATCTACCTCTCTTCCACCGGTAGAAGTGATTCCTATATACAGCGGGGGCTGTACTGACTTTGTAGACACTTCTTGTATAAGACTGCAAACGGAACTTAGTAGACTTTGTGCAGTTTCTATTGCTACATCGGGGAAGAAACTGGGCAGAATAATTGCAAAGGTCTCGCTATCTACCTCGAATGCTAGATCATCAAAGTTATACTCTTTTCGTATTCTTTCACCAATTCGGTCGTATAAGTCAGGATCAAACTGAAGCCCTTCTATTGAGAGGATCAAAAAGCATAGTTCTTTAGTATGTGTTAATGTAGATTGTAAACGTGGAATAAGATGAGAAGAACTTACTAAACCTGTCTTTGGTGAGAATAAGCCAAAAAAATCCTCACTTGGATCGGGTATAGCCAAATTGGCAGTATGATCGGCTGAAGGTTCTGTTGATTCTGCATATAGGACATCGTCGGGGGGTAGTTCTTCCAGGTAGGCTTCGGTGGAATCAGAGATAGCTTCTGCAGTTGTAGCTTCTGGATAGCTTGCAGGTTGTACTTTTTCATCGGGAGTAAAAGTACGTGCTGTTTTTCTAAGAGGTACTTCAATAGCGTCCAAACCTGTAATAGCAACTTCACTAATATCAGGAGAAATAGTACTCTTCCCTAAATCACCAATACCTTGGGAGGGAGCAATCAGCAATTTTTTATCTTTTGTGAGTGTGGTTATGGCTAAAAACAGACTTGCAAGTATCAGAAAAATTCCTAAAATTATAAGACCATCGCGGAAAGGTAAAAATGCAGCTCCCTGAGTTACTGTTGTATACAAGGCATTTACATAAAGTACCCCTGAAATATCGCCTGGCAAGGGTGAGGAAATGCTGAATGTGGAAAACTGGTTTTTTGTGTTATTTGAAGTACTGTTATATGGACTAACAGCAGGAATAGCCCATTGTACCCCCCCGCCGCGTTGGTAAATGCCTATAAACAGGAGACTGGGAGTGTTTACAAAAAACTCTGTCATGGTTTTGCGAAAGGCAATATTATGCAAATCCTGCGCATTTTTAATAATGAGTAGTTTAGATTTGAGTACTTCAAAATTGCTTCTCGCATAATTTTTTGCTGAATAGCTTGAAATAAGTATTCTATAGCCAATACTCATTAAAGTACCCAACCCAACTGCAAAGCTAATAATTGTAAATGCTATAATTGTCTTTTTTGTTATCATTGGCTGCAATTATACTATCTAATTGCAATATTTGCAAATAACAAAACCAGCTTTTTTTATTTTTAGAATGAAAATAGCCCTTATACTTACCTTGCCAAAAGACTGCTTGGATCATCCTTACTTTGGGGTACTTTTATTTTATCGAGAATTCGCTCCATGGGAACAGCCGGCATAAAAAAGTGCCCCTGCATTCCATATATTCTCTTTTTTTTAAAGTAGGAAAATTCAGCTTTTGTTTCTATTCCTGTTGCAATTATTTTCATTCCTAGGCTATGCGCAAGGTCAATAATGGCTACAAGTACCTTATTCTCTTCACTATCTCGTATTGTACCAAAAAGGTTTTTATCAACTTTTATTATATCCACCGGTAGATGCTCAATGTAGGGTAAAATTGAGACCCCTGTGCCAAAACTATCTATGGATAAGCGCAGATTGGGAAGTTTTTTCTTTAAATGGAAAAGCATTTCACGACTATTTTTAGGATTTTGCATTATACTCTCTTCTGATAGTTCTAAAATGAAAAAGTCTGGTGTCAAACCAGATTTTCCCAGCACCTGCAGTATGTCTTCCGTAAAATCCTTATTTTCAAATTGCTTGGGCGAAATATTTATGCTAAAGAATATTTTTCCTAAACCTAAACTAAAGTAACGTTGCATTTCTTCAATGACACGTCTAAAAAC
Source organism: Unio pictorum (assembly GCA_030141615.1). NCBI lineage: Eukaryota > Metazoa > Mollusca > Bivalvia > Unionida > Unionidae > Unio > Unio pictorum. The sequence goes on from JARLTB010000353.1 coordinate 120,244, forward strand.
CCAAACACCCATAGCGATAATTATATCCCGGTCTCCAGCAATGGATATAAAATCCCGTGGCTGTACTGTGTTATCCCGCTGCCATCTCATAAGGCTTTCAAAACCTAGTAGCCTACCTCCCGGTTCTAATATGGGCTGATAATGCATTTCAAACTCTCCTTTCATAAAGGAGGAGCGAATGTCCTGCTCTATTTGCCAGCGGTTTAGTGTCTTATCCTTAAGTTGCGATGAATAAATAGTTACTTTATCTTTACCATTTTCTTTAGAGTGATACATAGCGACATCTGCGCTGCGGGTAATAGAAACAAGGCTGGTGCCATGGTCGGGTATTAATGCTACCCCTATACTTAATGTAAGTTGTATGCTGCTGGCAGTTCCTGGCTGGTCTGGTACTTCATAGAGTATTCTAATTGAGTCGAGAATTCTGTATGCAACTACAAGGGCATCACTGGCTTCTTTTATTTTAGGCAATAATATAACAAATTCATCACCTCCAAAACGATATGAGGAATCAATCTCTCGTAGGCAGGAGCGTATCCGTTTTGCTGTTTCTATGAGGATTTTATCACCTATATCATGCCCCAGGGTGTCATTAACATGCTTAAAACCATCCAGATCCATAAAGAAAAGTGCTGCCATTTCGTGTTGCTGAAAGAATTGAGTACCTAAAAGTTTTTGTAAATCTTCGGTTAGCAAATCCCGATTGCCAAGGCCAGTAAGCTGGTCATGAAAGGCCAGGTGCCGTAATCTTTGCTCGGTGCTTTTTCGCTGGCTTATATCGCGCAGAATGCAAGTGATATTTCTGCCATGAAACTCGTGGCTATTGCCAAAGCTAATCTCTACAGGTGTTACACCCCTATGCCGTGAAAGTGCCAGCAGCTCGAAGGAGTTTCTTAATCCTTTGGCTGGTCTGTCCTGTTCATCTATAAAAAAATATTGCATAAAAATATGTTTGTATTTTTCATAGATTTCTGTAGGAAAAAGTACCGAAAGGTTTTTTCCTTCCAGTTCTGCTGTTTCAAAACCTAAACTTCGTTTTATTGCTGAATTGACAAATAGTATTGTTAGATTAGAGTCTAATCGCAAAATAGTTTCTGTTATTGTTTCTGAAAGTGCAAAATACTGTTCTTTACTATCTGTTAGTTCGGCGATTAGTTGCCTATCTATCGGAAGAACACGGAGTACAAGTGCTATGCAGGGGGCGTCCTTATAGAATATCGCAGCTAGAAGGCAGTCGGTTTGTATGGAGTATTGTTTCTCCTTTCCAAGATAAAGAGGTAGTATGTCAAAACAAACCTCTCTATCTAGGTTTCTGGTTCTAAAGTCATCCAGCCTGTTTTGTAGCTCTGTTACAGAATTTGTATGTACAAATTCTGTAACAGAGTGCCCTATCAGGTGCCAATCAGATAGTTCCAGCAAGATACAAAAAGATCTATTTGCAAATTGTATTATGCCATGCGGCGACAGTAGGATAAGGGCATCGGATGATTCAATCGGGTCTTTTAGCTCGAAGGCTTTAGCTAGTGCAAAGGAAACTATTATTTGGCTAAAAAGCGATTTTTTTTGCGTATCCTTTATCATATTATACCTTGCTTTTGGTCAAGTAGTTCTTTTACAAGGGCTTTGAACTGCCGTCCTCTATCAAATTCGTTTGCAAACATCCCAAAAGATGTACATCCAGGTGATAATAAAATTGTATCCCCAAATGAAGCAAGGGCGAGGCTATAATATACCGCTTCCTTCAGAGAGTCAAAAGGACCCTTATAGGCTATATTGTTTTTTCCAAAAAGTTTGATAATCTCATCGCTGCCTGTGCCTGCAAGTAGGAGTATAGCTTTTACCCTGGAACAGCCAGGCAAGATAGAATCAAAGTTAATGTTTTTATTTGTGCCTCCGGTAATTAATATAACAGTCCCTTTTATCGAATCAACAGCAGCACTCACTGCCTGTGGTACGGTAGCAGCCGAATCATTGCACCAAGCGATGCCATTTTTTTTCGCAAAAAATTCCATGCGATGCTCCAAACCAGGAAACACGGAGAGTCTTTCTGAAATGCTCCTTGCAGAAAGTCCAAAAAGACGGCAGGCAAGGGCAGCAGCCAATAGGTTTTTCCGACCGTGTCTACCCCATACTGCACTAGTTTTACCCAGAAGAAGTTCAGCTGAGTTTTCATATTTGCTAGTAGGAACAGGGTGAGCTGTCTTAGAAAAATATCCCAGTGCTTCTTGGTCTGCTGCCAACCAAGCTCTTGGTCCTTGCTCTTCTGCCCAGTTTGCACAAGCTGCGTCGGCATACCAGGCAATTCTGCCTTTTGCTTCGGAAGCAAAAAGTTTGCCATATTTGTCATCGCGATTGCAAATAAGAATGTCTTTATCTTTTTGATCTGCGTACATTAATTTTTTATCATTGACATATGATTCCATAGTAGGATAGCGATCCATGTGGTCAGCCATGATACTGGTGATAATTGCTATATTAGGCCGTAAAAGATTTTTTCCTGCCAGATCTGCTAGTTGCCAAGATGATAGTTCCAATATAACAGGTTGCTCTGAGGATAGGGTGTGCAAAAAGCTAAGAGGAGAAATAGTGATATTGCCGCCGAGCATGGCTTTTTTTCTTTCCTGTGAAAGGCAATAATGTATTGCACTAGCAACGGTTGATTTTCCTTTAGAACCTGTAACGGCTATCAGGTAAGACTTGGAGAATCTAAGAAAAAGGGAAATGTCAGTCTCAATAGCAGGGGCGAGTGATAAAAAGTACGAATTGGCAGGGGCAGCAGGATTTTTAATTACTATATCTGCATCTGCAAAATCTTTTTTCTCGTGCCTTCCCAGTACATAACGCACAGGTAATCCCAATAATCTTTGCAAACTTGGTTCAAGTGCCACCTCGTCTCTAAGATCTGTTGCTGTAACTAGAGCACCCTGCTGTACAAGAAATTGTACTGTAGCTACACCCCCGCCATGCAATCCCAAACCCATCACTGTAATTTTTAGCCCTTTTAAGTCATCAGGACTATGCAGTTTTACAGTTTTTTTGCTCACTTTATTTCCTTATTTTACATTATTTTGGCAAAGGCAAACTGGCTAATATTGGCAAGGTAATCAATGAAAGGCAGGTAGAAGCTAATACTAGGCTAGAAGCAGTTTTTGCATCACCATTCATTGCCTTTGCAAGGATAGCCGCATTGGCAGCCACCGGCATAGCAGCCAATGTTACAACAAGAGATAGGCTAATATCTGTGATCCCAATCAGAAACCAGAGTCCAAAAATAATACTAGGAAAAAGGAAAATTCTAAAAATACTAGTAGCGAATATAGAAGGTTTCTGGAATAGTTCCTTGAATGAAGTTGTAGAAATAATCTGCCCGATAAGAATCATAGAAAGGGGTGTTGTTGCATCACCTACAAGAATTAATCCTGAAAGCAAAAAATCTGGCAACCTGTAATTAAGAAAAAACAAAAGTAAACCAATCAGGGCAGCGAGAGTAGCAGGATTGATTATCACTTTATAATTTTGATTCCACTTTGATTTGGGCTGTGTTGTATTTTTTGTACCCCAATTATGTGAAAGAATTTTAGGCCCTATTGAAAAAGCTAGCAACTGAAAAGGGATATTTGCTATGGATGCAAGAAATAGATTGCCCTTGCCAAGGGTTGCAGCAACGAAAGGAAATCCCATAAAGGCACAGTTAGAAAAAATGCACGCAAAAATATGCGCACCTCTTTCCTGCCCAGAAAGGCTTAAAAGTTTCGTCCATACAAAGCCAAAAGGAATGGCAAGACCATAGCAAATAAAAGAAATGACAAGAACCCTGAGCACAATTTTCTGTAGATCTGTAGTAAATGGAATTTGCAATGAAGATATTATCAAAGCAGGAAGAATAATATTTAATAGCAGTAATGAAAAACCACGGGCAGCCTGATTGTCCAGTAGCTTGGTTTTGCCTGCAATCCAGCCTAACAAAATAATAAAGAATAAAATGAAAACTTGACCAAGTGGAAAAGAAGGAGGGCTCAAGATTGCATCCAAGTCGGTAACCCAGTTTGTGACGATCGAAATGAATTATAATTTTCTTGGTATGCTGCAACTGGATCAGGTTCTATAATTTCGGCAATGGTCACCATTTTTTTTGCAGCTTCCTCAACGCTGCTGGTATCGCCCACAGCCAAAGCACAGATGCACGCATTGCCTAGTAGCTCGCAATCCAGTATTTCTGGTACTTCTACAGGTACTCCCAAAATATCGGCTCGTAACTGAGGAAAAAGACCATCCTGAACCGAAAAACCACTCATCCGCAGCACTGAAAAAGGAAAGCCTTCTGAAAAAGCCAATTCCGCACCCATCCGTATACTGTAGGCAAATGATTCACACACAGCCCGTGCAAGATCGCAACGGTCGTGATCTAATGAAAGCCCAAGAAAAACTCCTCGTTTAGATACGTCCCAAAGGGCAGATCTTTCGCCTGCAAGAAAAGGAAAGAAAATAGCACCATGGGCACCAGGAACCGAAGTTTTGGCAGCCTGTATTAGTCCATTTACTCCTTCTTTAGGGAAAAGCAAAGCAGCCATCCAGGAAAGTGCAGCTCCTGCAGTGGAGAGACCAGTCGAGATATTCCATAATGGAACAATGGGGTGGGGTAAAGAAAGCATCTGGTTATTAGGAAAAGCTTTTGTGGTACATAAGTTAAAAGCTTCTGATGTTCCAAACCTGTCGCAGCCCATTCCTGGTGTATTAGTACCCGATCCTAAAATTGCCGCCAGAAAATCCGGCATCCCAGAAATAACAGGAATACCAGGTGAAAGCCCCATGTCTTGTGCCGCAACAGGTAATAGTCTGCCAACAATCTGACTTGAAGGAACAAAGGGGGGGAATAGTCTTTCAGGTAAAGATAGTTTTTGTAAGATAGATGACTTCCAATAGAAAGGAAGATATTTTTCATGAGGCAGAAAAGTTATTTCGGCACCACAGAAAGTGTAAATGAGGTATTCAGTTAGTGAAAAAAATTTACTTATTTTAGTTGTATCAGGAAGGTAGCTGCGCCATATATGCAAGGCTTTTGGCAAATAAAAGCTGGCATCGCAAATGTCGCCTTCCATTGCGTTAATTTCTGAAGCTTCATAGTTTGCCCTTCTATCCATCCATGACAGTGCCGGCCCCAGAGGTTTTCCATCCTGACCTAGGGCAAGGAGAGTTGGTGCATTGCCACTTGCCGCAATTGCTCTTATTTCTAGGTTTGGCTTTTCTATCTGAGAGAGTAATTGCCTTACTACAAGACAGGCAGCTTGTTGGTTTTCTATAGGGTCGGTTTCGTGTCTATTACCCTTATGAAAAAGTCTTACTTCCTTCCTGGCATAGGCAAGCAAAGAACCCTCCTCTGATATAATACCACCTTTAATTGTAGATGACCCAATATCTAATACAAGATAAGGCAAATAATCCCCCCGAGTTAGCAAATTGAATAGACTACATCCTGGAAATAGCCTGATTATACGAGAGCTACTCGAATATTATCGAAAGTACCAGTATACTATCACAAATAACTATAAAAAGGCAGATTGTAATGAAACGATTCACAATACTATTCTTCGCAAGTATTATACTATTTCTTGGTCAAAATATAAAAGGGCAGGCAAAAGTAGCAGTTTTTGTACCAGGTGTGGCTTCAGGTAGTCCAATATATGAGCAGTTAATACTAGGTGCAAAAAAAGCAGTAGCCGAAAGCAAAGGAACCAGCATAAGAATTGTGGAAGCGGGCTACGATCAATCCGTCTGGCTGGCACAGCTTACTGCTCTTGCAGCCACCGGGGTGTACTCTCTTATTGTCTCTTCCAATCCTGCAATGCCAGAGCTAAGCAAGCAAGTTCTTCAAAGCTTTCCTAACACTCGGTTTTTTATTGCGGATGCGTATTTTCCGGGCAATAAGGCTATACATACAGTTTTATATAACCAGTTCGAGGAAGCATATATTTTGGGGTTTGCCGCAGGGCAGGTAAGTTCTGGGATGTTGACGGGCTATGCAGCTAGTCATAAAGCCGGTCTTGTAGCAGCGCAGCGTTATCCCACTTTGGATACACTAATAATTCCAGGTTTCGAGAAGGGGCTTACCACCGCAGATCCTAAGGCTATTTTAGAAGTCCGCATCATTGGCAATTGGTATGATGCCACCAAAGCCAAAGAGCTAAGTCTTGGGCTTATACAGGGTGGGGTCAAAGTAATCCTTCCTATTGCAGGAGGTGCCAACCAAGGAGTTTTAAGTGCGACAAACTCTAAAAAAGTCCTGGCATTTGCCTTTGATGCAGCCGACTATTCTCAAAGCTCTGAAACCTTTTTGGCAAGTGCGCTGTTGCAACAAGAAAGGCTAGTGTACGAAAGACTTAAGCAACTTCTCAAAGAAGGTTCTACTTCAACATTATTTGGAAAAGCAGATGTAGTTGGTATTAAAGAAGGCTACATTACAATTGAAATGGATGGCAAAATCTACAAAAATATTCCTGATAGTATTAAAAAACGTATAAAAGATGAATTTATCCGATTGGTATCCGGGCAAATTAGGTTTCCTTTTCGTGGTTTTAAGTAGATGATTGTTTTATCCGCCGAAGGCATTACTAAACACTTTCCAGATACAGGGGTTTTGGCTAACGATAACATTAATTTTTCTGTGCAGCAAGGCGAGCTTCGTGTCATAACAGGAGAAAATGGTGCTGGTAAATCTACTCTTGCGCGTATCTTAGCAGGAGTATTACAACCAGATGCTGGCAGAATCATTGTTAGAGGAGTACCCGTATCAGGATATACTGTTGCACTTGCGCAGGATGCAGGCATTGGGTATTTGCCTCAGACAAGTCAATTCTCTTCTAACCTTACGGTAGCCGATAATCTTTTTCTGGGCAGAGAACCAGATGCAAAAGGCCGCAGAGCTAGAATTTTTTATAACCGCAAAGCAACTCTATCTCAATCCTGGCAAATAATAAAAGAATTTGGTTTTGCACTATCACCAACCGCCATCGCCGGCAATCTCTCTGCTTATGAAATACGACAGATGGAAATTGCAAGAGCTTTGGCACAAGGCAAAGATATTTTAATTTTGGACGAACCTGGCGCCATGCATTCTATTGGCGAGATGGCGGGCCTTTACTCATTATTTGCACGTCTTATCAAAGCATCTAAGACTATAATTTTTATTACACATAGGCTGTCCGAAATAGCAAACATTCAGTGTTCGGTTACCCAATTAAGGCAAGGTAAAATATTGTTAGACCATCCTATAGGTAAAAGTAGCACCACCAGTGTTGATCCAATACATGTAGGCGCAGGAAATTATGTCCACAAATGCTTTTCATGGTCGCTTCCTTCAGTCAAGCAGGAAGAAATTACAGTTGCAGTACAAGAAGTGTCAATTACAAGCGCACCTAGACAGGAAGAAAAAAAGAGGCACATGCAAGATGTGCCAAACAATAATCCTGTGCTTGAAGTACATAATTATTCACTAATTAAAGGATCTAACCCCATTTCATTGCAGATTGCCGCAAAGGAGTTTTTTCTTGTTCTTGCCTACCCAGGCAATGGATTGGAAGAGTTAGAGGATCTTGTATCGGGTTTTACCGCAGCGCAAGAAAAATACAGGATGGGAAACAAAAAGACGGGGCTGCGTTATGTGCCTACAGACACAGATGCTAGGGGGCTAAGCCTACAGGACAGCATCCGGGATAATCTATTTCTTCGCTACAGGGAGCAGTGTTCTGCTTTGCAATGGATGTTTCCTCATCTAAGAAACCAGCGCGCAACTTCTATATCTTCATGGATACTCTCGGGGCTACAACCAGAATATGCCACTACTAGTTTATCGGGTGGTAACAGGCAAAGAATAGTCCTTGCAAGAGAGCTTTCGGATTCTCCTGCATTTTTGCTACTAGGGGAGGCTTTAAACGGTCTTGATGAAAAGGGTAAAAATCTGGTGCGCGAGCGCATTTTTCAGTTAGCTCAAAGTGGTACGGCAATACTTGCCCTAAGCTCCTGGCCAGAAGATTGGATTAGTCTAGCAAGTAGAATTATTGTCCTCTATAGAGGCGACATAGTATACAAAACCGACACGCCATCAGCCTCTAATGTACATACACTGGTACAATATATGTCAGGCCAGACAAATGAAACTGTTTAAGTTACTATTTATTCCCATATTTGCAATCGGCATATGCTTTTTTGTAACATTGGTATTTGCGCTGTTGGCAAGAGAGGATATACTACGCACACTACAAATCTTTTTTCTTTTCCCCTTTTCAAGTGCCTATAATTTTCTTAGCATTCTGCAAAATACTGCCCCTTTGTTATGCATATCTTTAGGGGTGGCTATAGCCTTTAGAACTGGCGCATATAATTTAGGTGCAGAGGGTCAAGCCGGTGTCGGTATATTTGCCGCCGCACTCTTTATAGAGTGCGCAAAAATTTTGCACCTGTCTGCTGTGCTAGCAATACCCCTTGCTTTTATTATTGCTGGTATGATAGCAGGGGTTTTAGCACTTGTTAGTGTAGTGTTGTATCGCTGGTCCAGGGCAGAGATTCTCCTCACTAGTTTTTTGCTTTCTCAGGCTATTCTTATTGTGGTAGATTGGCTTGTAGGCGGCATTTTTAAAAATCCCAAGTCCAACCTTTTGGCAATGAATGATGTTCCTAATACTTTTCGCCTTGTAAAAATTTTTCTCTCTCTTCCTCTAGACCTAGGTTTTTTTTACTCGCTCCTTCTGCTTGCGGTAGGGATATTTGTAATCAAAGGTACAAGGTTAGGTTTTGATATGTCCCTCTATGGCAACAATGCCAATCTAGCACGGCTTGTTGGTATAAAGGATAAGGTGCAATCTTGGGCGATGTTTGTCAGTGGTTTTCTTTCGGGTATTGGTGGGGTGCTTTTGCTATTAGGTCCTGGCGGCAGAGCTGTGGTGGGGATGACGGGTGGTATGGGTTGGAATGGTCTTACCGTTGCTTTGTTAGCCAATACAAATCCTCTTTTCTTATTACCTGCAGCCCTCTTTTTTTCTTTCCTAGATACAGGGGTACGGTTTGGGTCTATCCTTGCAGATATACCACCAGATTCCAGTGCAATTATAAAATCTCTTATCCTTCTTTTTATTACAGCCCATTTTTGGAAGCAGGCAAGGAATAAGTGAATTTAATGTTAGATATTGTTTGGCAAATTGCAGAAGTAAGTACCCCACTTGGTATAATTGCACTAGGAGCACTTTTTACACAAAGAATTAACAGTCTTAGTTTGGCTTTAGAGGGGTATATCCTGGCAGGAGCCTTTTCGGCGGTATTATTTTCCAGTCTTGGTTTTGGTTTTTCACTCCTGAGTGCTTTGCTCATTGGTCTTGTTCTGGGGTTTACGCTTGGTGCATTGGCTGCATATCTTAGGATAGATGTATTTATTGGTGGTCTTGCAATTAATCTTCTTGTGCCTGCCTTGATTTCGGCAAGTAGTCAGGCTATTATGGGTAGTAAAGGTGTTGTTCAAGCGCATTTTAGCACAAACGAGGTAGTTAGTAGATATATTCTTGTACTAGTACTACTGCCGTTTATGTTGTTTTTTACCTTTGTTCACCAAAAAGCTATACTTTCTAAACATATACAAGCTATAGGAGATAACCAGGAATTGGCGAACACTTTGGCTCTTCACAAAAGCCGCAATCTTTGTATAGTGCATTTATTGGCGGGTATTGGTGCAAGCCTTGCTGGTGCCTTTTTAGCTTTGGGACTTGGAGCCTTTGTACCGCAGATGAGTGCGGGCAGGGGATGGTTGGCTTTGGTAATACTGTATCTAGGAGCTAACAAACCCTACAAAATAATTTTGGTATCACTCATCATTGGTGGTATAATTGTTTTGTCTACTCAACTCCAGGTACATAGCCGAGTATTTGCAAATGAAGGATCTGTCCTACAGGCAGTTCCTCTTCTGCTGGCAATGGCAGGCTATGTTTTATTTAGTAGGCAAGGATGGAAGTCTAGGCTAAGGGGCAAGCAAAGATGACGGGGTTTATAAAGCGGCTTGGCACAGAGCTTTCAGATAGGCTGGCAACGACATGGGTTCTCTTGTCTGATACAACCAATTTTCTTTCACGCACTAGTATCTTTGATCAATACGAGACAGACCTGAAAAGGTATCGTGCAAATCTTAGTGCATCTCATGGCAATGATAAGAATATAGAAGATGTACGAAAAGCATTGGTAGAGCTTCGACGTTCTCTTAGACTTCAGGGCTATGATCTTAGTCTTGGTAAGCTAGAACTATCGGTAAAGGGTTTTAGAAATGATTCTGCAATAGCCGAAGGATTTCGGCGATTAGTTGTTTTTATCGGGAGTAAAGCCTTACTTGCCTTAGCAGGTGAAGACAATCATCTTGCACTGCACGATTATTTAGAAAAAGTTCGTGCTAGGAGCAAACATTTTCAGATTCTGCATAAGCATTACTTGTGGTACCGTTGGGATCATTCTGTGCTTTTAATTTCAGGTGCCGATACCGAAACTGCGCATGATTTTGAAGTGCTTAAGGACTGGTGTGCCATTGCCGAGAATAGCCTGCTTTTTATTGGTAAGATTAAGCATTTGCATTAAAGGAAAGTTATACCTGCAATTATTGCGCATTTTTTGAAAGGTCAGTCTAATAAAAGCAGGTGTTAATCCTGAACTGCGCAGATTTGTTTAGACAGTTCTTATTCTAAAATACGGTGGAACAGTTTTCTTGTCATTCTGCTTTCTTTTCACCGCTGCCTGATGTATATTGAATTTGCTATTATAAATTTCATCGGGGGTTTTATAACCAAGCGATTGGCAAAATAGTTACAGTATTGTAATATTTAAAATACTTTGCGACTCCCTCCTTTATGTCTTCCCTGTTGCTGTATTCATACATATAAATATTTTCGTATTGTAGTGATCGCCATAGACCTTCTACATACATTTTAGCTAAAGCTCTTTTGACTTCGTCCATACTTATTTCTATTCCTACCTCTTCAAGTGCGCCGATAAAAACATCCGAAGTAAACTTTATATCCTTGATCTGTATTTTCAATGGCAGGGATACCATTATGTTCCATCGCTTCTTGTAATGCTTCAATACAAAAATGAGTAACAAGAGTATTTGCAACTCTCCAGCTCTAAATATTTCTTTAAAATAGTTATAGGACAACTATCAAGTACACATGCCCTCCTTATTTAGAATATCCACTTTTACTGATACAACTTCTCAAGGTTTGGCTATACCAAATTGTACTATAAGGATCTATATCGTTCATTTTACATAAAATTCCAAAGAAAATTAAAAAATTTAACTTTCACACAAAAGACGGAAGCACCCATTCTTCTTTAGTTGTCAGAAATCTATTTAATGAATACTATTGCTTCCCATAAGACTATCCACTCCAATGGCGGTGTATTACAATTAAAGTAGGGTACATATAATTGGTAACGTATAGGAGGTTTTTATGAAACTAATTTCTACTATAATTCTTGCAGTAGCAAGTCTTACAGCAACTACTCAGACATCTCTGCTAGACATCGCATCTTTTGGAACCCCGGCTCAAATACAGGAAACCCTAAAGGCGGGTGCTAAGGTGGATGACCGTTCACCAACTGGCATCACAGCACTTATGCTTGCTGCAAGCAACAACACAGAGCCCGCAGTGATAAGCCTGCTTCTAAAGGCGGGTGCTAAGCTGGATGACCGTGCTACTAATGGCGGGACAGCACTTATGTTTGCTGCAGCCAAGAACATAGAGCCCGCAGTGATAAGCCTGCTGCTAAAGGCGGGTGCTAAGCTGGATGACCGTGATAAGAATGGCAGGACAGCACTTATGCTTGCTGCATCCGTTAACACAGAGCCCGCAGTGATAAGCCTGCTGTTACAGGCGGGTGCTACGCTGGATGACCGTGATACAGAAAATGGCGGGACAGCACTTATGGCTGCTGCAGCCTTTAACACAGAGCCCGCAGTGATAAGCCTGCTTCTACAGGCGGGTGCTACGCTGGCTGACCGTGATGAGTATGGCAGGACAGCACTTATGCTTGCTGCAGCCTTTAACAAAGAGCCCGCAGTGATAAGCATGCTTCTAAATGCGGGTGCTACGCTGGATGACCGTGATACAGAAAATGGCGGGACAGCACTTATGTTTGCTGCAGCCAACAACAAAGAGCCCGCAGTGATAAGCCTGCTGTTAAAGGCGGGTGCTACCCTGGATGACCGTGATAAGAATGGCTGGACAGCACTTATGGCTGCTGCAGCCAACAACACAGAGCCCGCAGTGATAAGCCTGCTTCTACAGTTGGGGGCTAATGCAAAACTAAAAAGTAAGGAGAACAAGACTGCCTTTGATTATATTAAAGAAAATAAAGCATTGAAGGATACAAAAGCATACTGGAAATTAAATAATGCTTCGTATAAGTGATAAATGACGACTGTAATGACCCATTACGAGAACATTTTTCGGTGCTTCCGGTAAAAATAAGAGATGTAGTGATACCTTTTTGTACATGACCCCAGCCCTTGTTTGTCATACTTATGACAACATAAATTGTAAAAATATTTAATAAAACATGTGCCCTTAGTCTTTAAAATAAAACCAATGAGCTATAAGGAGCAGAATAAAGACAAAACCTTCTACGATATGCTAAAAATAACGCTACCGCAGTATGTTATCGTTCTACTACTCCAATCCTGGGTTTAATAAGAAAGCTTTGTGCTATAAAAATAAGAGCAAAAAGTATGGCCAGACCCAAAAAAATATAACTCCACCCTATATATTGAAAAATGTATCCACCTGACACCGAACCCAATACCTGGCCAGCAGACAAACTGGCTTCATGTATTGTCATTCTTTTGTCTCTGTATACAGATCCTGTTGCTCCATAGAATAAAGATTGCGTGTATATAAATGCTTGTAAAAGCCCCAGGAGTAATAATCCAATAATAAAACTCCACAAGTTGTTTGCAAAACCAAATGCAACAATAAGTAAAAATGCTCCTAGAGTGCTTATTGGTATTAGAATGGCTTTGAACTGCCATAGTACAATTCTGCCAAGTATCAAAAAGCCTATAGTCATAGCAAGGGAGCGAAGTAACAGGGCAAGACCTATTAGCGGTTCGCTTAGCTGCACTCCATCTTTGGCATGAAGGGGAAAGATGTTTGCGAAAACAGAAAAAAGCATATAAATCGCAAATATTCCAAACCAGGCAGGAAAGCGCAATGGAGTAGATCTGTCCTTTTGCGTACTCATTCCAACAGAGGATTCAAGTGGAGGGCTACTTGCTTTTTTACGATGCATTAATAAGTGAATTAAAGTACACAAAATTAATACGAGTCCTAGCAGAACTGGCAATTTCCTATCCAGAGTTGTTAAAAGTCCTGCAATAAGAGGGGAAAGAAAACTACCAACACTCCAGGAAAGATTAAAAACACTGGAGGCCCTGGATAGGGCAGCTCCTTCTACATTCCAGCAAAGCCAGCCCATTATTCTGGGCCAGAATAATGCACAAAAAAAGCCAAAGAGGCTATAGGAAATAAAGGCCATCAGTAAACCAGGAAATACAAGATACAAACCCAGGAAGAAGATAGAAGTGATGCACATAAGAACCAGGGACCAAAAGGCAGCCATACGGGTAGATAAAAACCGTAGTAAGATACAACCAGAAAAATAAAAAATAGGCCAGCAAGCTGCAAACCACCCAATGATTAATGCCGAGGAATTATATATTTCTTTTAGTATAAAGATGTACCCAAAACTTATCATACCAATAGCCAAAGAATTCATAAAGGCAGAGGGAAGTATGAGTAATAATCGGCTGTCTAATTTTTGTATCACTTTATGTATAGTATCCATTTGTAATTACTTGTTCAAGCCAATAGAATATTTGGCGACTGCACTACACCTGCCGTTAATGTAATGTGTTATTTATAGAGGACTTCAATAATTGGAGTAGTGCAAGTACAATTAATGCAAGGAGATACATTGTGGGAAGTAGCAAACAATCCAAAATAATTGCACTAGAAGAGGAAATAAAAAGACATCAAGATCTTTATTATAATGGTGCACCAGAAATTAGTGACAGCCATTTTGACACATTGTGGGATGAGCTAAAAAAACTACATCCGCAATCTGATGTATTAAAAAAAATAGGAAATATACACTCTGATACGATGCAATCCACCAGTGCTTCCAGCACAGATAGGTGGCCTAAAAAAAGTCATATTATGACTATGGGCAGTCAGGACAAGGCTAACAGTGCTGAAGAATTGCTTGCATGGAGCAGAAAGCAGGTATTTTCTGGGCTTGTAGTGCAGTACAAATTGGATGGGGCAAGTTTAGAGCTTCAATATAAAGAAGGCAAGTTACAATATGCAGTCACACGAGGAGACGGTGAAATTGGCGATGACATAACAGCAAATGCGCGAAAAATGAAGGGTATAATAGATACATTACCCCTACCTTTTACGGGAGCTATTCGTGGCGAAGTTATGTTATCCCGAAAAAAGTTTAACCTGATACACAAAGAGAAAGCAAATTGTCGCAATGCAGCAAATGGTATTATGAAGCGAAAAGATGGCAAGGGTAGCGAAGATTTGGATTTCTTAGCCTATGACGCCCTAGGTAGTTTGCCGGACAATAAGAAACCATTTTCTAATGAAGAGCAAAAGGTGTCCTGGCTTAAGACTCTTGGGTTTACCATTGTAAAGCAGTTTGTTGTCAAGACTGTGGAAGAAGGAATAGAAATACATGAAAAAATACAAGCCCAACGTTTTACTTTACCGTATGACATTGATGGTTTGGTAATAAAATGCAAAGAATTAGACGAGGCTGATCTTGCCCAATCCAGGCCTGAAAAACAGATAGCATTTAAATTCGAACCAGAAGAAGTTATAAGCCAATTAAAAGATATTGAATGGAATTTGGCAGGTTCTACCTATACTCCTATTGGCATCATTGATACAGTACGCATTGCAGGTACAAACGTTAGCCGCGCTAACCTGGTAAATACAAACAGCATCCGCAAAATGAATCTGAAAATTGGTTCGCGTGTTGTAGTAAGCAAGCGGGGCGAAATAATTCCCAAAATAGAAAGACTCGCAGATAATATTATGGCAGAGTCAGAAATACACATACCTACCCACTGTCAGTGCAAGACAGAACTAGTAGATGAAGGTACCAGATTGTATTGTCCCAATTCTGCATGTCCTCAAAAGCAGTTTCACCGACTGGAAAAATGGCTATCGGTTTTAGATATAAAAGATTTTGGTTCGGTAATACTACATAAACTTTTTAGCGATACTAGAGTACACACTATTGCCGATCTGTATCGTTTAGATGCTGTTACATTAGCATCCTACGAAAGAATGGGAACAAAACTTGCCGAGAAAATAATAAAAAATTTGCATCACAAAAATACATTGAGTTTTTCGCAATTTTTAGCAGGCTTGGATATAGAAGGTATAGGTCAAACCATGGCAGCAAAATTAACACAAGCTGGATTTACAAGCATCGACAAACTAAGAAGTGCCCGCCTACAGGATCTAATGCAAGTAGAAGGCGTGGCAGAAAAAACAGCACAAGGAATTATCGATGGTGTATCTGCACTTAGCGAAGAAATAGATGCTATTTTGCAAACAGAAAGTATTCATATACAAGCAGAGACAGGAGATAGGCTAAAAAACAAAAGTTACTGCATTACTGGTGAGCTTGCAAGTATGAAACGGAAAGAAGCCGAAACTATTTTGCGTTCACTAGGAGCTACCGTCAAAAGTCAGGTAAGCAAAGATATAAGTGCCTTAATCTGTACTGATGCCTTAAAAAGTAGCGAAAAACTAAAAAAGGCAAGGGAATTAGGAATAAAGATTATAAACGAAGACGAATTTCTATCGCTTATTACATGACAAAATCAGACATATTGTCTATAAAAGGATAACAATTGCTGGCTAATAATTAAATTAAATTCATATGTGATAGTCAAATTGTATAATAAATTGTTCAAATTGCTCCTGTTTGTACCTAAAAATAATTTTAAGGCTTTCATATTACAATTTTAGCTGCGTATGTAAGAATACATATAAGGCTTGCAGGAGTATTCACTTATAAATAGGCTAGTACAATGCAAGAAATACGAGAAACTCTATCCAATCATATTATTAAAATTCTGGAATTTCTTTTTAAAATAAAGTCTTCTGATCTTAGTTCGGGCTTGATACAATTAGTTCCTCCTCCTAACCAAAAAATGGGAGATATAAGCTTAATTGTAGTACCACTTGCCCGACATTTGCAAAAAGAACCAACAGCTCTGGCTATCCAGTTGCAACAACACCTTACAGCAGAACTTCCTGTTCAATTGGCTACATGCAAGGTTCAAGGACCGTACCTGAATTTCAAATTGTGTAGAGAGTCTTATATTGCCCGGTTTTTACAAACTACGCAGGCAAATGATTGGGGCAACAATTGTACGCGAGAAGGCCAAAAAATTTTAATAGAGTTTTCTAGTCCTAATACTAATAAACCTTTACATCTTGGTCATTTGCGTAACAATGTATTAGGCGAATCACTGTCGCGAATTTTACGCAAGTCGGGTGCACAAGTAAGAACAATAAACCATCCCAATGATCGTGGTATTCATATTTGCAAATCCATGCTGGCATATAAAAAGTACGCAGATGGTAAAAAACCTGTCGATGAAGGTATGCGAGGCGATAGCTTTGTTGGAAAGTATTATGTGCTTTATAACCAATTGGAAAAAGAAGACAGTGATTCCGAGAAACAGGCAAAGAAGATGCTGGCAGATTGGGAGGCGGGTGATGTCAGTGTTCACTCTCTATGGCAAGAAATGCGTGATTGGTGCATGCAAGGTATACAAGCCACATATTCTCGCACAGATATTCATTTTGATGAGTATGATTATGAAAGTGAAACCTATTTGCTGGGAGTAGAAGAAGTAAAAAAAGGTCTTGCAAAAGGAGTTTTTTATCAGGAAGAGGATTCGTCAATCTGGGCTAATTTTGAGGACATAGGATTGGATAAAAAAGCTTTTTTAAGAAATGATGGAACCAGTCTTTATATTACTCAGGATATTGGTACTGCAATTAGGAGATACCACACTTGGCCATATGATAGCTTAATTTATGTTGTTGGGTCGGAACAGCGATATCACTTTCAGGTTTTATTTGAAATACTAAAACGATTAGGATATGAGTGGGCACATAATTTACAACATCTGGCTTATGGTATGGTTCATTTACCTGAAGGAAGGATGAAAACCCGTGAAGGTACAGTTGTCGATGCCGATGAGCTGCTAGATAAAATAGCCGCTATGGCGTATCAGCAAATAATCTCTAAAGGAAGAGAAGACAGTGTTGGAAATTCAAACCAAGTAGCCGAGAAAATAGCCATAGCAGCTATTCATTACTATCTACTTCAAACATCACCTTCAAAAGATATGCTTTATAATCCAGAACTTTCACTTTCATTTAATGGGAATACTGGCCCGTACATTCAATATATGGGAGCTCGCCTTAATTCTATTTTGCGAAAGTATCAGGCAGGGGAAGGCAATGCCCGCCAAGGTCAATGTACTCCTTCTTGCATTAGTAGTGATGAAGACTGGGTTTTGATAACTCAACTGGCAGATTTTCCAGATAAGGTATCGGCAGCGGCTAAAAATCTAGATCCTTCTATTCTTGCCACATATATTCATAGCGTAGCTTCTGCTTTTTCAACCTGGTACAAGGATCATCCTGTTCTTAATAATCCAGACCCAAATGTGTCTGCAAGTCGGATAACTCTGGTTAAAGCTGTGAGTAGTTGCCTAGAAAAATGTACCTCTTTACTCTGCTTTTCCTTATTAGATGCAATGTAGCAATGACTCTTGACACTTTTCCCTGCAAAAGCCATAATATACTTCGCTACTATGACTTGGTTTATGCCAGTGTAGGTAACACCAGTTGTATAGTAAATCTCCTAACGCAAGGAAATACGCTATGTATGCATTAGTACAAATACAAGGAAAGCAGTATAATGTAACAAAGGGGCAGACTCTGCAGGTAGATCGAATACCTTCAGCAGATACGCAGCTTAGTTTTAACACGGTTCTTTATATTAGTTCAGTGGATGGATCAGAACCAAAAATTGGTCAACCTTTTGTGCCAGGAGCTTCTATTCAGGCGGAGGTTCAAGCCAATATAAAAGGTCCAAAACTAACCGTTTTTAAGTATAAGCCAAAAAAGGACTATCGCCGAAAACAGGGGCATAGGCAACAATATACTCTTCTAAAAATACTCGACATAGTCTGCTAGTATCGCGCGGATGATTCAAGTTAGAGCTATGCTTTCAGATGAATGCTTATACAGGTTGCAAGCACAAGGTCATGCAAATCTATCAATAAAAGGTTCTGATGTTATCTGTGCAGCTTTCTCTATTCTTGCCCGTACTGCATACAGAGCTTTTCAGGCACTTCCTCACACTTGTCTTACATATCAGGATACAACTCCTGGTCATATAGACTTTACAATTCAACAGTTTAATTCTAATGTACACAAAGAATCGGTGGGGTATACCAATTTCTTATTGCAAGGCATTCGTGATCTAGCTGCTGAGTTTCCAAATAATATTTCTTTACAAATTATCAATGAACAAAATGTCAATCAAAGGAGCAATGTACATGGCGCATAAAGGAGTAAATGGTCGCGATTCCAATCCTCACTCTGCAGGCATAAAAAGGTATGGAAATCAGTTTGTTAAGGCGGGTTCTATTATAGTTAGGCAGAAAGGTACAAAATTTCATGCGGGTATGCATGTAGGGCAGGGGCGGGATTTTACCCTTTTCGCCCTAAAAAGTGGCAGAGTGTTATTTGGAGAGAGCGGTGGCAGATCTACTGTTCATATTCAAATTGAAAGTTCTAGTAAGGGATAAATTTATTACCTTGGTAATTTTGCCACGAGAGTTATACGGGTGATACCATTTGTAGACGAAGCTGTTATAGTCATTTCCTCTGGCAAGGGAGGAGACGGTTGTGTTGCTTTTAGGCGTGAAAAATTTTTACCTTTTGGTGGTCCTTCAGGTGGCGATGGGGGTAAAGGCGGGGATGTAATATTCCAAGTTCGCCGCAATATTACTACTCTGTATAAACTCCGCAATCAACACACATTCAAGGCGCAGAGTGGCGAAACAGGGAAAGGTCGTAACCAGCATGGTAAGGATGGCAAGAATGTATTAATTTCTATTCCCCCAGGTACTAAAATATGGGATGCAGAATCCTCTGTCCTTCTTAAAGATTTTCTTGCAGATTCTGAAGAAACCTGGCTTGCTCTAAAAGGAGGTGGGGGGGGAAGAGGCAATACCTATTTTAAGAGCTCTACTAATCGTGCACCACGAAATTATACTCCTGGTGCAGCATCACAAAGCAAAAAACTAAAATTAGAATTACAACTCATTGCGGATATTGGTTTTGTTGGTTTTCCAAATGCAGGTAAATCATCTCTACTTAATGCACTTACAAATGCCCGTCCCAAAATAGCTCCTTATCCCTTTACAACAAAGCTTCCATATTTAGGGGTTTGCAGGACAAGCGAGAAAGAATTAGTACTAGCCGATATTCCTGGAATAATTGAAGGGGCGCATCAGGGAAGGGGTCTTGGGCTACAATTCTTAAAGCATATATCACGAACCAGGGCACTTGTTTTTTTAATTGACTTATCAAATCAGAATTATAAAGTTGCATTTAATATTCTGCTTGCCGAGCTGAAAGCCTTTAGTGAAGCAGGTCAGGATGCTTATTCTCTTCTTGATAAGCCAAGGATAATTATAGGCACTAAACTAGATTTGCCAGATACAAGTAAAGCATTAAAGACTCTGCAATCACAAGTGCCAAGAGAGCGACTGCTTGGAATATCTGTATTTTCAGGAAAAGGAATTTCAGAGCTGCCCGGTATTTTTTTGGACTTGGTGCATAATGAATATGAATAAAGTTTTAATTATGGGAGGAAGTTTTAATCCTGTGCATCTTGGTCATATCCTTGTGGGCAAGGAAGTATTGCAAGAGTTTGATTATGAGTATCTTTTACTAATTCCTAGCTATAAAAGTCCTAACAAACATATTACCTATGATCCAGGGCCTGCACATAGACTTACCATGCTCCAGCTTGCAACAAAGGATTTTGTAAACATTACAATTGACTCCCAGGAGCTACACAGCCCAACTTCTTCCTACACAATACATACGATACGTCGGCTTGTACAACAATATTCTCCTAGGAATAAGTTTGGATTCCTTATTGGTGAGGATATTATACCCCAGTATAACACCTGGAAACTTGCCCAGGAGTTAGCTGTAGAAACAGATCTTATTGTTGCCAGGCGAGGTTTAGATACACCACGCGCTCAATTTTCATATCCTCATAAATTGGCTAAAAATCCTATTTGTAATTTGTCTTCCAGCCTAGTAAGGAAGAGAATTTCAGAGTATAGGAATCCAAAAAATATAGGAATTGTACAAGAAAATTTCAGACACTTGTTGCATCCACAGGTTGCTGACTACATTATTCATCATGACATATACAAAAGCTAAAGCCCTGTGCAACAAGCTGGAAGCCCATCTTGGTAGTAAGATTTCGTCCCCTCGAGCCATGCATTGTCGCAGAGTAGCCGATCTTGCTGCTGGTTTATGCTACAGGGAGAATATAAAACCAGAATATGGTAAAATTGCAGGTCTTGCGCATGATCTTTGCAAAGAGTTGCCATTGCCTATACAAAGAAAGTACTTTATAAAGGCGCAGGTTCTTGTGCCAAAACTAGATCTGGGTAACTTTCCTGATTCAATAGTGCATGGGCCTGCTTGTATCGCACTTCTAGCCGCAGAGTACTCTGACGAGTACTCTGCTTTCAATTTTTCTATACAAGAAGCTCTTGCCTATCACAGTAGTGGTCATGAAACTATGGGAAACTTAGCTGCCATTATTTTTTGCGCAGACAAGTTGGACAGTATGGAACCTAAAACAAGAGAACGGTATATGGTTTTGCCACTTATAGACATGCTCGAACTAATATTAGAAAATATGCTACATTACTTGCAATCCAAGGGGTGTCAGGTGCTACCCCAGTCGCTTAAGCTTTTGGAAAGTATAAAAAAAGGAAATCTACCTTGCATTGTAACGAACCTATAATTCTGTGTATTTGGCTCTTAATTAAAAAGCAACTAGATTTTAATTGAAAATAAGCGAGTGCTAATTTGAAACTACGATTTAAAATTACACAAAGTTCTATTTTACTTACAATTATTGTAGGTATTGTACTCATCGCCCTGGTGGGAGCCTTTATTAGTCTCAGGCGACATGCAATAAACCAAGCTATACAAACCGATCGTATTTTTAATCTAACTCTAATTATAGAGAATAAACAGCTTCCTGTTTCTACCCAACAGCTTTTTTATTACCCTGCCTCAGGAAAGGCAGCTCTTCTGGATTTGCCTAGCGACATAGGCTTAATACTTAAAAATATCAATCGAGTGGACAGGATAGATGCGGTTTATAATCCCAGAATGCCCAAAACTTATTTAGATACTATTTCGGATTTTTTGGGTTACCAGAATAAGTTTTGGTTTATTTTGGACGAAGGTTCACTGCAATCGCTAGTAGACCTGATGGATGGAGTAAATATTTTTATTCCTATCAGCATAGACGACCCAGGCCCTCCATCTGTTTTATTGCCTTCTGGTTTAAACCTTTTGGACGGTAGTAAAATCCTTCAGTACTCTCAATATCAAAATCCCAATGAACCTGAAAATGATTCAGCAGACAGAAGACAGAGATTGATATCAATGCTTTTTAAAAGAATGGGGCAGCGATCTGAATGGCTTTCCCGTCCCGATGTTTTGCCTCATCTAAAACAGTATCTAAAGACAAATCTTTCAGATGATGCATTACGAAAATTTTTATCCATTTTACCCAATATGGATACTGATAATATGCTTCTTCAAAGGGTGAGTGGTATTTATAGAAATGTAGATGACAAAAGGTTGCTTTTCCCTTACTACGATGGTGAATTAGCAAAGGATATTGTCAAGCAAACTCTTAATGCTTTAATGGCCAGCGCAAGTGGAGTACTAAATAAAAAGTATACAATTGAAATATTAAATGGTACAACAGTGAAGGGTTTGGCAAGAAAAGCTGCCAACATCTTTCAAAGTTTCGGCTACGATATTGTAACAATTGGCAATCTAGAAAGATCAGATTATGAAAAAACAGAAGTGGTTGATCGTCGTGGCAATCCCGATGTTTTAAGCAGTACTGCAAAAATCATTCGGTCCACAAATACGAAGTTCGAATATGACCCAAAAGTGGCAGTCGATTTTACAATAATACTGGGAAAAGATTTTAATGGGCAATATGTTGTGCATTGAAGAAGGATTACGGTCTTTTGCAAAACTTTTGAGTGATAATAAAGCCCAAAATGTACTCGTACTGGATCTTTGTGGGTATTGTTCCTGGACAAACTATTTCATTATGGGAACCGGTACTAGTCTTTCGCATTTGCAGAGTCTAGAAAAACTTGTATGGGAGATGGCACCAAGTCTGGGATTTGAACCCTTAAACAAAAGAAGGCGACCCCAAAATGAATGGTGCATTATTGATCTAGGCAATACAATTGTTCATCTTATGACTTGTTCGGTTCGTGAATTTTACAACTTAGAAAAGCTTTGGTTTCAGGCTAAACAGATTTCTTAGGCAATTCCTATACTTGCTTGTCAAAATCATCAAAATTATCCTCATCTTCATCTTCGAAGTCATCTTCTTCAAACTCTTCATCGTCCTCATCAAAGGAAACTTCATCATCCTCGTCTTCTTCGCTTTCACTAAACTCTTCATCTTCATCTTCATCGAGGCTAAATTCATCATCTTCTAATTCTTCGTCGTCATCGAAATCGTCACCGAAGTCATCATCATCTATACCATCATTGTCTTCCGGTTCTTTAGACATGGCGTTAATTATATACCGCTCTTCTTCACGTACTAACTCCCAATCGGAATTCTGGCAAAATACCGAAAAAAATAGCATGGTATTGCTCTGGCTCATCTTTACTCCTCCTAAAAGTTCTACCCTACAAACTACAAATGGTACTAAGCAATTTCTAAAAGGAAATTGCATTCTTATGTTGACTTTTAAAACAAAAGTTACAAGAAGTCAACCTATCAGAATTTACCCTTTTCTATAAAACCCATATAAACAATCTTACAAACTTGATTGAATCTGCTTCAATTCCTGCTTTTTGCCTGTCTAGCCGCTTCCACATAGGTAAAAACTAAATATGATTTGCCAATCTGTCAACACAAATAAAGCAGGAACCAGTTTAAGGTTGCAAATCTACATGTAGCTAAGGCTAGTAGCCTAAAATTTCTGCGCTATCCCTTATTTTCGGTAAAGAGAATGTAAAAGTATTAGCTTTTCTGTAGAGTTAATAAAAATATCAGGGGTACCCAATGTAGTAATTGAAAAAAAAAGCATAGAGTATGTAAATAGGAGGATGAGAAATACAATAAAGCTTCTTTCCCCAGCAAAACTAAATCTGCATCTTGAAATTCTTGGAAAGGGTTTGGACGGATACCACTCAATTTCATCAATATTTGTACCTATCTATCCAAATGATGAGATTATAATGTCTATAACACAAGGGTCTAGTATAAAAATACAAGACAATCTCAATTGCCTTCCTGTTCAAAATACAATTTTGCGGGCAATTCAGTTGTTTCAAGAATTCTATTCAGTTTCATTTGGTGCAAAAGTAAAGGTGCGAAAAAATATTCCTCTTCAATCTGGTTTAGGTGGTGGATCCAGCAATGCAGCTTCTACTCTTATTGGTCTTTCGCACCTTTTTCAAACAAAATTAACCCCCATTTTTATTCAAAAATCTGCTGAAATTGGCAGCGATGTACCATTTTTCTTCTATAATAGTCCCGCAGTAGTTGAAGGTAAGGGCGAAGTCATCCATCCCATAGATGCAAAATTAGAAAAATTTGCTTGCATAATCATTTTTCCAGGTTTTGGAATTTCCACTTCATCTGCATTTTCACAGCTAGATGCTTTTCGCAAACAGGAAAAATCGCAACCTATCATCCCAACCTTTTTACTACAAGAACAGCTTAGCAAACATCCCAAATTTTGGCCTTTTTTTAATGATTTTTGGGCTTCGTTTCAATCCACCTATCCACAACTTGAGAAAATAAAAAACATCCTTCATAATGAAGGGGCACACTATGTTTGTATGAGTGGTTCTGGTTCTTCCATGTGTGCTATTTTTACAAAAAGTAAAGGAATAGATGCCTATAGGAGGCTAAAAAACAGAAAAGAATGGCGTATCTATTATTCCCCCCTTGCATTAAATAAATTTTCAAGTATAATACGCCATTAAAGGAAAACGAGTAAAATAGACGGTCATATACCATTGTAAAAGGTACAATTATTGATAAGAGCAATCATTATGGTAGTCCCTTGCTTGGCTACCTGTAGATTGTTTATTCATCTGGCTAATGTAGTTGGAGAAACAGGATATGGACATAACCGATATTCGCATCCGCAAAGTGAACTCAGAAGGAAAACTCGAAGCCTATGTGTCGGTAACCTTTGATAATTGCTTTGTAATTCATAATATAAAGGTATTAAATGGTAAAAATGGACTTTTTATAGCTATGCCAAGCCGAAAGCTTAAAAATGGGAGTTACAAAGATTTAGCGCATCCAATTCTTCTTGAATTTCGAAATCAATTGCAAACTTCAATTATCAAAGCCTACGAGAATTCGGTTGCCTCTTCAATAGCAAAAACTCCTTCACCTAATGATAACCAAGAGCAGATTACACTTTCGTAAGCTATTTCTGGGATGTAGGCAAGTGGTTAAGCCCTCGGACTTTGGCTCCGATAACGCAGGTTCGAATCCTGCCGTCCCAATTTTGAAACTACGCCATAGTTTTGAAAAATAGGGTACTTTTAGACGCGGTTTTGTAGTTTTACAATTCTGAAGTTAAAAAAGTCTCAACAACTGTTTTCATTTGTCAGTTGCAATATAAAAGCAAGGCAGCACATTAGGAGGGTGTTAATGAATAATATAATGTTTGGAGCAGAAAATCGTGCTCATCTAAGCAAGGGTCAGCTAAATCAACTGCGATCTCAGGGTAAAATACCCGCAGTGCTTTACGGAGGTGGCAATGATGCTCTGGCCATCAGTGTAGATGAAAAAGAGTTTCTTCAAATAACTTCAAATATCTCATCCAGTACTTTGGTGGGTATAGAAATAGATGGTATAAAAAGGCGTGCATTTATTAAATCAAAACAAAGAAATTTTTTAACCAATAAAATTATTCACATTGATTTTCTAGAAGTTGTTTCCGGAAGAAAATTAAAATCAAAAGTTCCAGTTAATCTGCTTGGTACACCAATAGGGGTTAGGGAAGGGGGAATATTAGAGAACCCTGCACATGAGCTCTTAGTCGAATGCGACCCTGATCATTTGCCTGAAAAAATCGATGTAGAAATAAGCCATTTACATGCAAATCAATCTATCCATGTTAGGGATTTGCCACAATTAACAGATGTAAAAGTGCTTACAAGCCCTGACTTGGTTGTAGCAACGGTAAAATTTGCCAAAATAGAAAAAGTAGAAGCAACTTCTGCTGCCAGTACAGAAGCTACCCCGGCTACCACAGCAACTGCAACTGTAGCAGCCACATCTCCCGCTTCTGATAAAAAGGCAGATAAAAAAGAAGATAAGAAATAGACATGTAACTTTTACCTGCCTTCATTAGAATGTTATGGAGCAAAACTTGCCAAATACTCCAAGACTGGAAACAATTCTTGATGATTTTCTGAAAAACTGCATTAAAATAACCACCTCTTCAACATTTGCGGTTGCATACTCAGCTGGACCAGATTCTACTGCATTGTTGTGCAGTCTGGTTTCTCTTGTGGGGAAAAAAGTACTTGCTTTTTATGTTGATCACGGACTTCGACCTGAGGATGAAAGAATCTCTGAATTTGCCCTTGCAAAAGCTACCTGCAAGTCTTTGGGGATTCAGTTATGTGTACAAACTTTTAAAGTAGGAGCAATTCAAAATTATGCCAAGCGGCATGCGCTTAGCTTAGAAGCAGCAGCTAGAAAATATCGCTATCATGCACTTCGTACATTAGCAAAAAAATTCCAAGTAACTTGTATTTTGCTAGGACATACACTACAAGATCAACTAGAAACTACAATAATGAGAATCCTTACAGGGTCTTCTCTACGAGGCTTAGGCAGCATTGAAAAATGGCTCCCGCCTTTTTATAGGCCCTTTCTTGAAGTGCCAAAACAAGAGCTTGCAAATTATCTACAAACTAAAGGATTTAACTCGCATAATGACAGCAGCAATAGTAATAATACGTTCTTCAGAAATCGTATACGAAATCGATTGCTTCCCATATTAGATGAATTCTTTCCTGGTTGGCAGCAAGGTCTTTCTTCCAGCATAAAAAAATTACAAGAGGATAAAAAGTGTTTGCAAGAACTTACTAAGACTTCGCTTTTTACGCAGGATGGTCTAGATTGGGTGGCTTCAGCCAATTCCTTTAGGCAACTACCAAGATCCTGGGCACTACATTCCCTGCTTGCAATTTCGGCAATAATATTACAAGCAAAAGGAAGGCTTTCCTATCGTCTTGCAGAAGCCGCCTACAGTTGTATAAAAGCTGGCAAAAACTATGTAACTAAAGATATCTCATATTGCCTTGAAAAAGATATTTTACGCATTAGTTCTTGTCTTGATTCTTTTAATTGTAATGGGTATTTTATTGTAATAGAAACTGAAGAAGTGCAAGATATTCAGATTGGCAACATAAAAGTAAGCCATTTATTGAAAAATGCAAGTAACTCCAGCAAAGTGGGTTGCTGTTGTAATTTTCCAATTATTATTCGATCCAGGATGCCAGGAGATGCAATCAAGCTTCCTGCAGGCACAAAAAGAATAGATACTCTTTTCAGCGACTGGAAACTACAGCCCGCTATTCGTGCTATAGTGCCAATACTCGAAGACAAACACGGTATTTTAGCAGTGCTAGGGAATCAGTTTGGAGCTGAAGATAGATTCAGAATTAGCAGTGCTAACAATTCAGAAAAAAGAGTAGTACTGTCCATAAGGAGCATACATAGATGAATTTGGATGAACAGCCAACAAAACAAAAGCCCTCAAAAGGATTACCAGAAGGTGGTCAGAATAAAGGTAGTCGGGTTGCCTTAGCCTTATTTCTTTCAATAGCAATTTTTTCTTCTTTTTATTTTATTTTTTCTTCCCGCAGCTCAGCAACCGAAATAACCTATTCTTCCTTTCTTAATAGTCTGGAACAGGGCGATGTGGAGTCAGTAAAAATTTTAGATCAATCAGAAATCCAAGGGATTATAAAAGGCAGGACGGGTGCAAATGCTTTTTTCAAAACCACAATTCCTTATGCAGATCCAGGATTATTATCCAAGCTCAGAGAAAAAGAAGTAAAGGTATCTGGGGGGCTAAAACCTGATAGTCCATGGCGTATCTTGTTGGGTCTTGCTCCCTGGATATTTGCTTTTTTTATTATATGGTTTCTTATGCGCCAAGCTCAGGGTAATAATAAGGCTTTTAACTTTGGCAAAACCAGAGCAAAACGTTTTATTGAATCAGGACAAAAGATAACCTTTAAAGATGTAGCGGGGCAGGTAGAAGCAAAGTATGAATTAATGGAAGTGGTACATTATCTTCAAAATCCACAAAAATTTGCAAAAATGGGGGCAAAACTCCCTAAAGGTGCGCTTCTTGTGGGTATGCCCGGTACTGGTAAGACACTACTTGCAAAGGCTGTTGCAGGAGAAGCAAATGTGCCATTTTTTCACATGTCAGGCTCTGATTTTGTCGAGATGTTTGTAGGTGTTGGTGCTAGTAGAGTTAGGGATTTGTTTGAACAAGGAAGGAAAAATGCTCCTTGCATCATTTTTATAGATGAATTAGATGCAGTTGGACGAACAAGAGGCGCAGGCTATGGCGGTGGTCATGACGAAAGAGAGCAAACTCTAAATCAAATGCTTGTAGAGATGGATGGTTTTGAAACCAAAGATGGGGTGATTATTTTAGCGGCAACAAATCGACCTGATGTACTTGATCCTGCACTATTGCGGCCTGGCCGATTTGATAGACAAGTAGTAGTAGCAATGCCGGATGTTCAGGAACGCCAGGCTATTATTGCAATTCACATGGGTAAAATACCCGTTGATTCATCTGTGGATGTGAATAAACTGGCTCGATCTACACCAGGTGCCTCAGGGGCAGATCTGGCAAATATGGTAAATGAGGCAGCCCTTTTTGCCGTTCGTAAAAATCACAGTTCTGTACTTTTTGATGATTTTGAAGATGCAAGGGACAAAATTCTTATGGGGGTTGCCAGACGCAGTCTTGTAATTACCGATGAAGAAAAGAAGGCAACAGCAGTTCATGAATCGGGGCATGCACTTTTACATTACTATCTGCCCAATGCAGACCCCCTTCATAAGGTAACCGTGGTACCGCGAGGTCGTACACTTGGTCTTGCAATTTCACTACCAGAAAAAGATGTATATTCTAGGTCTAAGGCTTGGTTGGAAGACCGAATAGCCATTATGTATGGTGGCTATGCTGCAGAAAAATTAATATATGGCGAGACAACAACAGGCGCTTCTAATGATATAAAACAAGCTACCGATTTTGCCCGAAAAATGGTTTGTGAGTGGGGTATGGCAGAAGAATTAGGCCCAGTAGCCTATGGCCAGGAGGAAGAACCTATATTTATTGGAAAAGAAATAGCTCAGCATAAAGATTATTCAGAATCAACTGCCAAGCAAATTGATGCGGCTATAAAGAAAATATTGGATACGGCTCTTTCCCGTGTTATGTCCATTTTACATTTGCATCGTCAGCAATTGGAAAAATTGGCTGAGGAGCTTTTTAATCGCGAAACACTAAATGATGAAGAAGTACGTGTACTATTTTCTTTCCCTTCCAAAGGTGTTCCCGCTTAAGTTTACAGCAACTTAATTTATTATTTCTATGAGCAAACCACTACTATATTTAGTATGTTCTTTATTACTTATTATAAGTATACAAATTAGTGGTCAGGAAAAAGAAGAAGATGTAGACTATATAATTTCAAGCATAGTAGATGTACTTGCCAAAGCCGACATAAAATCTACGCTGCAACTTGCAAAATCTGCGCAGGTTGTGTTTCCTGAAATTTCAGATTTTTTCTATTTTCACGCTCTTGCCATGCAAATAACGCAACAGCCAGCAGAAGATATTTTAGCTTTGGCGAGGAAATCCAATGTAATAAATAATTTCAGATTTCTACAGCCTGAGAAAAGCCAGCTTTTAGAATGCGTATTTCTTTACCGCCTTGGCTATTATCAGGAAATCATAGCAAACAAGTATAAAAAAGAGCTTTTTTCCAACCCCGAATACCACCGTCTTCTTATATTATCATTTTTGCATCTTAGTAGGAATCAAGAGGCATCTACTGCACTGCTGCAGGCTTTTCAATTATTTCCAACCAATTCGGTATTTCCAAGGTTATACTTAAAAAGATTTATTCTACCTCCCAATAAATACATCGAAAAAGTAATCTTACAAAATTTACAGGAGTATGCAGAAACAGACCCCGAACTAATTGTCCTTGCCACCAAAATTCAAACAGATCCAGATTTAATCAAGGATAGTATACGCGCTTATCGTATTATGACTTCAAACCCCAGTGCAGAGGCTAGTTTACTGGCTTTGGAATGGGGTGTAATCGATTTATCCCAGACAGCCTATGAAGTTCTGACTCCTGTTGTAGATTACAACAGCTTTATCCGTCTTTGGGACGCTGTACAAAATAAAAGCCAAAGGCTTGAGCTAATAAATATTTTTGAAAATTGGTCAGGTACAATACGGGTAGATAATGACGACGATGGCTATGCAGAGGAATTTTTTCAAATGCAAAAAGGAAATGTTGTATCCTGGTCATTAGATAAAAAACAGACAGGAATGTACGAACAAATATTGCAATTTACACAAGGTCAGCTGTCCAGTATTCGCTATATCATCACAAAAAATGGACAAGATGAACAATTACTAACTTATTCGGAATATCCCTACCTTTACAAAGTTAGCTACACTTACCCAAACAAAGTGCAAAATATACATTTTGCTCCTTCTACCATATCTTTTCAACCTATAGATGTAGTCAAAGATGATTTTCCCCTTCCTCAATTACTCATAAACAATCCTCCTATGCAAGAGATGCTACTAGCCCAAGCTCATAATGTAGAGACCTTGACACCCAATTTCCGTATTGTAAAAGATAGTACGGGGCAGGGTACATATCGTATTCTAACCTACGAAAAGGGTCAGTTGATATCAAGCCAGCTACAGGAAGGCACTCATATTTCAAGCCTATCTTTGCATAGATTTGGCAAGAATTCTTTTGATACTTTTTTACAATATAATGAGGTAGGAAATTTGCAAACTGTTGGAGTAGATACCAATGGAGATGGGAAGTTGGATTATAAAGAAAATTATTTTCAGTTGCCCTATCAAGCCTGGGATATAGACAAGGATTACCTGATGGAAGTATACAGATAAGCTGCATACAGGTTATATATAATTGTATAGTGTCAAGCAAATTTACAGGGGTACTTTTTATGACTGGTGTCATGCTAACTTTTAAACAAGCTGATAATTTTATCTATACATTAAAAGGAAGATTCGATGACAATATGAATCGTCATACGCAAGATGCTTCAATGGGAGGAAGCAAAAACCCGCTTGCTAACTAACCCTGAAAAAATATTATCTCTCTATGAAATGGAGAAAACTAGTTGCCAAATATGGTAGAATTATAAAAAGTCCATTATTAAATTTTCTTTTTTTAATATTTTCCCGAAAGCTCTGCTGGTAGAAGAAGTTTATGCTGCAATCGTGAAGCATTGGAATCACGGAAAGAAATTAAACCCGGCAACTCTGTCATAGATATGGCCAAAAACAGGGGTATAGAACTGCGAACAGAAGCACGGTATCGTCAGTTACAAAAACTGAGCTTCGATACCCCAAACCTCCAGTTGGCTTAAAATTCCAGCGCAAAACCGAAAATTAGAGGGAGCACTATTTTTAGATTTCAAGATACTCCAATGTTTTTGTCTATAATAATAGTGCCCAATCATATTATACTTTTTGGGGTTTTCGTGGCTTTTTTAGGATGTAATTATTAACTTTGCGCATTATTGCACCGTAGTTCACACTTTTGTGAACACTTTTGTGAACACTTTTGTGAACACTTTTGTGAACACTTTTGTGAACATCCCTCGTGTACATTCCAAGAATACAAATTCTTGCTAATTTATACTATTGCAGAGTAGGGATTTATTCTGCATAATAAAGATAATCGTAGAAGTGAGTAGAACACGATGGTTCTTCATTTTTATACGATTAAGAAGCATTCAGCACTATTCTAATAAATGGAGGTTACCTAGATGAAGCGAGCTACTTTTTCTTTTGTCAGTTTTCTTTTTATTTTTGTATTTTTCATTACTTGTGCTAGCGTTCCTAATATAACAGAAAGTAACACGAACTTACTGTTTCAAGGTTTAAAGCCTGATGCAATAGCAAAACTAAGCCGAACTGAGCCTGAAAAATTGCTGCAATCCTTAGCAATTGTGCTTTCGCAAGCAGAATCTGCAAGGCCAAAAGGCACACCTGCAGATTCGGTACTAAAGAACTATGCCCGATCTGCTATTGATTCGATTATTACCGATTATGAAAATGCTTTGTATAATAAATATTACCGGGTAAGTATAACCAAATTAGATAGCCTGTATGCTTTGTTTGTTGCTGCTTATATGAAGCCTTACATTAATGAGTCAATGATTGCCATTCTTAGCAATTATAAAGCCAAACGTTATGATTTAATGATTTCAGATGCCCAGGATTTTTATTCCAGGAATCAAATAGTACCAGCAACTATCAGATTATTTGATAGCCTTTCTTGGGGTGGTCCTGCATCAATGAAGGAAGCCGATTATCGCATTTGGGAAAGCAGAATGTTTAAAAATAAAGACCGATGGAGTCTACAGAAACTTCATACAATTCTGAAAGAGAATCGCATGCAGCCATCTAAAGAAGCTCTCACTTTCCTAGAGCAAGCGCCAAAAATAAAAGATTGGCAAAAAGCGACCGTAACCGTTTATATTGAATTAGGTATCACGCGAGGTAGAGGTCTCCCAATTCCTAGGTGGGAGTATGGATCTGGGTTTTTTATTGATTCCTCGGGGTATTTACTTACCAATTATCACGTCATAAGAAAAGTGGTTGATCCAGATTATAATGGCTTCACCCGATTAACAATAATATTGCCCGACGAAGGTTCTGCACGCATTCCTGCTACCGTAGTTTCCTATGATAAAGATTTTGATCTGGCATTACTAAAGGTAGACATAAAACCTGAAATGTATCTAACATTATCCGACGAAAGCGATGTTACTCTTGGTGATAAAATTCTGGCTATAGGAACCCCCCTTAGATTAAATTTCCAAAACACACTCACTAGCGGGATAATTAGTGGAAGAAGGCGGATAGATGTTGGCGAGCTAATACAGTTGGATGCTGCCATTAATCCAGGTAATTCAGGAGGTCCTTTGTTAAATGAGCAAGGGGCTGTAGTTGGAGTCAATTCACGAGGATTTATTATATTTGATGGTCTTAATTTTGCAATTCCCTCATACTGGATTCGCCGTATTCTTCCTAGCCTATATCAATCTAAAGGGCTTGTAGAAAAATCATGGCTTGGTATTGCTGTCGTTCCACAAAGTTCAAAAAAAGACAATTCAAGTAATGGATTAGAAATTGCATATCACCATTCAAAAGCTGCTGCTAGCCTAGCTAAAAAAGAAAAGTTGGTTGGTCTTGCCAATAATTCTTTGCCAGCTACAATTCAGAACATTCAATCCCTGCTATTAGATTACTCCCCTGGTAGCCTGATAAATACAACCACCGAAGATGCTAGCGGTAATCAGGAAACTCAGGTTAGTTATCTTTCAGAAAGGCCTTATGTCCCATTGAATAAATTGAGAACTCTAGCTAACCAGGTAGGTTTATTGTATGTATTATTCGGAATGAAGGTTTCCATTTCTAATGGTGTTTATACTATAACTTATATTAGACCAGGTTCAGAAGCTGACCGTGCAGGCTTATCTGCAAATGACTCCTTCAATCTTTTTCAGACCTTTCATGACCCCTATGAAAGAGTTGTGTATATCGGGCTTAAATTGAAAAAGAGCAAACCAGGGTATGCAAGTACTATAATTATGCTTTCAGCAAACACAATAAGCGATGACTTTATTTAAGGATCTTTATGGTACTTAAAGTACCCTAAAGATCCTAGCCATTGGGGTGTTGGGTGTTGGGTGTAATACAAAAAGGGCACCTATAATCAATTGTAGGTGCTCTTTTCTACAAGCCATGGTTGCACAAAGGCCTAGCTAATTGTGCTAGAAGATGTGCTTAGTATTAGGCGATAAATCTCAGAAGTGTATTGTAGAGTAGATGCCGAACTAAAGCAACGATCGCCAGGTGGCAAGTCTATAGTTATATCCCCTATTATGGTACTTGGCTTATTTGACAGCACAATAACTCTATCAGCAAGATATACCGCCTCTTCTATATCATGGGTTATAATGAGTACAGTAAATTTTTTTAATTCCCATAAGGTTAGGAAACAATCCATTACTTCCAATTTTGTTTTTAGATCTACTGCCTTAAATGCTTCATCTAACAATAGAATTTCGGCAGGATACAAAAATGCGCGAAGCAAGGATACTCTTTGTCTCATTCCTCCGGATAATTCATGGGGTTTTTTATCGGCAACTTCAGACAGCAACACACAGGACAGCATTTGATCTATCCTGTGTGTTGCATCAACTTTAGTTTCTTGTTTTGAGCAAAGAGTAAAAAGTAAATTTTGTTTAACAGTTAGCCATGGGATAAGTCTACTCTCCTGAAAGGAATAGGAAAATGTTGCTCTATCCATACCCACTACCTTGCCCAGGCTAGGAGGTAACAATCCCGCTATAATATTTAATAAGCTGGTTTTGCCACAACCAGAGGGTCCCATTATTGCGGTAATGGTTTCTTTTTTTAATGTAAAACTTATGTTGTCAAGCACATGTAGTGAAGAATAATATAAATTTATATTAACTAATTCATATGCCATATTTTTTTATCCAGTGCAGAGTGGATAACCAAAATGCAAATTCAAAAAGAGCGCATAAAAGAATTACAGCTCCCACCCAGGCAAATAGATCGGCGGTTTCAAGCAAAAGTCGGGATTTTTGCATACTGCTGCCTATGGCAAAACTAGGAAGACTTAAGATTTCTCCTGCTACAACAACTTTCCATGAAAGACCAAGTGTATTTCTGGCACCAGATATTAAGAAGGGAAGGGCAGAGGGCAATCGTAGTTGCAAGAATATACGATGAGGAGGAACGGCAAAAAAAATTGCCATTTCCAGTAATTTAGGATCAACAGATCTTGCACCTTCCTTTGCGCTAGTTGTCATAACAGGAAAAGCCATTAAAAAGGCAGTGAATATGGGCACAATACCAGATGGAAACCAAAGCAAGGTAATAAGAATTAATGCAAGCACAGGAGTGGATCTAATTATTGTAAGCAAGGGTTGTAAGATGGAAGAAAATACAGATACAAGACCCGCTAATAAACCAGACACAGTACCAATAATAACTGTAAAGACAAAAGCTACTAAAACTCGCAGGCTGGTATAGAATAATATCGCTACAAAATCCTTTTGGTTGTATAATTTACCTGCGGCTTCTATTACTTTGACAGGACCCGGCAAGATAAGTTCTTGTTTTAAAAGAAGTGAGATAAGCTGCCAAAGCAGAATAATTCCCACAGAAGACAGAAAAGCTATGCCAAAATGCTTTTGACTATTCCATTTTGAAGTAAAACTCTTCACTAGGGAGTCTACCTCCAATAGATGCGGGTACCATTTCAAAAAAAACTTTAAGCAGTGCCTCAAGCGATTTTCTTGCAGACAATGCGGGGATAAATTGATAGGCCGATTTAGGAATAGCTTCTGCTGCTACAGCAGCCTTAATACCCAGTTCATGCTTTTCTGCTAATGCACCAGCTTCGTTAGGGTTTTTAAGAACTTTCTCTATGCTCTGCTTGTAGGCAAAATATAGAATTCTTGCAATTTTTGGTTTATATGTAATTAATTTTTTAGAGAGCACAAAAGCAGTCATAGGGTAATCCTTTTGTCCTGTTGCCTCTTGCCATAAGCTTGAAAGATCTAATGGACTAAGCAGTGCTTTATTGCCTTTTCTTGCCATTGTAGAAAAAGGTTCTGGCAGTATTGCATATTGTATAGTTCCAGAAATCAAACCTACTGCGACATCAGGATAGGCTAAGGTAAAAATGAGCTGCACATCAGATTCTGGATTAAGACCTTTATAGGTTAATATTTTTCTTGTAAGGTATTCTGGGATAGCTCCCTGACCAGTTATATATATTTTCTTACCTTTTAGATCTTCAGGTTTTTTTATATCGCTTTCTGTAGTAAGAAATGAGAGCATTGGCCCCCCGGTAATAGCAGCTAATCTAATATTAATACCAGAATTATAAAGCTTTACAGCCATATTAGGTGGCAAAATTGCTGCATCATATTCCCCTGATATAACTTTTGCTATCATAAGATCTACACTATTCACTGCAACTATCTGGATAGTATCGGGGTATTCAAGAGTAGGAGGGGTTTCAAAGATATGAATCATACCAATGCCAGAAGGTCCTTTTAAGGCAGCAATTGTAAATTGATCGGCATAAAGGCGCAATGAAAATGTTATAAGTACATACAATAGTACAAATACTGTATTACGAATATTAGTTAGTATCATTTATTCTCCATGACAGTGCTTAAACTTTTTACCTGAACCGCAAGGGCAGGGCTCGTTTCTGCCCACCTTGGGGCGATCTCGTACTACAGTTGTCATTTCAGGTTTGGAAGCCTCTGTAGTAGCAGAATTTGGAATAACTTCGTTTTCCAACGCACCAAATTGCTGCATTTGGCTGTGAGAGGTAGCAATATTGCGTACTATTGGTTTTGTTTGCCTTTCTTCTTGACTTTGGATTTTCACAAGATGTAATCTACTTACAATATTTCTTCTGATTTCAAAAATCATTTTATCAAATATGTCAAATCCCTCTAATTTATATTCTACAAGCGGATTTTTTTGTGCATAAGACCGCAAATATACCGCTTCCCGCAATGCTTCCATGCCTTCCAAATGGCTAAGCCAGTGATTATCAATTGAGTGTAGGTACTGGTATCTGATAAATTCGCATAGTTGCTCCGTGCCAACGAGTTGCAATTTTGTCTCTAAATCTTCTGCAAGCAATTCTAATATTTTATTCTGTAATAGTTTTGTTTCTTTTATTTCTTTGGATTCTGTATTATAAGGAATAAGTAGGTTAAAATTATCTTTTAATATATCTTTAAGATACGAAGTTGCCTTTACTAAATCATCTTTTTGTCTTTCTTCGTATCCAGCAATAAATTCGCTAACCATATCCTGGGTAGCGGTGCGAATTCTCTCTATAATATTTTGGTCTTGTAATATGGCATTACGCTGTTCGTAAATAAATTTCCTTTGCTGATTCAATACATCATCATATTCAAGAAGGTGTTTGCGAATTTCAAAATTTCGCTCCTCCACCTTTTTTTGAGCATTCTCGATTGTACGATTTAATAAAGGGTGATACATTGCTTCTCCCTTTTTTATACCCATTCTGCTCATCATGGTTTTTAAGTTTGGGCCACCAAAAAGACGCATTAGATCATCATCTAGCGAAAGAAAAAACAAGGAACGACCAGGATCTCCCTGCCTGCCGGAGCGTCCACGCAATTGATTGTCTATTCGGCGGGATTCATGCCTTTCGGTACCAATAACATAAAGTCCCCCAGCTTCTTTAACTCTACAATAATCTTCAAACCAACCTTTGTATTCTTGATCTAGGGCTTTCTTTAAGGTTTCAGGTTCGGCTTCGGAACCAGCTCTTTTGCGTGCCCGAAATTCCAGATTACCCCCTAATTTTATATCAGTACCTCTTCCTGCCATGTTTGTGGCAATTGTTATGGCTCCCCATGAACCCGCCTCGGCTATTATACTCGCTTCTTTGGCATGATTTTTGGCATTAAGAACTTCATGCCGCAGACCTCGTTTGGTTAGCATCGTAGAGAGAATTTCTGACTTATCTATGGATACGGTGCCTACCAGAATTGGTTGGCCTTTTTTATGGGATTCGGCTATTTCATTGCATATAGCCTCGAACTTTTCTTTTTCGTCAAGATATACCATATCATTTTCATCTTTTCGACATACCCTCATATTGGATGGTACGACTACGACATCTAATTTGTAAATTTTTGCAAACTCTGACGCTTCTGTATCTGCAGTGCCTGTCATACCGGCAATTTTGTCATACATCCTAAAATAATTTTGAAAAGTAATGGTTGCCAAAGTGCGGTTTCTACGTGCTATACGAATTCTTTCCTTTGCTTCGATGGCTTCATGCAATCCATCAGAATATCTTCTTCCATGCAAAATTCTACCAGTAAACTCATCAACAATCTGAACTAATCCGTCTTGAACAACGTAGGCAGTATCTTTTTCAAATAGCCGCTGTGCTTTTACAGCTTGGGTAAAATAATGCACAAATTCAAAATTCTCTTCGTTAAATATAGAAGTTTTTATTATTCCGCGCTTAAGTAATAATTCTTCTATTTTATTTATCCCTTGCGAAGTAAAAGAAATTCTTTTGTTTTTTTCGTCAATTTTGTAGTCGCCATCCATAGGCTCACCCAAATCTTCATTGGGGTACTCCCCAGTCTTTTCAAGTTTCTTTACCTCAACCAACTGAGCCGCAAGGCGATTTACTTCATTTACTTTCAGAGTGTCATCTTCGGCTGCACCCGAAATTATCAATGGTGTTCGGGCTTCGTCAATTAGAATAGAATCTATTTCGTCAATAATGCAATAATTGTGTTTTCGCTGAACCCTAAGACGGGCAGTATCGGTCATGTTATCTCTTAGGTAATCAAAGCCCAATTCATTATTTGTGCCATAGGTAATATCACAGCCATACTCGTGTCTTCGCCGTTCATTATCCATATTTGATAGTATTGTACCCACTGTAAGACCCAGGAAAGAAAATATTCTGCCCATCCATTTGGAATCTCTTTCTGCAAGATAATCGTTAACTGTAACAATAT
Organism: Unio pictorum; assembly: GCA_030141615.1. NCBI lineage: Eukaryota > Metazoa > Mollusca > Bivalvia > Unionida > Unionidae > Unio > Unio pictorum. The sequence goes on from JARLTB010000353.1 coordinate 158,605, forward strand.
GTACCCCATCTCCTGTTAGGCTATTAAGAAAAGCAGCTCCTACAGAAGAAAGGGTTTTGCCTTCACCGGTTTTCATCTCTACAATTTTACCTTTATGTAGTATGATTCCACCCAGTATTTGCACATCAAACAACCTCTCACCTAAGACCCGTCTGCCCGCCTCTCTAACCAAGGCAAAGGCTTCGGGGAGTAAGGAATCCAAACTTTCCCCTTTTTTTATTCTGTTCTTCAGCATTTCTGTTTGGTGCGGAAAATCCCGATCTTCTAGCTCAAGGAATTTTGATTCCAGTGAATTAATTGTATGTAATATTGGTAGAAGGGATTTTATATCCCTCTCTTTTTTAGATCCTAAAAGCAATGCAAGAATATCTATAGCCATACTTCTATAATATGGCAGAGAAAAATGCAGGGTCAAGTAGCTCTGGATTGACTTTTCTTTTTTTATGTGGCAACTTTATGTGCAAAAGGTATAGTAGCCCATCATAACTAGATATGCTTGTTGTTATATGCAAATAAAATTATTCTTTAATTATTCATTGCGATTATTTCCTCTGCATCTTTGTCTTGTCCTACTCTTACCTATATCTTGTTTGCAATATCAGAATAAAAATATCAAAATAAACAGAGAAGAATTATTTTCACTAACTTTTGGGTTGGCTCAAGACCAAATTGATTTATTCAGACAGAATACTAGCAACGGTTTTCAAAAAACAAGATTAGCCATGCAGGAGGGAATTTTTTACATAGCTAATGGCAATGTCGGAAAGGTGATGAAACTCTCCTCGTATGGTGAACTTTTAACATTACTTTACAATCCCGAAAAAGATCCTGTGAAACAACAAGGCACTACTCTAGGAGCTGCCAGCCAAATTTTAGATAGATTGCCTGGTCGGCAATTATTTTCCTTCCCTTTCAGATCCGTAGGTGAAATAGCTATTGATTCAGCACAGAGGCTGTACATCGAGGATAGACAGAAAGTTCGCATCCAGGACAAGGAAACAGGTACTATACTGGATCACATTATTCAACGTTTTGACAAGGATGGGAATTATCTAGGTTTTTTAGGACAGGAAGGGTATGGTGGTACCCCTTTCGCCTATATTTTAGGTGTTTACATTAATGCAATTGATGATTGCATCGTTATATCAATGCAAGAAAGTTTTTGGCAAGTTCAGCGATTTAACAGCCAGGGTAATCTGGAAAACTCAATAAAGATAAAAAGAACTGCATTACCAATTTCAGATAAAAATCCCAAACTAATTGCAAATCTGGATAAAATCATACCAGATTCCAATAGCCGGTACATCCTGCTTAAAGTTGATTATTACGCGCAAACAGAGGAAGATTCTATCAATAATTCTGGTCAGCAAATAGATTTATATAATTCTTGGATGTACCGAATGGATCTAAACGATGCAGCAATTGTAGAGAAATGGAAGGTAAAAAGCTACCTTTTTACTGGCAAGGATGCAGAAGGCAAAACATATAAATATGTAAAGGTTCCAGGACTATTGGGGGCTACTGGTAATTTTATTTTCTATATGATGGCAGATTCCAATGTATCAGGTATCTTTGTGTATGATCGAATACGCAATGAATATAAAGTATTTGATATTGGGATAAAACCCGAAGAATTATATTTTTCAACCTATTACATTTCTAAAGATGCAGTGCTCTGTGCCATCCTGGCTACCAAATACACTGCTAAGATAGTATGGTGGCGCTTTGATACACTTAGGTTATGATTAATTTATATTCCTGTAAACAATCCCAAGTCTTGGATAAAAAAACAATTCAAGACGCTGCACTTGTAGAGCACAGTCTTATGGAATTAGCTTCTGTTAGAATCTGGGATGTTCTAAAAACCCTACTTCCCCTTACTACATCTCTTGCAAAAGAAGAAAAGTCAAGTCAGTCTAATTCTGCAACACAAGATCCCTTTCCTTCAATTATTGCTGTGTGCGGGTCAGGGAATAATGGTGGTGATACACTTGCAATAATGCGACATGCGTGGTTTTATGGTGCAAGAAAACTTTCTGTTATTGTACGAAGCAAGAAAATGGCAAAATCATCCAGCATTAATCTTGCAAGTTTGCAAGCTCTGCAAATACCAATTATCTACTTTGAAGATGATGCAGACGCTTGTCTTTCTCTTATTGCTTCTGCCGATTGCATACTAGATGGTCTTTGCGGTACTGGCTTGCTTGGCAAAATTGATTGCGATAGTGAAATCCTTATCCATGCTGTTTCCAATAGCATGGCTACAGTATTTGCAATAGATCTTCCCAGCGGATTATCCGATTCCATGCAAGAAAATTTTCCCTTGTGCAGAGCAGATTGGACACTCACTTTAACACCAATAAAATTATGTCTTTATACTCCGGCTATCCGCGAGAAGGTTGGACAAATAGTCGCAGTATCGGAAATATTTCCTGTAGTCTGGCAAGATAGTTCAGACTGTTGTTTACTGGAAGCAGGGGATATGCAACTACCCTCTATTCCTTTATCTAGCCATAAGGGTACTAGAGGCAAAGCTGTTGTTTTTGCAGGAGCGGTTGGTACTACTGGTGCTGCTATGCTTGCTACCAGATCCGTCCAGGCTTCTGGTTCTGGTCTTTGCAGTCTTATTTGCAGACAGGATCTATTTGCTATATACGCTACCGCCCTTGCAGAAATTATGGTACTTCCAGAAAATTCTGGTTCCTGCAACGATAAAATTAAAAATGCAGATGCCATTCTTGTGGGCCCAGGATGGGGCAGGGGAGAAGATAGAAAAACACTTTTTAACTCAATTATGCAGGATGCAAAAGCACTGGTTATAGACGCCGATGCGCTTTTTTTTACAAAGTATTTATCTTTTAGTTTTGGTACTAATTGCAATATCCGAATTCTTACACCACATCCACAAGAATTTTCTAGCATGACAGGAAAGAGCATGTCGGAAATTCTTTATAATCCAAAGCCAATTCTTACCGAATGGTGTAAAAAATTAGATGCAATAATTGTTTTAAAATCTCATTGCAGTTGGATAGCATCGCCATGGGGCCAATTGGCTGTTTGGGATGGACTAAATCCCTACCTTGCCACTGCTGGATCAGGAGACGTGCTTGCAGGAATGATTACAGGCTTATTATCTACAGCCCTCGCACTTCAAACATCTAATAAAGACAAGCTCCAATTGCAGCGCACAGCTTATCTTACAGTATGTTCTGCTGTTATTGCACATGGTCTTGCAGGAAAAAAAGCAGCAAAAAAAGTAGGATATTTTGCTGCAGGTGATTTAATAGAATATGTCTCAGAAATTTGTGCAATGCAGATACCTGCTTCTAATTATCAAAATTTCCAAACTTAGGTGCAGTATTGTCGTTTGGATCATTTAATAATACTTTAATTTTTAATTCTAAATTGGTTAACTTGTCTTCTAATTTCTTGGAAAGAGCTAAACCTTCTTCGAAAATACAAATTGCTTCCTCGATAGGAAGGGTTTCGTTTTTCATTTGTTCAGCTAATTCTTCTAATCGGGAAAGTTCTTCCTCAAGACTTTTCCTTTTTTGTGGACTCTTGCCCATGCTACACCCCTTGCAAAAGTAATTTCAAGTTCACTATGTATTGACAACTCTTGACTGTCTCGTATAACACGCATGTTTTTGTCTGAATGTTGGGATTCGTTAGCCATTCTAACCACTGCATAGCCTCTTTGCAAAATAGAAAAAGGATTAAAGGCTAGAATTTTTGTCTTGGCCAAAATATGCCTGTTTTGTATATTCTGAAAAATGTTTTTCATACCCGAAAGAAGTATAGCCTTGTAGTCGTCAGCTGAGCGAAGGCGCGGATACATAAGTTGCAATAATTTTTCTTTAGAAAAGATAGAAAAAGCTCTTTGCAAAATAAAGCCGCAGTGTTGAAGCCGTGCATTCATAATAGTTCTGATACTGTGTCTATGTTGGCATACTTCAGATAGGATCCTACTACTAGCCTCGTTTATTATTTGAGCAGATGCAGTAGGGGTGGCAGCTCGTAGATCTGCTACTAAATCGCACAAAGTCCAATCTGTCTCATGTCCTACTGCGCTGATAACAGGAATAGATGAAGCTGCAATAGCCCGTACTAGTTTTTCGTCTGAATAAGGTAATAAATCCTCTATGGATCCCCCACCACGGGCAATAATAATAACATCCGCCATCTTGTATGAATTTGCAATTTTCAATTGTCTTACTATATCTGCGGCTGCTTCACTACCCTGTACTAGACTGGGCAGCAATATAAGCGACAATCCTAATCTGCTTTGCCTGAGTACACTGCATATATCGTGTATAGCAGCACCCTTAGCCGAGCTAATGACAGCTACACAAGAGAGAAAATTTGGTAGTGGCTTTTTATTTGATGAATCGAAAAGACCATCTGTAGCTAATTTTTGTTTTAGTCTTTGCAGCAAAGCAAGTATAGCTCCTGTCCCTGCTGCCTCTATCTGTATCACATTTAATTGATACTGTCCTCTTTTTTCGTATACAGATACAGTACCTTCTATACGAACTAAATCTCCCATCTTGGGCATGAAGGAAATTTTGCCTATACTCGATTTAAATAAAACAGCCTGTGCAAGTGCATACTCATCCTTTAAGGAAAAGTAGCAATGACCTGAAGAAGATGTAACAAAACTAGATATTTCGCCTTCTATGCTGACTAATGAAAAGGAGTTTTCTAATAGTGATTTTATTTGCTTGGTATATTCACTGACTGTAAGTGTTTTTAGCACAGCAAATGATATCACACGCTGTCCTATAGTACAAGATAGTAATATATGCTATTAATAAGTTCTTACTATGCGTTTATTGCCTGTGTATCAGCAAAAAGAAAAAATTCTGGAATCCCTAAAAACAAACCAGGTAATAGTTCTGGAAGGTCCTACTGGCTCTGGTAAGACTACGCAAGTGCCAATATTGTTGTATGAAGCAGGCTATGGTCAAAAGGGTTTGATTGGTATAACTCAACCAAGACGTATAGCAACTCTTTCTGTTTCTTCATTTATTGCAAAACAACTGGACACAGAAGTGGGAGGTATAGTTGGCTATAAGATGCGATTCGAAGAAAAGTCTGGATCTAAGATAAAAATAATGACAGATGGAATACTGTTGCAGGAATTAAAACTTGATCCATATCTTTCCAAGTATGAACTAATAATAGTAGATGAAGCGCACGAACGAAGCTTAACAATAGATTTTATATTGGGTCTTCTAAAAAAAATAATAGAAGTACGTTCTGAGTTTAAAGTTATTGTTTCATCTGCTACTATTAATACTGCTCTTTTTTCTTTATACTTTTCCTCTTGTCCTATTGTGCAGATTGTTAGCCAAACTTATCCAGTTACCATTATTTATGACGAACTGTCCCGGTATCCAAATGAAGCATTGTACAGCCATACTTCCCGAATAAGTATAGACAATTCTGATTTGCTATTGGCTAAAATTAACAAAATAATAACACGAATTATTGCTGAAAAGCGCAAAGGTGATATACTCGTATTTCTTCCGGGGGAAAAACTAATTAAAGACTGCATGCGCCAGTTATCCGAACTTGGATTAATAAAAAAAGTGGTACTAATACCTCTTTATTCAAGATTAGGTAAAGAAGAACAAGAAAGAGTATTTATTCCTTCTACTAAGATACGAGTTATTCTGGCTACAAATATAGCAGAAACGAGCATAACAATTGACGGGGTTAGCAGTGTTATAGACAGCGGTTTGGCTAAAGTAAATTTTTATAATCCAAGAACGTATACTTCTAGTCTTGTTCAGACGCCTATATCCAGGGCTTCTTGCAATCAAAGAAAGGGACGTGCAGGCAGAACAAGAGAGGGAATATGCTATCGGCTTTATTCCAAGCAGGATTATGAATCACGACCAGAGTTTGCAATGGAAGAAGTATATAGAACTGATTTGACAGAAGTTGTATTACGCATGGCAGAATTAGGTATTAGAGATTTTGAGAACTTTAACTTTATCTCTAAACCATCTACTTCTGGTATTGCAAGCGCAATACAATCTCTTGTACTTCTTGACGCATTAGATAAGGACAGACACCTGACTACTATTGGCAAGATGATGTGCACTTTTCCACTTCTGCCTCGTCATTCGCGTATGATAGTAGAAGCAATTATGCAATATCCCAATGTACTTGAACTGGTACTTATTGCTTCTAGTTTCATATCCACTTCAAACCCATATCTTTTGCCACCGGGGTCAGAAATAGAGGCAAGAAAAATGCACCATCGGTTTCAGGATAAGCAAGGTGATTTTATTACTTATTTGCGACTTTATAGGGCATTCATTTCGTCACCTAACCCTACCCAATTTTGTGAAACTAATTTTTTAGATAGTAGGACTATGAACGAAATTGTACGAATTAATGAACAATTGACAGCTATAGTCTCACAAATGGGAATTGCTATCTCTAGTACTCTTGCAGATAATTATAGTGGTTTCTTGATAGATGATTATCTTTGTGCATTAAGCAGAGGATTAATACAATTTGTGTGCGCCAGGCAAAGTGGCTTTATGTATCGCTCTTTAACTGCAGAAAAAGTTTTTATTCATCCCGGTTCTGCGCTGTATAAGACATGCCCAAATTTTCTTGTGGCAGGTGAAATTGTAAATACAACAAGAACCTATGCAATGTCGGTTTCGCCTTTAAGTCAATTTCATCTGGCTCGTATTTCCTCAATTTTATCTTCGCTTGAAAAACACAGTGCCCCTGATTTAAAATTAGCTAAAAAAGAACCAAAAAAAATAGCGGCACTAGAATTAAATGTTATATCTTCTAAAAATAATCCCACTAAAGCAAAGGGTAGAAAAAAGATATTTCCTAAGAATGACAGAAAAACTGACGAAAAAATAATAAAAATTGATGGTATAGATTTTTCTCTGGTAAAACAAAAAAAGCATTTTTGTGTTTTATTGGATTGGTCAAAACTACAATTGATTAAAGATATACAAATTGACGATTTAGACACTTTGGCAGCATACAGAGGTACTATTTTATATGAAAATAAAACATTGATGGAAGGAGAAAAATTAAAGACTATTTTTCAGGTTATAAAATGGCTAAATGTAGAAGAAGCTCTTTGCAAAGATGATACCCCTTTCAAAAAATCTCCTAATTTTAATATTGCAATGGACTTTCAAAAACTACTTGTAGTTATTCCAAAAATAATGTGTCTTGCAGTTATCCCACCTGCCAGGACAAAATTGGGGTTTATAGCCTTAAAATGTGATTACAAACTAACATATTGGACCCAGATTTTTCCTGGATTTAGACATGCAATAGATGAGAGTTTATCAAGTCTGGAAAGTCTTGCTGAATCCATAAATAGTATTGGAAATGATGGGCTCTACACTAAAACTATTAATGAATTATATCGTAAACTTAGTTCTTTTTATAAAAGCTAAGAAGCATGCAATCATTGATAAAAAGGGAAGCTTCTTAAGGGTTATATTTTCATATTTTCGTAAAATATAATTCCCAGATATTTGTATTTGCCAATTGTGCTTTTTGGCTAAACTTGGATTCTTTTCTCCATACTTGACGTGGCGAGTATTGCGGATAATTATTTCTTAGATCAGGACAATTTGAAAATAGTTCCAGACACTTTTGTGCATAGTCTAATGAATCAGTAGCATAGTACAAAAAGCCATCTTTACATAATGCGTTAGCCATTATTTGTACCAAAGGCTGTTGTATTATTCTTCGTTTGTGGTGCCTTCTTTTAGGCCAAGGATCAGGAAAGAATATAAGGATTCCTTGTATAGAAGCAGAGGGTATCATTTCATTAAAAGCTTCAATTGCATCATGTTCCAGTAATTTTAGATTGTCAAGGGAATTTAGAGAAATAAAGGAAAGTAATTTTCCAATACCAGGTTTGTGAACATCTATTCCCAGATAATTGTAATCGGGAAATTCCTTAGCTAAAATAGCCAAGTTGTCGCCCATTCCAAAACCAATTTCTACAATTATGGGATTTGCACGTGCAAAACTTTGCAAAAAATCAATTTGTGTACAAGAAGCAGGAATACAAAAAAAAGTAGAATACAAATATCTGCTTTGCTTCTGCTGTTTACTTATTCTTCCTCTACGACAAAAGGATTTTATTTTATAGTTGGTGGAACTATTCATTTAATTAAAAGAGCTGGGCTTATAGTAGCAAAGCGAGATGAAGGATCGTAGCCATAAAGAACAATTTTTGAAATCTGATTTTTTTGATAAGGATATATAGCTGCTTCCAGGGGAGATGTTCCACCTGGAGCCAGTTTTTTGTCTAATACCCCACCCGCCGAATCGTATAAAATAAGCATGGATTCAGGCCAGCTATTAGATATTGTAATTATACCTTTACTTATTTTTAAGATTGGTTTTGGATTGGGATAAGGATAATTGATAATATAAAAATTACTGCTTGCTTTCTTGCCCGTACTTGAAATTAGAGTATACGTATACTGGCCTCTGGGTAAATTGGATAGATCGTTCATAGTAATAGGCGACGCTCCAATCCATACATTGCCGCTTTCCTTGGTATTGTACCAATTGCTTTTGTCAAGTTTCCATGATAAAAAAGTATCATTTTGCAGTACCCAAATTTCGTCTACATCGTTTGTATCCTCAATATTATCAACCAAAGCAAAGACAGACAAAGATTCGTAACTGTTAACATCCGGATATGATGTTGCTGTATGCAGTTCGATTCTGTATTCCAATGACTTTATTGCAGGCGACTGAATACCACATGAAATTATTAACAGGATAAAAAGTGCACAGCAAAGTTCGGAAGAAAAAGAAAGTTTCATACTATGTTTTTCTTTGCAAATAATTTGTAATTTCATAAAAATCTATTTCGCTTTTTAACGCTGTTGGTATTGAAGTACTCTCTCTAGTTAATAAATTCTTTATCTGTACCTTTCTAGCTAATATCTCATCATTTCCTATTATTATAGCATAGGTGATATTCTTTTTAACAGCATATGATAATTGCGCAGTAATTTTTTTATTATCAGGATATATTTCTACTATAATGCCGGCGGCTCGAATGTAGGCAGCTAATCTATGGTACAAAGCTAATAGTGTACTGTCAAGGTATAAAATCAGCACGGTTAATTTGGGACTTTCTACCATAAATGTGTAAATGGCTAATAGCCTATCCAAACCAATAGAGCCACCTACACCTTGTATTTTCTTAGACGTGTATAAACTTGCCAATTCATCATATCTACCACCCGAGCAGATAGAACCAACGCTTTTAGCATCAGGTGTGCTTGAGTTTGCCAAAAAAGTTTCAAAAACCATACCCGTATAGTAATCTAAACCCCGTGTAATAGTAGGATTAATACAAATCTTATCGCTTATTCCTAAAGATTCACAAATGGATAATATTGTGCGAAGTCTCTCTATTTCCTGGTTTTGTCCTATTACCGTTTCCAATTTTAAAAGAATATTAGTGTTAGACCCTAGAGGACTTAATACATCCATTAAATCTGCTGCCTGTTTTCCGATTTCAGATTCTAAATAGGAAAGGAATTCTTCGGTTTTTATTTTGTCCTTTTTATCTACAATACCAACAATTATTTTGGCTTTTTGGGAAAGGTGCATTTTTTCCAAAATGCTGCTTAGTAGGGATCTGTGATTTATCTGAATAGAATAATCTGAAATATGCAATGCTGCCATCGAATCAGCAACCAGGCAAAGAATTTCGGCATCACTAGAAGCAGAGTCAGAACCAACTATATCAAAATCACACTGATAAAATTCTCTGAATCGTCCTCGTTGTGAATTCTCACCGCGCCATACCTTGGCAATATGATAACGTCGAAAAGGTAGGTATAATGAATCTACGTGCATTGCAATAAAACGGGCAAAGGGAACAGTTAAATCAAATCGCAGTGCAACATCCCGATCGCCATTATCCTTAAATCTAAAAATTTGTTTATCTGTTTCGCCACCTCCTTTACCCAGTAGTATTTCTGAATACTCTAGGCAAGGTGTGTCTATGGGTTCGTAACCTGCCAAGGTGAAAGTTTTGTGTAGCAGCGAAATAAGTAGCAATCTTTTTGCTTCCTCTTGTGGAAGAGCATCTCTGAAACCTTTTAATATCATTGGTTCAATTTTTCGATTCATTTCTGAATAATGTGTCATACTATACCTATTATTTCAAGAGATACTTGACGTAAAAATATTATTAGATTAAATAAGATATAATTATGCTCTTTGCTTTGGATATAGGAAATACAAATATAGCTTTTGGTATCTTTTCCTCTGCTACACTTACCCATAGTTGGAAAATTACAACCCCTGATACATCACGTTGTATATTATTGATTTCTAAGGAGATAAGACAAAAGTATAAGCAACTATCTCTGCCCCTATCGGTTATACAATCTTGTATTATAAGTTCGGTAGTGCCTGGTCTTACAAAGGTAGTGGAGGAAGTTTGCAAAAAAATATTTCTACTTCAACCTATTATTCTGAATCATCATTCCTATAAATATTTGCCAATGGGTATTCCTAGTCCTACCGAAATTGGTAGCGATTTAGTTGCCAATTGCCTTGCAGCCTTTTCTAGTAGTTCTTCAAGCTGCATAGTAGTAGATTTGGGTACTGCCCTTACTTTTTCTGGTGTTAATTCTGCAGGAAAGATCCTAGGAGTTTCAATATTGCCGGGTTTAGGCACAGCAAATAATGCACTTGCCCTTTATACTGCGCAACTAAAGGTAGTCCCTTTGCAAAAACCTGCTTTTCCACTAGGAGATTCTACTGTTCATGCGATTCAGGCAGGATTGCTCTATGGGTATGAAAATTTGATAGAGGGTATGATAAGAAAAATAAAAGGTATGCTTCCAGGTAGCTGTACTGTATATGCAACGGGTGGAGACAGCGTGTATTTTGCCAAGCTAAAAGCAATACATGTTTTTGAACAGTATCTAGCCCTAAAAGGACTAGCCATTGCAGCTTCGTATATTTTAAGAAAAAATACAAAATTTTGGGTGTAATTGGTATGCAATTTCTGCACTTAACCTAAAAGCTGTTGCATCTCATCCTGGGTTACTATATCTTTATTTTCCGTTTTTCTAGGAGCCATTAAAAGCGTTGCAAGTTTCTCTAGGCATTCTTCCTGATGCTTTTTAATGGCGGCAATTTCTTCGCATAGAGGCAAATTTTCCAGTAGATGTATATATTTTATTACTGTCAACTGTAATAATTTGATTAATTCCACTTTTTCCGGTAATTCTCCTTTTTCAATCAGGTTATTCTTTACGGTATCAATGCAGGAATTAAGATAGGCTACATCATAGAGTACCTTTTCCTGAAATTGAGAAAAATTAGGTTTAATACTTAGTAGATTTTCTATTGTTTTTATTTGCAGACTAATTGCAAAAATATCATTATGATACTGAAATGTAGCTAACACTTTGATTTTCCCTGCTTCATTGTAAGATATTCTACTGTAAATTTATGTTTTTGATAAGTATTTCTACTATTGCTTTTTTTCCTTGTTTATGATAAAAATACTCTATTGGAGGAGGTTGGATGAGAAAATACGACTTGATAACCATTTTTCCATCAGATGATGAATTATACAAAAAATGCAAAGATGCAGTGTATGCTGTATTAAAAACTCATCTAGGGGAGCTCATAGAGTTACCTAAAAAATTGGCTACAAATCCTGAAACATCAGATTTATCTAATATAACAGATTCACCAAAAGACAAGGAACAGGGAAGTGCTATCACTCCAAATTTCCAAGAAAATGACTTAGGAGATAAACCTCTCGCATATGATATAAAGAAGCAAAGCAGGGGTCATTATATTCGTTTTACACTTTTAATAGAACCACAAAAACTTACTCTTATTGAAAAAGCGTTTAAGCTAATTCCAAATTTGCTAAAGTTTGTTTTTATTAGACTAGAAGAAGAGAAGGGGACTGCGCAATGAGCGATCTAGCAGTAGCCGTACTAGTTGGCAGACTTACAAAAGATGCAGAATTAAAAATCCTTAGCGCAGGTATGGCTGTATGTAGCTTTTCAGTTGCAACCAGTTCTCGCAAAAAAAAAGGGGATCAGTGGGTCGATGAAGCTAGTTTTTGGGATATAGATTACTGGGGTAAAGCAGGCGAAGCTATTTCTAAATATTTAATCAAAGGCAAACAAGTCGCAGTTGAAGGTACCTTAAGGCAAGATAGATGGGAGAAGGATGGCCAAAACCGAAGCAAAACTGTCATTACTGCGAACACGGTTCGCTTGCTTGGTTCTTCATCTGTTGAAAGAGGGAATAGAGTCTCCGAATCATCTGAACCTGTTCCAAGTTCTTCCAATCCCGGCGACAAAGCCGCCCCAATGGACGATTTTGTAGATGATGTACCATTTTAGATTTTAGTTAAGGAGATAGAATGTCAGATTTAAGGAATCAGGATTCTCGGTTTTCCAGTTCAGAAGAAAAGGAATATCGTGTTTCCCGCTCTCGTGATGGGCAACATGATGATTCAGATTATCCAAAAGAAGTGGATAGCAAGTCCGCATCCCGCAGAGGCAGTAAAAGTTTTTTCAAGAAAAAAGTGTGTAAATTTTGTGTACAGCGACTTACAGTAGATTACAAAGATTTAGATACCATTAGAAGATTTATAACAGAAAGGGGTAAAATATTATCGCCAAGAATTACAGGAACCTGTGCAAGGCATCAAAGACCCTTGGCAAATGCAATAAAAAGAGCCCGTGCTTTAGCTATGCTGCCTTTTGTTTCAAAATAATACATTTCCTTGTAATTTTTTTTCTTATTCGATTTTCAAAAGTACCCTGTAAAATTTAGGCAAAAATTCGTATGAGTTTATTACCTACTGCTGTAAATCACTCGAGATTCCATTCTCGTTCTTTGCAAATTTTTCTTAGCATCATTTGTGGAATTATTGCCGCATTGCTGTTTCAATCTGTTGCACTCATTTGTTTTTTTCTTGTGCCAATACAAATAGCAATCTCTTGCTTTGGAAGGACTGCTGGGATTGTTTCAGCTATCTCTGCAATTCTTCTTTCAGTGTTTTTTTCTACTTTTGAAATGCAAACAAGTCCGACTGCGAATTTTACTGTACTTTTTTCGGCTCTTGCACCCCTGTTATTGTGTATTGCAGTAGTAGCGATAAATCATAATTTCTGGAAAAATAAGATGGCATATTCAGCTTCTCTTTGTTTTGCCCTGTTATTTTCGCTTATTTCTTTGCCACTTTTCTATTTATTAGATTTGCCCCGACAAATAGAAGCTTTTCTAGTACTGCAATTAAAGGATATTCTAACAAAACTGAAGGAAATCGATGCCGAAGGTATTGAAGTCGCCACAATTGCAATTGTACTTGATCCAAAAATTATTGCAAAAACCATGCTACTGCTGGCAATAAAAGTATACACAGCATTTTTATTTCTATTCTTTGAATGTAATTGGAGATTGGGTATGCACATTGCAAATCAGAGAAAGATTTCCAGTTATCCAACACCTCTTTATAGATGCCATCTGCCTCCGATTGTACTATGGATTTTTTTATTTAGTTGGTTGGCTGTAATTATTTGTGAAGTAGCAGGAGCCCAATTCTTGCTAATTCCGGTATGGAACCTAGCTCTGCTATTTTCAGCAATCTATGGGCTACAGGGATTGGGTATTATTTGGTATCTTTCTAGAAGATATAAAATCCCTACTTTTGTATGTACAATTATTATTATTTTTGCTACATTACTCATAATTGTAAACAGCATAGGGCTATTTTTATTGGCAGGTCTGCCCCTGCTGGGTATTGTAGAATCGTGGATTCCATTTCGCACCAAAATAGAGGAGGAAGGTATATGAAAATTATTCTAAATTGCGATATAGCTAATGTAGGAGAAGTGGGGGATATAAAAGAGGTTGCTCCAGGTTTTGCCAGGAATTATTTGCTGCCACAAGGTAAAGCTTTGGCGCATACTCCCAAAAATATTGCCGCCCTGCAACGTAGGCAGCACGAAATAAATAACGCAAAGGAGCAAAAAAGGCTTGCGGCTCGCAGTTTAAAAGAAAAAATAGAAGCAGAAGAGTTTATTATTTATGTACCCGCTGGTGCAAATGGCAAGCTATTTGGTGCTGTAACAAGTCAGACTATTAGTGATGAACTTATAAAAAAAGGTATTGCACTTGACAGAAAAAAAATTGAAGTTCCTGGAAGAGCTATAAAAAGTATTGGCAACTACAAAATTCTGCTACGGCTATATGAAAAAGAAGAGGTTGGATTACGGTTATCTATACAGGCAGCAGAAATAAAAGCTACTCCTATTGCTGAAAATACACAAAAAAATGAACGTTCCACAAGGCAAGGCAAACGTGCACATAAAAACAATGAAGGCCTGGAAAAGAAAGCACAAGATCTAGTATCTAAAAGTGAGTCTTCTATAGGTGAACCATCAGCCTCGAATGCCTAAGGATCAACCACCCTATAATAATGAGGCAGAGCAGGCATTCTTAGGTGCTCTTCTTGTAAATCCAGATGCTATCGATGAGCTCCCTTTTATACTGCGCGAAGCAGAATTTTATGTACACGCCAATAGAGTAATTTACAAGAGTATTCTCTCTCTTTTTGAAAAAAAAATAAAACCCGACATTATTACTCTTACCGAAGAACTCCGATTGCTTGACAGTTTGGACAGTTGCGGTGGGCCAGGCTACATAGCCAGTCTTACTTCTGTTATGCCATCAAGTGCAAATATGTCCTACTATGGCAAGCTGATACGAGAAGCTGCATGGCGCCGAGAGTTTATAAAACTTGCTGCCGAAATTCACACTAGCGCAACAGAAGAAAGCATTGATGTTATGTTTCAAACCATAGAACAAAAAGTATTTTCTATTCTTCAAGATGATAGGCATAGCGTTGATTACAAGAAAACCAAGGAATTAGTTCCGAAAACAATTCAGGTATTTGAGGCTAATAGAAAGAACTTAGGACTTTACTCTGGCATACCAACAGGGTTTACCCAGTTAGACAGGAAAACATCGGGTTTTCAAAAATCAGAATTAATAATTATCGGTGCTCGTCCAGGAGTGGGTAAAACTGCTTTGGCACTGACAATGGCACATTATATTACCCTAAAGGATGAACCTAAAAGAAACTGTGCTTTTTTTTTCGTTGGAAATGGCAGATACAATAATTATGAATAGATTATTTTCTCTAGAGACTGGCATACCCGCAAATTTGCTACGTACGGGTCAAATTGCACCTTCTAAATATGATACACTTCTGGCTGCCAGTAATAATTTTTATGTAGCACCTCTTTTCATAGTAGATGCACCTTATTTACGATTAAGTGAGTTACGTAATCTTTCACGACGATTACGCATAAAAGAAAATATAGATATTATTTTTATTGATTATCTTACTCTTATCACTAACGAAAATCCAAATATACCCCGGCATGAGCAGGTTGCAGAAATTTCCCGTGCCTTAAAAGCTCTTGCTCGAGAGCTGGATGTTCCTATCGTAGTTCTTTCACAAATAAAAAGAGAAGCAGAACATCGGCCTAGTCTTTCAGATTTAAGAGAATCTGGTTCAATAGAGCAAGATGCAGATATTGTTTTATTTTTATGGAAGGACCCAACAAAACAAAAAAGTGAATCCGGAGTAAAAATTACGCTAATAATTGCCAAGAATCGCAATGGTGAAGTAGGAGAATTTATATTGGACTTTAATCCCAAACTCACCCAGTTTTCTGAAAGCATAGAGCAAAGTTCAGATAATTAAAAATGTATTTCAAGTGCTCGTACCGATTTATACGGGGATGAAAACATCATAAGAAACGGTGAGTGGGCAATTTTCTCCTTTTTTTGTGTGAGGAGTTGCTCATATACCTGTATATCAATCGGTAATTGACCAAGCATATCCTGTTTTAAGCCACTAATTGTAAATATTAACTTTTTATCATTTCCTTTTTCTTCCAGTGAACTATAACTAACAATTAATGCCTTTTTGTGATTATCTTCAGTTGCTTTTACCAATATCCAATATTTAATAATCTCTACTACTATGGGATCTAACTTGTCTGTAATTATTTTTGCACGTTCATAGAGTTCAGAGTAACCTATTAATAATTCACTTGGGGGCTGTAGAAGATCCTTCAAAACACCCCTGTAATATTCACCCCTTTGTATTTCAGGAAGAAATATTAAATCAATATTTCTTAGTTTAGAAAAAATATGTAGCTGCAATTCTGGTTTTAGAAGCTTTTTGCAATTTGGACAAACTACCGATAAAAAACTGCCCTTAATAATATCATCAAAAACTGTAGTAATTACATCTATATCAATTTCAGAATCCAGCGGAATTTGTACAGTTGATTCGCAAAAACAGTGAACTTGCAGCATCTTGCATTATTTCCCTGCAAAGAAAATTACATCTCCAATGGTTGCAAAAATAAATATTCCAAATATAAATACAACTCCTATAAATTGATACCTGTAAATGTTTATTGGTTTTATTGGTTTTCTTCGTATCCATTCAATTATGTTTAAGATAATTTGGCCACCATCTAAAGCGGGAATTGGCAGCAAGTTCATAATAAACAAGGCAAGTGAAAGGAAGCCAAGAAAATTTAGTGGTATTGCTAAACCACCGCTGGCACTATTGGCAATACCTTCTCTGGCGGTTTCACCTACAAGAAATGTTATACGGGCAGGTCCCGAAATTGCTTGTAAAGGATTTACCCCTAAAAATAAAGAACCAATACCCTTTACGGTAGACGCAATTGTAGTTGCCACTTCTCCTGAGGCAAAAGAAATGCCTGCAAGCAGGTTTGCAGCGGGTGTTACATAGTGTATTTGGTTCTGAAATTGTATACCTAAATTTGATACACCATGGCTGTCCCATGATACAATGACGGGTAATACAAGAATGTTATTTGTACGTAGGACGGAAATATTAAATTTTTCTAGTTTTTTATTATTTAATATTGCAAAAAATTCAGCTGAATGCTCAATTGGGTTATTGTTGATTGCTACTATCAAATCCTGATTTTGCAAGCCCGCAATTTCTGCTGCGCTACCCTTATCTATCTGACTTATTTTAGGTGTCGCCCAAAAGGTAATACCGATTCGACCAGCACCATTTTTTTCCATTATAGGCTTGCCCTTTAGATCTAGTGTGGTGCCATTTCTTTTGACTGTAAAAACTAGAGATTTGTTAGACGAAGTAATAATAGATTTTTGAATGTCTGAAAAATCAGTAATCTTTTTGCCTTGTATAGCCGTTATAACATCTCCTGACTTTAAACCCATGGTATCTGATGGGTACACAGGAATAGGTGATGGCTGAAATGAGGCGTGTTTATCTAAATCGCTTTGCAAAACAATCTTATTGGAAAATGTTGGGAAAGAGTAGGGCAAGAAGGAAACCAATAAAAAAATAAGAAAAGCAAAGATAACATTGGCTACGGGACCGGAGAGTAGGATTATTATACGTCTAAAAGGGCTTACAGAATAAAAACTGTTTTTTTCGATTTCAGCCAGAGTTATTTTTTGCTCAATTGCCTTGCGAAATGATTCTTCGCCTTTCATACGACAATAACCCCCTAAGGGAAAAGCAGATAGTTTCCATTCTGTATTCTTCCAATGAAATGAAAAAATCTTTGGACCCCAGCCAATAGAAAAAGCTTCTACATCCACACCAAGGGATTTTGCCGCAATATAATGCCCTAATTCATGTACTAGGACAACAATTCCAAGTCCTGCAATACCTAATAAAATTGTAATTAAAATCACTTTGGTTCTCCTATAATGCGATTTGCCATATTTCTTGCTAAAGCATCAATATGCAATATTTCCTGTATAGTCTTGGCAGGTATTATCCAATTTTGCAACAAAATGCTACTCACTATTCGTGCAATATCAGTAAAGCCTATCGTGTTATTTAGAAAAGCGTTCACAGCAATCTCGTTTGATGCATTGTATGCGATGCAATAACCAACACCCGCGTTAAGTGCCTTATATGCTAAAGGTAGCATAGGGGATCGCTGTTCGTCTACTTTATAAAATTCAAGTTTTTTACCTTCTAGTAATAAATGAGGAGACTTATTAGTTACTATTTCTGGCCAAGTAAGAGCATTTTGGATGGGTATTTTCATATCCGATTCGGATAGCTGTGCATACATGCAGCCATCCCGTGTTGTAACCATAGCATGTACAAGACTCTGTGGATGTAAAAGTACTTTTATTGTAGAAGGGTGTATATTAAATAAACGTGCAGCTTCTATAACTTCGAGCCCTTTATTTGCCAAGGTTGCGGAATCTATCGTAATTTTTTTACCCATTATCCAGTTGGGGTGTTGCATTGCATCATTTGGTGTTGCATGGACTAATTTTTCAATGGGCCATTCCCGTAAGGCTCCACCCGATGCTGTAATATAGAAAGTAGCTATATTTTGGTACCCTAATTTTTGTATTAAAAAGAATAACCCGGAATGTTCAGAATCTACAGGTACAATTGTAGCAGAATTTTGTTTTGCCAAACTTTGTAAAATGTGCCAAGCCATAACAATAGATTCTTTATTTGCAAGGGCAAGATTTTTTCCTTTCCTAAGTACCTCGATGGATGGAAGTAAACCTGCAGATCCCGAGATACCATTAAGTACTACATCAGTATCGCATTCCTGTAGCAGAGAATCTACAGCATTTTCACCTATAAAGTTTGCCTTTGCAGTGGGGAAATCTGGCTGAGTGATAGCTAATTTGGCTTTAGGAAAATTTTGTGCCAATGTCTGTAAAAAATCAGCCTGTGAACCCACATGAGCACCAACAAGTTCCAGCAACTCAGGGTTCTGCTGTATAACAGTAAGGGATTGTCTTCCTATAGAACCGCTACTCCCCAAAACTATAACACGTTTTCGGTTCATGTAAAGAAAGCTAATACTTTTGAAAGACCAAAGTACACTGGTGCAGAAAAAAGGAGACTATCAAAAGTATCTAAAAACCCTCCTCTACCAGGCACCAAATTTCCTGAGTCTTTTAGCTGAGAAGATCGTTTTAAGCTACTCTCGAAAAGATCTCCAAAAATTGTAGCCAATCCCATACATATTCCTAGTAATAGTAAACTTAATAACCCGTACTTGAACGAGTTAGGAAAGAGTAATGGTAAAAGAAGAGCTAATGCAATAGAAGCAGTCATGCCACCTATAAAACCCGCATAGCTTTTATTTGGTGAGGCTGCTATAAACCCACGTTTTTTGCCAAAAAAAATACCCGCAAACCAGGCAATACTATCATTTCCAAATACCAGCAAACAAAAGGCAAGAAGGAAGATCCCATTTCTATCTGAACTGGTTATGATTAGAATAATAAAAGCCCCAAGCAGACCTGGGTATAATGCACATAAGGCATATCCTGAAATATCGTAAAGGCTATTGCGAATCTCTTCAATTTTTCTCAATGATAGAACAGAAAATAAAAATAGTAGAAATAATATTAAAACTAAAATAGAATAAAAAAAACTTTCTAAAAAAGGAAGTTGTAGCAAAGAGCCAATATACACACTAACACCGGGTATTACTGAAAGTATAATACAATGTACTTTGTTGATGAAAGTATTATTCTTTATTAACATAGTAGAAAGTTCGTAGCCACAAAAACTATTTATTACGATAGACAGTATTGCAGCTAAACTATGATTAGCATAAGGGAAGACAATAATAACAATATACAAAATGGGTATTGAAATTGAAAAAAGGATAATTCTTTGGACTAGATTATTCATTACGTACACCAAAACGTCTTTCTCGGATGGCATAATTTTCTAATGCTATATGCAGGTCTATGGTTGTAAAATCTGGCCAGAGTTTTTCAGAAAAGAATAATTCTGAATATGCCGATTGCCAAAGCAAAAAATTGCTCATCCTTTTTTCAGCCCCTGTTCGTATTATTAAATCTGGCTCAGGTATTGAAGAATTATCCAGATGCTTGCTTAAAGAAGACTCGCTTACTTCATTATTTATGGGGCTGGCAATGAGCTTTTTAACTGCACGAACAATTTCATCACGTCCCCCATAATTAATAGCAAGGTTAACTATTAATTTATCAAAGCCACTAGTTTTATTACAGGTTTCGATTATCGCTTCCTTGACAGAATTAGGAAGTCCTTCAAGATTACCCGAATGAAATACTCTGATTTTATTTTCAATATAAAAATCCATTTCGGATATTAAATGTTGCACAATTAAACCCATAAGTAAACCTATTTCTTCCTTTGCTCTTTTCCAATTTTCTGTAGAAAAAACATACAAAGATAGATATTTTATGCCTATATGCACACATTCTTGTACAATTATTTTTGCGTTTTTTGTTCCCTGTCTGTGTCCATCTATAAAAGGTCGCCCTCGTGTTTTTGCCCATCTGCCATTACCGTCCATAATTATTCCAATATGTTGAGGGATGTTTTTCTCTTTATTGATAGGCATTGAAAAAATAGTGTAGTTTACACTTCCCTTATTTCTTTTTCTTTTTCGTCAAGAGTTTTTGCAACTAATTCAATATGGTAATCAGTAATTTTTTGTAGATTACTTTCATATTTGGCTAGTACATCTTGTGCTATGTGTTCTTGCGATTTCATGGCATCTATGCCTTCTCTCCTTATGTTCCTTATGGAAACCCTGCATTGCTCTGCCATATTTTTAGCAATCTTAACTAATTCTTTTCGCCTATCCTCTGAAAGAGGAGGAATTTGAATTCGAATAATTTTGCCATCGCTTGAAGGATTTAGTGCAAGGTCTGATTTTTGGATAGCTTTTTCAATTTCGCCAATAAGGTTGCGATCCCAAGGTTGTATCATAAGTGTTCTTGCTTCGGGAGCTGAAATTGTAGCCAACTGGGATAGGTTAGTTTTCTGACCATAGCTCTCTACCTGTATTTTATCCAGTAGTCTAGGGGATGCTCTGCCTGTTCTTACAGAATTAAGATCAGACTTTAAACTAGAAATTGCTTTTTCCATTTTTTCTTCACACTGACTTATTGCTGAATTCACAATTACTCCATTTGCTTATTGGTTTTAGTTCTCGCCCACCTTAATTTTTTTATAATCGATTATTTCTATTTGAGATCCTGTTTCCTTTTGAACTTTGGCCATATATTTCATAGTGGAAATGCTTTCGTCTTTTATAAAGGGTTGTTCCAGCAGACAAATATCCGCCATGAGCTTTTTCATTTTACCTTCAACAATTCCTTGCTTTACTTTTACATCTTTGTCGTTTAACTTTTCATCATTTTGCACCTGCTGCAGGAATATCTCTTTTTGTTCTGCCATCCATTCTGGGCTGGGAATGCTAGCGTCAAGATATAGGGGAGTGAAGGCTGCAATATGCAAAGCGAGGTCATTTATAAGCATTTTTATTGTTTCATTGGCAAAAGTTTCTTGCCTTGCAGTTTTTACTTTAAGATAGACTGCCAGAGAACCAGGACCGTGCACATAAGTTTGGATGTATTCACCAGGCTGTGCTTTATAAAATAATACGCGCTTTAAGGTTATATTTTCCTTAATAACAGCAGCAAGTGGAGTTAGGATATCAAAAAGATCCTGTTGTGGCGAAGTATATTCCTTTTCTGCAACAATACCTACAAGCGTTTGACCTGCAGTTATAAAATCATTATTCTTTGCAACAAAATCTGTTTCGCATGAAATTTCAGCAAAGGCAGCCCTTTGTGGTGTGGCACTGCAGAATATTCTACCTTCATTGGTTGGTCTCCCAGAACGTTTCTCTATTCCAGATAAACCCCATTGCCGTAATATTTTTTCTGCAGCCAAAAAGTCTCCTTCTGCTTCTTGAAGTGCTTTTTTGCAATCCATCATTCCCGCACCTGTTTTTTCTCGTAAAGTCTTTACATCATTGGCTTTAATGTCCACTTTGTCCTCCAAATTATTACTAGTGCACTTCTTATAAAATATGTAGTTTATAGAGTGGCTATTTATTTAGTAAACTTCTTACACCTATTGTTAATTTGACATCCAGATTAAAATTTATGTTTCGTATAACTTATCCTCGTCTATAATGGGCAAGGAAGTATCCTGGATAATCTCTGTAGCGGGTATAGTTAATGCTTCGGTAACAGGATAGGTAGTTGGGTCAATCTCGATCTCATCATCTTCTTTGGGAATAATTGCATCAACATCTTCTTCTATAGAAAGGGTTTCTATTATCTTCAGCCCTTCGGCTGCTCCTGCCTCTATTACTGCATTTGCAATAATTTGAGTAAACAGACTAATTGAACGAATTGCATCGTCATTGCCTGGAATTGGATATTGAATGCCTTCAGGGTTGCAATTGGTATCGACTATGGCCACAACAGGTATACCTAATCTTTGTGCTTCTGCTACTGCAATAGCTTCTTTGCGGGTATCTATTACAAACAAGGCACCAGGCAAGTCTTTCATATCCTTAATGCCGCCAAGATTTTTTTCTAACTTGGATTTTTCTTTTTGAAGACTTGCAACTTCTTTTTTTGTAAGGCGATCAAAACTGCCATTTATCTCCATTTTTTCTATTTTTTTTAGACGCTGTATGGATTTCATTATGGTAGAAAAATTGGTGAGCATACCACCGAGCCAGCGGTTATTTACATAAAACTGCTCTGCTCGTTCAGCTTCTTTTTGTATGGTAGTTTGAGCTTGTTTTTTAGTACCTACAAATAGTACATTTTTGCCACTAGAAACTATTTTTTGAATAATTTCATAGGCTTCTTTTATTGATTGGATGGTTTTTTGAAGGTCAATAATATGGATACCGTTGCGCTCGGCAAATATAAAACGCTTCATTCGTGGATCCCAGCGTTTTACCTGATGGCCAAAATGCACTCCAGACTCCAAAAGACTTTTCATGGTTACTACTGCCAAAATGCCTCCTTGTTTCATATACTAGTAATTATTATTGAAACTCCTTGCGTTATTGGGAAGAGGAGTTTGCCTGTCTAATATATCCTGGTTAGGCTATATTATCCTTCTTAAAGTACATGACAGCATCTAGCATTTCATAAACATCATTTAAAGGCAAGCCTTCTATACAAGAAGCTGTCCCTTTTATGCGCTTGATAAAGGATCCTGCAATACCCTGTGCCCTGTACGCACCTGCTGCTCCTATCCATTCGCCACTTTTCAATTGCATTTGAATAAGTTGGGAACTCAATGTAGAAAAAATAACCTGAGTTTTGCTGCACCTTTGAAGTATCTTAAAAGTATGTCGGTCTAATAAAGCAAGGCCTGTAAAAACCCAATGCTTTGAAGCTGATAGGCACTCTAACATAGATCGAGCTTCTATTTCATCTTTTGGCTTGCCCAATATTCGTGAGGGGATTCTCTTTGCAGGACAATAAATAAGAGTATCGGCCCCTAGGATATATCGCTCCTTTCCGGCTTGCTCACCTTTTTGCTCTAATTCTCTGCAATACTGGTGACATAGCATTACTTTATCTAATGCAAGAGTTACCACTCTTTCTTTTAGAGGAAGGTAACTTCGTAGATTTTCGTTTGCATTGGACGGTATTGTAATAAAGTCAGGAATGATTTTTTTTAGCAGTTTTTTCCTGCAAGGGGAAGCAGAGGCTAAAATCATGAAAATTGTACTTTATTGACATTACGTATTTTCATAACTACTATTTGCTGTGTACAAGCCACAAGCCTAGAGCGATTAGCTCAGCTGGATAGAGCGTCGGCCTCCGAAGCCGAAGGTCGCGCGTTCGAATCGCGCATCGCTCAATGTGTAATCCGATTTGTTGCTCCTCAATTACTCTCATTTTTCTTTGAAGAAATAGCCTTTTTTCGTAGTTTTTCTTTGGTTTGTTCTGCGTATTTTTTTACAGCTTTTATATAATTACCTGAGGAAATACGAGTGATTGTACGCAGAACTTCAGGATAGTCTTTTAGTTCAATATTATTTGCATCTGCAATTTTATTAATTGCAGTAATTGCCTCAAATGCAAGGCTATTATCAGGAGATAAAACATCAAAGCGCGTTACTACATAGGATATAGCACTTACTACATCATTTGTGGTTTTATCATTTAGTCCTATTTTCCCTAGCGATTTAATAGCCGATGCAGCAACCATTGGTTCAGAATCAGAGTATGCCAACTTTAATAAGGCTTGTTTTGTCTGCTCTGATGGAAATTCAGCCAGATACTCGCTTGCCTTAGCTCGAATATCAGGATAGTTATTAACAACTCTTCCTGTACCACCATCGGTAATTGCAACATTTAGCTTTTCCAAAGCAAGAAATTCAAGCGAAGCACGGATACGTTCTGTTTTCTTACCATTATCCATAGCCTGTCGGGAATACTGCAAAGCCAAAACCTTCATTTCTCTTTCAGGTGCGTTGGCTTGTTCGCTTATTATTAGTGCTTCTAAATCGTCCTGCAGATAGGATTCCTCGACTGTTTTTTCGCCATTCCCCTGCTTTTGCTGGCCAAAAATACCAAACGGAAAATAGAATGCTACGATTACGATAATGCAAATAAATTTCATACTCATCCTCCTAGATTGCAGGTTAATAGTGCCATTCATACGTTTGGCAACTTGCATCACTACAATCCCAGCCGGGATCGCAGAAGGTTACTTCGCACCTACACCACGAAGTAAAATTGCTTACTTAAAGGGTTTTTATTTTTTATTCTCTTGCAACATATTTTAATACCCTTGATTATTTTTTTCATTGCCGAGTAGGCTAATTTTCCATTTATCATCTTTTAGCTTAAGATCATATAGTATAAGTCTTTTTCCTTTTTTTGAAAGGGTGATAGCTATTATGTGGGTGCTAGTTATATAATCTATATCATCTACTCTGTCATTTTGATGTGCAGGATATACTACATATATAAAATAATCCTGCAAACTTGTTAAATGTATACCCTGTTTTTTTAATATTGGATAGGTCGAAAGCTCTAGCAAAATTTCAGGGGTAGAATAATACCTAATGTATTCCTCATCCAGGTATTGTTTCCATTCAATAAAATTTTTGTTTCGGATTATAGTATTGAGGTTACCTACAAGGTTTTGTATGTCCACAATGGTATTAGGTTTTTTGTTTTCATATGAGCTGTGGGGTTGCTGTGCTTCTTGCGTTATGGCTGATTCAGGATTATCTGTACTTGCTGTGTTAGCAGTTTTTTTAGCAGGTACTGTATTACAGGACATTGTTAAAATTATCATCACTATGAGTGCCATCCTACTCATTTTTATGCTACTACGTAAATACACATAATTTTTGACACTTTTAACAGCTCGGTTTATTATTACAGTGATGGTAGTTGCTATGCACCTACGCAAGCAATATTCATAGAGAAGTCATTGCCTTGCAAGCAATAATAGATTATATATTACTGATTATAAAACCACATATTATGTAGAATAACATTTTTTCGAATAAAAGTCAAAAGTTTTGTAAAAAAGCTTCTTTCACTGAAAAGTGAAAGAACATTGCTTATTTTGAATAAACTTGCTGAGTTTCTAATCAATAATTTCCCTATATATAGCCTTCCCTTAAAAATCCATAGTTTAGTCAATTTAACGCAAGTAGTGGCTTTTCATATGAAAAATGGCTATTTATTGACTATTTTATATTGAAATTTAGATTTTAATTCTATACACTATACTATCGTAGTCTGGATGTTGTCCTAGATAAGATTGGGGTTATTACGTACATAAGGAGATTCATGAGAGTATAGAATATATACTCTCAGAACCATAGTAATGAAAGATGTTTCCGCTATCCACAATGCCGAATATGGTGCTTTTCCGGCAATAATCGCTGCAGCTCCAGGAATTGTAAAATTCTTAGGTGAACATACAAATCCCTTTGATGGTTTAGTATTAGCAACAGCCTTATCTTATGAGATACAAGTAGCTGTATCTTTTAGAAAAGACAATGCATTACGGTTTTATTCGGCTGATTTAGGTGAGCGCAAAAGAACATCTGTTGCAACTCTAAAGTACAAACGAGAAGACAGATGGGCAAATTACCCAAAAGCCATCATTGACCAGCTTTTAAAAGAAGGTGTTCATTTACAGGGGCTTAATTTTACCATTGCTGGTAATATCCCTGTATCATTAGGTTTTGCAGCTTCAACTGCCCTTTGTACTGCCAGTGCCCTTGCACTACGCGAACTCTTTGGTTTAAGTAAAAAGAGCGAAAAAATTGCAGAATTAGCACAGCAAGCCGAACAGCAATTTCTAAGTCATCCTGTTCCACTATTCGAATATCTTGCTTGTGCTGTACCTGGGGGTAATACTGCATCAATTATAGATGTTAAGTTACATCGCCGACGGGCTGTGCCTTTTGTTGGTGAAGATAATCATATTATTCTTACTGAATCTCGTGTTCCCAGCTCACAAATTGAAGCTGAAATTGCCTCCCGAATAGAAGAAGCTCAGGTATGCATTGCAGAAATTAGCAAAAAAGGGGTGTTAAAGCCAAATTGGAAGCAAAACTACCATGATATACTAGATCATCTAGGTGCTTTTCCTGAAAGGGTACGGCGCAGGGGTATACATATTATTGACGAAATTGTACGGGTAGGAGAGGCAGAAGAGGCATTAACCAAGGGGGATTTTCCCACTTTCGGAAAAATTATTAATAAATCACATAATTCATTGAGAAGTCTTTATGAAGTTTCATGTCCAGAAATTGATTGGCTGGCAAAGCGTGCTTTGGAAATTCCAGGGGTACTTTGCTCTAGGCTAACTGGCAAAGGTTTTGGCGGCTGCACAGTCTCGATAATGCAAGCTAGTGCCTTGGACGATTACAAAAAAAGGCTGGAAGATTATGAACGAATTTTTGGGTTGCGACCAATAATTCATAAAATGCAAATTCCCAGTGGATTGCGCATTTGTTCCTAAAATAAGGAGGCTAATCCATGCGCATACTCATCACCAACGATGATGGCTATCAGGCAGAAGGAATTCAGGTGCTCGCATCTGTTTTACGACTTTATCATGATGTCTGGGTGCTTGCCCCAGACAAAGAGCGATCAGGTGTATCTAGCGCCATTACAATTACGCAGCTCCGTGTAGTGAAGGAAATTAGTACACAATTTTTTTCCTGCTCGGGGACACCAGCAGATTGCGTGATTCTGGCCTGCTTTAGCAATATTATGCCTACACCCGATGTAATACTTTCGGGAATAAACAAAGGCCCCAATCTAGGATGCGATATAATTAATTCAGGCACTTGTGGGGCAGCCAGACAGGCAGCACTTAACAATATACCAGGAATAGCCATCTCATCTGCTATGCATTCCAGTCACTTTAACTACAACCTGGCTGCTAATTTTGTAGCTGATAATATAGCCGGTTTGATTGCCCATTGGAACAAAGATACATATATAAATATCAATATTCCAGGAGAGACAAAGGCAGATTATAAAGCGGTGTGGACATACCCTTGTCAACGAAAATATATCGAGGAATACAATTCATTTTTTGGACCAGATGGTTATAACTACTGTTTTATAAAAGAAAAATATATTGAATATACACCAGAACCAGGAAGTGATTTTGATACGATTCAGGAAGGAAATATAGCATTAAGCTCACTTATGGTGCATCCCCAGTTCAGCAAATTTTTTCCACTAGGAAGTACCCTACATCAATGAGAAGAGAAGGAATGTTGCAAAATGCCCAGGGTCTGTATAGTAAAGGAAACTGGCTACATGCTCTAGCCATCCTTGAATCTATCCCTGATGAATTACAAGATGGCAAGGAAAAGTATTATTTAATAGGGCTTTGTTACTGTCGTCTCTATCATTGGGAACAAGCAATCGCTACCTTGCAGAAATATATTCAAAAAGGAAGCAATGAAGCCAAAAGAAACCATTCTTTACTTGTAGTATCCTTTGCCCGCATAAAAAGTGGTCAAAGTGAAGCTGCGAAAAGGCAATTGATTCAATTGTTGGATTCAAAGCAGAACCTGTCTAAAGTACTATGCTTATTGGCTTATTGTGATGCAGAAAATGCACATTATAAAGAAGCCATAGACTGGTACACGAAAGCTCTAGAAATAGAAGAACATAATACAACTGCATTAAACGGGATAGGTTATTTACTTGCCTGCACTTCCGATGATCTAGAAAAGGCGTTAAAATACTGCCGCCTGGCTATAGAGCAACAATCAGAAAACCCTATGTATGTTGACTCATTGGCTTGGGTTTTATATCGAATGGGTTTAAAAAAAGAAGCAGGTGAGTTCATACAAAAAGCCTTGTACCACTTGCCATCAGAGGCTATTATAAAGCAGCATGCGCAGGCGATTTCTTTTTCTATTGGCGATTATGAAAGTAAAAAATGCACAGTTAAAACTAGATAATGTATTTTTAGATAGAAGAAAAAGTACGCAGTAGCTATGAGGGGAACTTTGCTGAATAAACTACAAACTACTGTATTTTGCATAATTTTTATTTTTTTTCATCCATTCCTTGAAGCTCAAGTAGATTCCCCTATTCAGTCATCTCTAGCTTTGGAAAATTTCCGGCTTGGTGTTCAATCATACCAGCAAGGACATTATCCTGAATCTATTTTACTATTGGAAAAGGCTATTGCTGCAGCACCAGGAAATAGTTTGATACAGTACTGGCTTGGTCGCAGTTATTATAAAACTGGAATAGAAGACACTGCAATATCTCTATGGTCTGAAGTTGTAAAAAAAGATAATGCACCTCCCTTTTTGCGCAATCATTTAGCACAACTTGTGGCACGCAAATCTGTACAAACTACAGGTTTGCTTCCCCGGTACTTAGAAGTTGATAAAATTTCCGGTAAACAAGCATCACTTCGCATATTTAGCCGACCAACTCAAATTCTGCCTATGTCAAATGGAAGCTTTATGCTTATTGGATATGGCAGCAATGAATTGCTAACTATAGGAAGCAATGGACGGGTGATAACAAGGAACCAAGGGGGCATAGGAGGCTTTAATGGATCCTATGGTTTTGTAAGTCTTCCTGACGGCACCATCGTAGTATCTGAATTCAATGCCAATCGATTAAAAAGAATTTCCCCACAGGGGAAAATAGATATTGTTGGCAAGAGGGGAAATGGAAAAGGGGAGTACACAGGTCCAGCTTCTTTATCGGCTAATTCCGATGGTTATATTTTTGTTGTTGATTATGGTAATAAAAGAGTAATAAAATTAAATGACAATCTTGAGTATATTCTTGAATTTGGAAAAAAAATTCCCGAAAAAAATTTTCCCGGTTTTGTTAGTCCGACAGGAATTCTTGCACGAGAAAAAAAAGTGTATGTAGCAGATTCTCTTCATAAATCTATTTTTCTATTTGATGATTCAGGAAATTTTTTACAAGTTATCGCAGAAGGAGAATTTAACAAACCCGAGGGTTTATCCTATTGGGGTGCCGAGCCTGCTTTGCTTGTTGCAGATACCAATAGGCTTGTTTATTTAAACCTGACAACAGAAAAAGTTCAACCTCTTTATGCTTCCCCTAATAGAAAAGCACGACTTGTGTATGGTATTTCTGATTATAATGACAATATATTGGTATCTGATTTTGATAGCTCAGAAATACTTTTTCTTTCTGATACCAAATCAATTGCAAGTGGCTTACAGGTAGAAATAGAAAATATTATGTCTGCTTCCTTCCCGAAAATTACGATAAATCTTAGAGTGCAAACCCATAACGGAAAACCACTTGTAGGATTACAGGCCGGTAATTTTTATATTACTGAAATAGTCAATTATACAGGTAACGTTGATAAAGCCGACGGTACAATAATAAAATCAGAAAAAAGAGTGGAATCTGTTTCTAATCTAGACTTTAAAGGAGCGGCAGATCTATCATCAGGGGCAAGGATACTGCTTCTTGCCGATTTGGAAGTCCTCACACCAGAATATAAGAATGCATTTAGAAGTACGCTTGTTTCACTGTACAATTCGCTAGTTAAAAAAAATAATACAATAGCAGGAATGGTTCTGGTTGGCACAACACCTACGTTTTTAGCAGGCAATCTATCCCAACTGGTAGAGGCTATTGCTCTAAAAAAAGAAACCCAGAAGCCAGTAGAAAAATCTTTGCAATTGGCTATCAGCAAACTTTCTCCTGCAAGCAATAGAGATATTATCATTTACCTGGGTTCTGGACAAATAGACAACCGATCCATAACGAATCCCAGGTTGTTCGAATTACTTTCTTTTTTACGTAATAATCATGTATCTTTGTATGGTGTGGTTTCCACTTCTGCTTCTACTTCTTTGCAATATTTAGTTGAAAATAGCGGCGGTACTAATTATTTTGCTTCAATCCCCGAAGGCTTTGATACTCTAGCTGCTACTATGGCATCAATTCCTACAGGTAAATATAGTTTTTCATTTACTTCCAAAGCTAATTCAGATTTTGGTAGACGATACCTTGAAATTGCGGCAGAAGCCTATTTGTATAAAAAAAGTGGCAAAGATGAATTGGGGTATTTTGCACCCTTGCAATAAAGGGGATTGACCGAACTTTGTTCTGTGCCTACACTCAATTACACTTACTGCCATCTTAGCTCAGTTGGTAGAGCGCGTGACTTGTAATCTCGAGGTCATCGGTTCGATTCCGGTAGATGGCTCGATAACCCAAGTCGCAGTACAGTAGTAAAAGGGGAGATTCCCGAGCGGTCAAAGGGGGCAGACTGTAAATCTGTTGGCTTACGCCTTCGAAGGTTCGATTCCTTCTCTCCCCATATTGCGACTGTACATGTACTTATCCCAGCATACAATTGTTTTTATTATTAGCAAGAGATTAAACTATGCATGCAATATTTTATTCGACGGGTTTGTACTTTTCCTGTCTCCGTTGCTCACAGTGCTGCCGTGGAGAACCTGGTTATGTATTCTTAAATTTCACAGACATTATGCACCTGATGCAGCATGTGAGCAGAGATTTTCTTTCGTTTCGTAATAGCTACTGTCGCTGGGTACTTTTAAATAGTGGATGGATGCTTAGTCTGCAAGAATCTGCATCCTACGATTGTGTATTTTGGACCAACCAGAATAGTTCAACTGGGTCTTTTTCAGGCTGCAGAATTTATAAAATCCGGCCTTTGCAGTGCCAAAATTATCCTTTTTGGAGCAGCAATATTTCCAGTAGCTACAGTTGGGCTCTTGCAAGTTCGTCATGTCCTGGTATTGGGAAAGGGAAGTTTTGGTCTAAGGATGAGATAGACAATATATTGAAGCACAGTGACGCACATAGCCCTATTGTAGTAGATTCCAATATCCAGCACAAAAGCCTAGATTCTTATTTTATTCAAAATTATTTAAGAGCTCTGCCTGCTACACCTGCAACATAGTGAAAGGCTTCTCTAACAACCAAAAGGTACTGTGATACTGAGAGACAATGCAATTCTGGGTGCAATTATAGGCACATAAAAGACTTGGTAAAAAGAGCAGGAAAAGTGAAAACGGTAATGATATATTTTTCGCTAACCGAGGCACTTCAATTGTATATTGTACATAAAAATCATAAACATGCGTTAAAGGAAGGTCCAAAGAGTATACTTGCTTCCTTGCATCAATTTCTCTACTCGCAGCTATCGGTTGAAGAAATAGAAAATCCTGAAATTATTTTGAAAAAGCTGGAAGCTTCAAATAGTGGAATTTGAGCTGAATTGCAAGGAGCTGATTATCATAAAAAATAATAAACTAGTACTGTTCACAATCTTACTTGTTGCTGGTATCTGGGGAGCGGTGGCTTTGACATACTTGAATTCTGCTCCAGATAGACAAAATGATATTCTGTTTACCATCCAGCCAGGTGAAAGCCTTTCTCGGATTGCCAACAACTTGAAAACTAATAATTTAATAAGGTCCGTAGAATTCTTTTCATTCATGGCACGAATTCTACGAGTAGAACATTCAATAAAAAGTGGCGTATACAATATGCATTTGTCTCTAACCAGTATAGGGTTGCTAAGGCTTTTTGATTCAGGAAAGCAGACCTTGTTTAAGATTACAATCCCAGAAGGTCTTACAGTAAATCAGATTGCCAATAGGTTAGAAAAACAGGAAATAGTAGGAAAGCAAGATTTTCTGGCTGCAAATAAATCAAACTCCTTATTGGCTGAATTCAAGATTCCAGCCAAATCTTTTGAAGGATATTTATATCCTGATACATATTTTTTTTCTAAGCAAATCAGTGCCGAATTGATTATAAAAATAATGGTTCAAAATTTTTTTAATAAACTATATCAATTGCAGGGAGATAAAAGTGCAACACCAGAAGCTACCCAAAAATTGCTTATACTAGCTTCTATTATTGAAAGAGAATATAAGAATGAAACAGACGCTCCACTTATTTCAAGTGTCTTTACAAATAGATTAGAGAAGGGAATGCCATTGCAATCCTGCGCAACTGTTGTGTATTCTCTTACCGAGAATCTTGGTAAACCACATCCACAAAGAATATTTAATAATGATCTAAAAATAGATGATCCGTATAATACATATCGATATAAAGGTCTTCCACCGGGCCCTATATCCAGCCCTGGCTTAGCTGCCATCAAAGCTGCTATGAACCCTCCAAAAACACAGTATCTTTTTTTTAGATTGGCTAATTCACAAAATGGCTCTCATATATTCACAAAGAGTTTTAGCGAGCATATCGATGCTTCTACCTTATTTATTAAGAGCTTAGCCGAGTAATGAAAAAGATACCAGGTCATATTATTACAGAAGTTTTACAAAAAACCAATGTAATTGAACTGATTAGCCCCTACACTCAATTACACCAAAAAGGTCAAAAGTATTTTGGACTATGTCCCTTTCATAATGAAAAGACACCATCCTTTTCTGTAGATGCAGAAAAAGGATTATTCTATTGTTTTGGTTGCCAAAAAGGCGGTACAGCCATTCAATTTATTATGGAGATAGAAAAGCTTACTTTCCCTGAAGCTTTAACAGCTCTGGCAAAGAAAGCGGGAGTACAATTAATTTCAGATGGAAGGTTTGCCGTTGAAGATGCCAAAAAAGAAAGTTTATATGAATTATATCAACGGCTGTCTCAAACCTTTCACTGGTTCTTACTATCCCATTTCTCGGGTAAACCAGCACTGCAAAAGCTTGAAGAAAGGAGAATTTCGAACCAAATTATCGCCGAGTATTGTCTTGGATATGCTCCTGCAGATAAAAATTGGTTGTATTCATTTTTGCTAAAAAAGGGGTATTCCAAAAGCTTTATAGCTGAATCTGGACTATTTTCGTCAAGAAATGAAACATTTCCATTATTTTCGGATAGGTTAATTTTTCCTATAGCTGATGTACAAGGGCGCATTATAGGCTTTGGAGGAAGGCTCATGCAGGGAGAAGGTCCAAAATATCTAAATTCTCCAGAAACAATGCTATTTAAGAAACAGGAAAATCTTTATCCAATTCACAAATCATATGCAGAAATAAAACGAACAAAAGTAGCTATCATTTGCGAAGGGTATATGGATGCTCTTGCATTTCATAGCTCTGGTCTTTGTAATGCTCTGGCTCCGCTTGGCACAGCATTTACAAGCTATCAGGCAGATAGGCTTCGAAAACTAGCCACCCAAGTCATAATTTGTCTAGATTCAGATACCGCAGGAATCCATGCAGCAGAAAAATTCATTACAACCGCTACAAAAGCTAATCTAGAGGTATCGGTTGTCTTGTTATCAGGAGCTAAGGATCCAGCAGAGTTATTCGAAACCCAAGGACCGGAGGTCTTGCGTAAAACAATGAAATCGGCTATAAGTACTGTTGATTTTCTTGTAAAAAGAGCAAAAGAACTATACGATATCTCATCAGTCGAAGGAAAATCCCAAGTTATTATGTATATAGCTCCATTTGCATCTGCGCATGTTGAAGAATATAAGCGGGATTTATTCCTAGGGGAATGTGCACAAAAGCTAGGACTGGATGCAAAAATACTTTCAAAAGCAGAGACTAGTCTAAAATTAAAAGCATTTTCCCAAAGTAGACTATCCCATGAAATTCGTAAGTCCCATATTTTCCAAGGGGCTCGAACTGCTGATATTCAGCTTATGACTGCACTTTTTCTATATTCACAGTATTTTGCAACCTATCGCAGCCAGATAACCGTAGCAGAATTATGCGATTATAGAGCAAGGGATATGTATTACGTTTTAGAAGAAGCCTTTCGAGAAGAGCAATGCGACTTTGCCACGTTATTATCACGGCTAGAAGAAGAATCCAGACATCTTATTTTGCAGGCATCGGCAACAGAGGAATTTTCTATTGACCCTGTAAAACTAATAAAGGACTGTATAAAAGCAATTCAAATAGCTACGCTAGAAAAAAGAATAAAACAGGTGCAGCTTCAGATTTACGAGATTTCAGTATTGGCCAAAAAGGAGGATGTACATACTTTGCATGCAGGACTTACTAATCTACTATCCGAAAAGAAAATACTAGACCATAAATTGGAGGAAATAAAAAGTGAATGACGAATTTGCAAATCATCCTGAAGTAATAAAACTAAAAGAGTACGGTCGCAGTAAAGGAGTCATCAATTTCGAGGAAATTTATGAATTCTTAGAAGAAGATTTTGTAAAACAACATTTAGATTCATTGCTACTATTACTGGAGTCAAATCAGATAAAACTAGAAGAAGATTTGCAAAAGGAAGAACTGTTACACACAGATAACCTACCTGGTAGGAACCAAAGGCTAGGTAGAAAGCAATTAGTTATAAATGAAAAAGCAAGTGCAACAGATGATCATGTAAAACTATATTTACGAGATATAGGTAAAGAACCTCTTTTAACTGCCGAGCAGGAAGTAGAGATCTCTAAATCCATGGAGGAAGGCGAGGATACAATAAAAAGCATGCTTAGGGACTCTGGTGCACTTATTCCTGAGTTTTATAGTATTGCAGTGCGCGCATCAAAAAAACAACCTAAAGAAGTTAGCCAAACCACTAAAGAAAATTATGAGAAAGTAACAGAAAGAAGAAGACTTAATCATTATTACAGAGATATGATTCGCAATAATTTAGCTTTGCTACGCGATTACATGGAACAAAAAAAGAAAATAATATCATTAGGCGGAGACATTTTTTCAGAGCGAAATCTACAGCAGCAAAAGTCAAAATTATTATCCAGACTAAGTAGCGAAGAGATACATCCGGAGGAAATAAATCAAATCTCTGAGAAATTCATAAGTTCGGCAAGGAAAATATCAAAATATAGAAAGGAAATAGATAGAATAGAGAGGGCTTTGCATATAAGTACGATAAAAGAATTAAGAATTTTGGGACGCAATCTAACAGTAAAAGAGAAAAGGATTCAGATGGAACTTGACCTTGGTATGTCCTCTGATGATATAAAAGAAAAAATCAGACAGCTTCAATTAACTGATAAAAGATTACGAGAAATAGAAAATTATTTTGAAGCCAGCGCAGATAAAATCATAGCAATGGCACGAGAAGTCAATAGAGGAAAATTAATGATGCAAGCTGCCAAAGATCACCTTATACAGGCGAATCTTCGTTTGGTAGTATCCATTGCAAAAAAATATATAAATCGAGGATTGCATTTTTTTGATCTTGTTCAGGAAGGCAATATTGGACTTATAAAAGCAGTAGAAAAATTTGAGTACCGAAAGGGATATAAATTCTCTACATATGCCACCTGGTGGATCCGACAAGCAATAACCCGTTCCATTTCTGACCAAGCCCGTACAATACGAGTTCCTGTGCACATGATTGAACAAATAAACAAAGTAAGCAGGGAGTCAAAGCAACTAATGCAAAAGTTAGGACGTGAACCAACTGATGATGAAATTGCCGAACAACTTGGATGGGAGGTGCGAAAAGTTAAGAGTGCCAAAAAGGTTGCTAGAGATCCTATAAGCCTGGAAGCTCCAATAGGGGAGGACGAAGAAAGCCATTTGCGTGATTTTATCGAAGATAAAGAAGTGGATAACCCGGCCATACGTACCAATGATTCAATTATGTATGACCACATAATAAAAGCATTGGATACCCTGCCACCACGGGAGAGGGAAGTAATTAAAATGAGGTTTGGATTAGAAGATCGATACCCACTTACATTGGAAGAGGTAGGTTTGTATCATAATGTAACCCGTGAAAGAATACGACAAATCGAAGCTAAAGCTCTAAAAAAAATTCGCCATCATGGCAGGAGCCATACATTAAGGGATTACAATGATTATTAAAGAAAAAGTCAATAACTGCATTTTATTTGCAACTACTGCATAGAACTGTACATCATTCATTAATGAATGATGTATATTGAAATTTTAATAGGATATTTGGAGGTGATACAATGAATATGGAAACCGTTTTTGAACGATTAATAAAATTTCAGGAGATTTTAACTCTTAGAGTAAAATTAGAACATGAAGTAGCTCTAATTCCAAAGGCACTGGATACACAAAAAGAACTGCTAACAAGAATTAATCGCAGTTATACAGAGCAAAAACAATTGTTTGAGAATCTTGAAAGGCAAATAAGAGAATCCCGACAGGAATTAACCCAAGCAGAAGCTTTTCGTGAAGTTTCTGAAAAAAAGATGGATGCCATAACAACTCAAAGGGAGTATGAAACACTTAGCAAAGAGATTAGAGACGCAACCGACAAAGAACAGGTTTTACGAAAGGAATTGCAAAATAGAGAAAAAGAAATAGCCGACCTTGAGGAAACAGTGCGAAAAGGCGAAGCCATGATTAGACTACAAGAAAAAGAGTTTAAGGAAAAGAGTGAAAAAATAAACGCCGAAAAAACAAAAATACTATTAGAAATAGAATCAAAGATACAAGAAGAAAAAATAGCAGCTGAAGGAATTGATGATGATGTGCGGTTTAAGTTCGAGAGGATAATTCGATCAAAACCAGGACTGGGAATTGTACCCATAAAAGGAACCGTATGCACAGGTTGCTATCTGATATTACCCGCCCAGTTTGTAAACGAAGTGCGCTCAGGAAACAAAATTTCCTTTTGTCCTTATTGCTCACGCGTGCTATTTTATCAAGACCCCGATCAGGAAGAAGAGCAGTTCTTTGCTAGCATAGAAACTGGTTCTCTGGCAGATCTTGATGATTATTCAGAAGAAGAAGACGAAAAACTTCCTGATGAAGAGGAAGAATTGCTGGCTGACAAGGAAGGTGGACTGGGAGAAACAGAAGATTAAGTTGGCGAACCTGTTGCCGCTCCAATTGCTAAAATAAGGAGAGGAAAGTCCGGGCTCAAAAGAGTACAACGCCGGGTAATAACCGGGTACTTCTGATGTATAGTCAGAAGTAACAGAAAGTGCAACAGAAAATAAACTGCCTTTAGGGGTGAGGGTGAAAAGGTGAGGTAAGAGCTCACCGCGCTTTATGGTAACAGGAGCGGCATGGTAAACCTCGTTGTGAGCAAGACCAAGCAGCAGACAGTTACTCGCTGACCTTAAGTGGCATCTGCGGGTAGGTTGCAAGAGAAATTGGGTAACCAATTATCCAGAGATAGATGGCAACACACTGAATTGTGACAGAACCCGGCTTATAGGTTCGCCGTTTTTATTGACTTTCTCTGGTAAGCATGCTATAAGAAAAGTAGTTTATGCAGTTAAAAAACCGTATCGGGTTACCCTTTGTTCGAAATAGTAATCGCCAGCGCAAAAAGATATTTATACAATATTCAAGCATTGCTTTTGCTATCCTGGCAATAAGTCTTTTTTTCATTTTTGTTTTCCCCACTTTTTCTACAAAAAAAAATACTGATGATCAAATATATAGTCGCCAGCTTTTTATAGATAAATGGAAATTAAAAAACTGGACAGAAGTTAGAAAACAAGCATCACTGGTACTTAGGACACAACCGACAAATAATTTTTATTTGATATTCTCTGGTATGGCAGCATACTATGCTGCAATGGATATACCTGAAGGGCAAGAACGGCAAAGTCTTCTTGACGAAAGTATTCTAACACTTCGCAAAACTCTTGCCATTGGCAATCGACTACATCTGCCTGAAATATTTTATGTACTAGGAAAAGCGTATTTTGAGAAAGGAGGATGGTTTCTTGATCAATCAATCCAATTTCTAGAAAAATCAATAAAAGCAAAATATAATGCTACTGATAGTTTTGATTTTTTAGGACTAGCGTATTCATCCAGGGGTGATAAAAATAAAGCATTGTATTATTTTGAAAAAGCCCTTCAAAAAACAAGAAATTCTGCATTGCTTTTGGCTACTGCTAAAACCTATTTAGAACTAGGAAAAACTGATAATGCCGAAGTATTGTTGTATGAAGCTCTTTCTGCAAGTAAGGATGAACTAGCATGGATAAATGGCACACTTATGCTTGCAGAAGTAGTAAAGTCTCGAAATGACTTTGCAAAAGCTATCAGCCTCTATTCTAAAGTTATTGAAGTTGATCCAGCTTCTGTAGAAGCGCACTATCGATTAGGACTTGTTTATCAGGAAGTTGGTGAAACAATTAAAGCAAGGGCAGAATGGCGAAAAGCGATAGGAATAGATCCCTTGCATGCACCATCCAAGCAAAAATTATTAGAGAAACTGTAATATGGAGGCAATATGGCATCGGCAGGAATTTTTCGTAACTTTTCACTTGATATTGGAATAGATCTTGGCACTTGTAATACTCTGATTTTTATTAGAGGGAAGGGTATTGTACTTAATGAACCTTCGGTAATTGCAGTAGAGCGAGGTACAGATAAAGTAATAGCAGTAGGAGTAGAAGCAAAACGAATGCTGCAAAGGGCACCAGGCTCAATAATCGTAAAACGACCATTGAGGGACGGTGTAATCGCCGATCCCGACATGACAGAAAAAATGATTAAATATTTTACTCAAAAAATATTTCCTACAAGATGGTTTCGCAAACCCAGAATGGTTATTGGAGTACCAACTTGCGCAACCAAGGTTCAATTAAATGCTGTGTGTGATTGTGCCTATAAAGCAGGAGCTAAAAGTGTTGAAACCATTTGGGAATCTTTAGCTGCGGCTATCGGTGCCGATATTGCAATTTCTGAGCCAGATGGGCATATGATTGTGGATATAGGTGGTGGTACCTCTGAGATTTCTGTTATTTCATTAAATGGCATGGTAGCTACCAATGCAATCAGAGTTGGTGGAGACGAGTTTGACATGGCAATTATCAGTCATATTAAAGAAAAACATAGCCTGATAATCGGTGATCAAACAGCTGAACGGCTAAAGATTGCTATAGGCAATGCAAGCCCTGGAATAGGTATTGAAAAAGCCGAGATTACAGGTACTGATGCTACAACAGGATTACCCAAAGAGTTGGAAATGGACTCTGAAGAAATCAGAATTGCACTACAGTCACCAATTACCAGAATAATCTCAGAAATAAAAAAAACATTAGGACAGACACCACCCGAGCTTGTTTCGGATATTTATAGACGAGGTATTGTGATGTCTGGTGGGGGCTCTCTATTAAAGGGCTTGCCCAATCTTATTTCAAAGGAAACTGGAGTACCGGTTATTTTAGCTGAAAGACCCCTGGAATGTGTAGCTCTTGGCACAGGAAAATTTTTTGACTTAATGCGCGGGCATGAAAGATTTAATAATACCTACGATAGCCTAAATGAATAATTGTAATGCTAGTAAAACGTGATCATACTAGAGTAGGGGATAAGAATTTTTTTCTACCTGTGCTCTTTATTCTTATTAGTGCATTAATGCTAACTTTTTCAACACGTTCATTTGCAAACATTTCGAGTTTTTTTGGTTTAACTGTACTAGGGTATGTGCAGCAGGGATTTTCTGCAATAAGTTCTTTTGTTACTAGTCAATTTACTTCTTTATCAGAACTAAAAACATTAAAAGAAAAAAATCTTGAACTATCCAATACTTTGCAAACATACACCAATATTACTCGAACCCTTTCCGAGTTAAAATCAGAGAACGAAAGATTAAGAATGCAACTCCAATTTTCTTCTAATATTAGGTATGAACATTTGCCTGCCCGTATTATTGGTAGGGATACAAGCAATTTATATAGCAGTATGATTTTAGATAAAGGGACAAAAGATGGTATAGCCAAAGATATGCCTGTAATAGCCTACCAGGACAACATAGAAGGTCTCGTAGGAAAAGTTCTTGAAGCGGGCCTTTCTAGCAGTAGAATACGCCCAATTTATGATCAAAAACTTTTTGTTGCTGCCCGGCTTTCATCCGGTTTGCGCTATGAAGGTTTGGTAAATGGCCAAGGCACCCTCGCAAAACCCCTACTGATGACCAATATAAGCAAGCAAGCCGAAAAAGGAATACAAATTGGTGATATTATCATAACATCCGGTTACGAATCAATTTATCCATCTAATATTGCAATAGGAAGGGTAAAGAAAACATACAATGAAAATTACCTTCCTTCCTTACATTTGGATTTGGATCCTATAATCGATATATCTCGCTTAGAATATGTCTTTATTATTAAGAAAAATGAAACCGAATCCATCAGTGCAAATGGGGTGGGGGTGGGTAATAAGTGATAGTACGGTTTTTTATTTTTTTATTTACCCTTGTTGTAATC
This sequence comes from Unio pictorum, assembly GCA_030141615.1. Taxonomy (NCBI): domain Eukaryota; kingdom Metazoa; phylum Mollusca; class Bivalvia; order Unionida; family Unionidae; genus Unio; species Unio pictorum. Next base: position 199,169 of record JARLTB010000353.1, read on the forward strand.
TTAATTTTACAAACCACTTGGCTTAGCAGCTTGTCATTGTGGGGGGCATATCCTGATATTAGCCTGCTGATAATTATTTTTATTGCTTACAAATTTGGATCAATAGAAAGCACAATGGTTTCTTTTGTGTTTGGCATAATAGAGGATTTTGTAACTTTTACCCCCTTAGGTTTAAGCTCATTATTAAAAACTTTTATTGCATTTTCCTCTGCATCTGTGTATAAAGTTGTTTCTGCAGATAAAATAGTTGTGCCTATTCTCTTTGGTTTTTTTGCCACTCTTCAAAAGGCATTGTTATTATTTGTATTATCATTATTATTTGGTTCAAAAATAAATACGTATTCAATTAGTAACAATTATATTTTATGGCTGGAAGCTGGTATGAATGCTTTGCTATGCCCACTTGTATTTTTATTAGCTTCCTGGATTATAAAATTACAATTATTTAATAAGAGAAATTCATGATGTATGACCATAATTCTTTGTATAGTACTCTTGATAAAGCTTCGCTTGCAGATAGAATAATACATGAAATATGATGTTGTTATTGTGGGATCAGGCCCGGCAGGGTTAGGGGCGGCATTCAAGCTTATTACTGAATATCCCTCTCTTAAGATCCTAATCATAGAAAAAGATTCCATCTCATCTGGTGGGCTTAGAAATGACTGTAAGCAGAACTATACTTTCCCTATTGGGTTTCCTTTAAATAGTTGGGAACGTGACCAGGCTGAACGACTGCTGAAAGAAGTTTCTTCGTACCTCTCACCTAGCTTTCTACCAAAACATCACTTTAATATTTATCAAGAAAGGGCAAATAAACTAAACGTGCAAATGGTTGATATCCAACAATTTCATGTCGGAACCGATGGTGCTGTTGTATTAATTAATTCTTTGGTAGAGCAGCTAAAATCTTTTGGTGTTACATTTAGGTTTAATACCAAAATGATAGACTTGATTCCAGATGAAAAAATAGTGATGCTATTTGCCAGCGAGCCTGTACATTATGAAAAATTGATAATTGCCCCAGGCAGAAAAGGATTTCAATTTTTGAAGGATATTTTAGAAAAGTTCCAAATAGAGTATACTGATAATATTGTTGATATTGGCATAAGAATAGAGGCAAAGCAAGAAAATTATCCAATTGTAAAGGATTATTATGATCCTAAATTTCTTTTTCCTGATAAGGTTAGAACATTTTGCACCAATTCGGGAGCGGCATTTGTAACAAAAGAAAAGTATGAGAATTTTTATAGTGCAAATGGGCATTCCTTATCCGAGAATAATCCTGGAAACGGATTGGTTAATTTTGCTATACTAAAAACAATTCATCTCACCGATCCTATTACATCAGGACAACAGTTTGCTCAAATAATGGGAAATGCTGCGCAATTGATTGCTGGTGATAATTTACTGATGCAAAGGGTTGGCGATTTCAGGATGGGAAGGAGATCAAAAAAAGATACTTTCCACTATGACCTTTATGATTTTAGTCCCACATTGGAGGTTACAGCAGGAGATATTAGTCTTGCCATGCCCTCTAAAATATTACGGGATATTTGGAGAGCCTTAAAAATGCTTGATACGATTATTCCAGGGATATTACACCCTTCAACGATTATGTATTATCCTGAAATTAAAATGTATGCTAACAATCCTTCATTTAGCGACCAATTTTTTCAAACTATCCCTAACGTGTATATGATAGGGGATGGAGCAGGAACTAGTCGAGGAATTACGGCAGCCTGGGCTTCTGGTATAAGAGCATCTGAAGGTATAATCACCTCTTTCTTTAATCAGTAAAACAAAGGAGAATTCCATGATATCTAGAAATAATTCTTCATATGGCACAATGGATCGAGACTTGCTTGCAGCTAGAGTTAAATGGTTTTCTATTTCTATAGTAGTACTATTTGGATTGTTTTCCTCATATTTATTCTATTTGCAAACAATAAAAGGCAAAGAATATAAAGACAAAGCAACCACTATTTCAAGACAAATAAGTAACATTCCTTCTCAACGTGGTATTATTTATTATAGTGATGGGCGAGAAGCTCTTGTGTCTAATGTTGATTCCTATAGGATAGAGCTTGTGCCTGGGCAAATAGAACCTGCTAACAGACAAAATACAATTAACAATCTTTCACAAGCTCTAAATTTAAATTATAATGAGATAATCAAGAAATTTCCGGCAAAAGACTTAAGCAGTTTTACGCCAATAGAAGTATCCTCATCTGTTTCTTATAACACAATAGCCACAATTGCCGAAAAGTTGGATCAATATCCTGGCGTACAATGGCGCTCAATACCTATACGAAAATATCCCGAAATGGGCTCTCTTGTACATATAATCGGATATGTAGATTCATTAACTAAAGATGATATTAAACTTTTTTTTAATCAGGGATATAAAGTATCTGATGTAATAGGAAAAACAGGATTAGAAAAAAAATATGATAGCTTATTAAGAGGCAAAGATGGCTACGAGATTTCAGTTGTAGACGTTAAAGGAAAGAGCGTTGATGTAAATCAAAAATTAGTTAGATATCCCCTTACTGGTGCAAATATAATATTAAATATTGATTCTAAAATTCAAAAACTAGCAGAGAAAGCATTGGGGGAGAGAATAGGATCTGTCGTTGTAATGAAGCCTGCTACAGGCGAAGTATTGGCTATGGTGTCCTGGCCTTGGTATAATAATAATGTTTTTACTAGTACGGTAGAAAACGCAACCTTACAACAGCTTTTTACGGATACAAAAAGTCCTTTAATTAATAGATCCATCCAATCCAGCTATGCCCCAGCTTCAACAATAAAAGCCATTATAACAGCAGCAATAATAGAAGAAAAAGCTTTCCCTTTAGATAAAAAAGTTAATTGTCCAGGTGAGATTTTTTTCGGTGACAGAGTATTTCGCTGTTGGATAAAAAAACCTGGACATGGCTACCTGAATTTAGAGCAAGCCTTAGCTAATTCATGTGATATTTATTTTTGGACAGTAGCCAGAGATTATCTGGGAATTGATAAAATTGTTTCCTATTTTGAGGAATTTGGATTAGGAAAGGCTAGCGGAATTGATCTGACAGGGGAGCATGAAGGTTTTATTCCTACCCCATCGTGGAAGGAGAAGCGATTTCTGGAAAAATGGCTTGATGGTGATACAATGAATTTAGCTATAGGGCAGGGTAATATGCTTGTTACCCCTATTCAAATGGCGAATATAATTTCTATTTTTGCTAATAATGGAATTGCATACCAACCACAAATAGTAAAAGAGATAAGAGATAGCCAAAGTGGTGCTGTAATTTCAAATATGGTTCAAAAAGTTTTAAGAAAGTCTAGAATTAGTAAAGAAACATTTATATTAACAAATGAATATTTACGATCTGTAATTACAAAAGGAACAGCAAAAACTCCTATTAATACAAAGGTAGTAGCAATAGCTGGGAAAACCGGCACTGCCGAAGTTGGCATAAAAGATCGCTGGCATTCCTGGTTTGCAGGATATGGTCCTTATGATGAAAAAGATTCTAAAGATAAAATTGCTGTTATTGTATTGGTTGAAGCCAGCAATCCTTGGGAATGGTGGGCACCTTATGCTACTAATATTATTTTCCAGGGAATTTTTGCAAACCAGACATACGAACAAGCCATCGCAAGCATAGAAATAAAAAAACCTGCCCAGGCAAGAGATAGAATAGAATGATAAAAATATGGAAAACAATAAAATATTTTGATTATTTAATTCTTGCAGCTACAGTAGCATTAATTGCAATTGGGATATTATTCATTTATTCATCGGGATTGAATTCAGAAGGGCAGCATGTCTCTAATGAGTATGTAAAGCAAATTGTTTGGGCTTTTTCTGGCTTTATTTTGCTTATCCTGATAACACTTTTTCAATATAAAAAGCTGGCAATTTACACACCTTTAGTATATGCAGCATCCATAGTTTCACTGATTTATGTAAGCATTTTTGGTGTTTCGGTTAATGGGGCTAAAGCGTGGTTGGGTATTTTTAGTAATCTTGGAATCCAGCCCTCTGAGTTTGCTAAAATTGCAACAATTTTATTTTTGGCTTATTACTTATCGGTTTCTACAAATCAAAAACAATTAACAAGATTTATTATAGGATTTTGTATTATTCTTATTCCTTCCATCATTATTATTATGCAATCCGATTTAGGCACAGGAATGGTTTTTTTTCCTATCTTTATTCTTATAGTATACTTTGCAGGATTAGATAGACGGTTTATCGTGTTTTTACTGTTAGCCTTTATTGGAATGATAACATCTTTGGCAATTCCTATTCTTGAAAAATTTATTTTTGTAAAACCCACAAATTTCTTTTTTTTATTTTATACAGAACCAACAATGTACTATATTTTAGGAATATTTATCATAATTTTCATTCTTTCTGTCGCAGGATGGAAAAAGTTCCGAAAAATGTACTTTTATATTATTGGTTATGTTGGAATAATTATCACCATATCAATGAGCTTTGGTATTTTAGCACTTCGTATTTTAAAAGAGTATCAGATAAAGCGTCTGCTTGTATTCTTAAATCCTCAGATAGATAATTTAGGTCCTGGCTGGAACATAATTCAATCTATTACTGCGATTGGATCTGGTGGGCTGTTTGGCAAAGGTTACCTGCAAGGCACCCAAAGCCATTATAGGTATTTGCCGCAGCAAAGCACAGATTTTATTTTTTCAATCATAGCGGAAGAAATAGGATTCGTAGGAAGCATTATTATTTTTGGTTTGTTTTTTCTAATTTTATCCCGCTCATTACGAATAATTCAAACGTGTAATGATAGCTTTGCCCGATTGGTTGTGGCAGGTATTCTTGCAATGTTTACTTTTCACTTTATCATTAACGTTGGTATGACTATGGGGATTATGCCAATAACAGGAATTCCTCTGTTTTTTATTTCCTACGGAGGCTCATCTTTATGGCTTGGAATGCTTTCGGTGGGGTTTTTATTAGGTATATCTGCTAGGCGATATAGCAGCTAAGCAGATTATTTCTACATCAATAAGTTCGTATAATGTATATTCTGTCTACCCATTTGATTGTTTTATTTACACTTTATACCTCTATCTGCGCAATTATTGGATACTCGGTATCGACAATTTTTATCCTAATAGATACAACTACTCATTCTTCTTGAATTAGATTGTATGAACCACTATAGTTTTATGTATGGAAAAGAATAATAAGTGCACTGATATAGAGTTGGAAACTCGGCTCAAAAGATTACTAGCACTCCTTGGCAGTGATCCGGCTTTTTTTGTTCTAGCTGTACATTCTTTTGTTGAAGCCTACCTGAAAGAGATATTTCCTGAAATACAATCCGAAGAAAAAAAACCAAAAGCAGAGTTTTCTACTTTAATACACGAATATAAAAATTATATTGTAGAAAAAAATCCTCAAAACAAAAGATATAGTAATAATATTTTGGCTCTATCCAATGACCACTATCTTACACATGCTGTTAGGCATGATTTTAGAATACTTGAAACAAGAGAAGCCATAAAAGCCATTGAGCAATTGTGTGGTTTTTTAGGCGCAGAAAATAAAAATCATATTAATTCGCTTCAAGCTCTGAAACTAAAACGAGAGACTTGGAATGATAGCCGTACCAAGAATGATTTGTTACGAGAACTAGAAGAAGTCTATTCCACAAATGCGGATTTAAAAAAGAAAAATGAGAACCTAACGATAGAAGTTATAGATGCTCATAACCTTAAAAAGAGAATTAATGATTTATGCATTGAAATATCGTACCATAAACAACAGATAGAAAAGAATGAAAACAATAAGGTAAAAATAGACGAACTAAGGAAAATAAAATACAATCTTGAACTAGAGCTAAAAAACCGGAATAAGGAAGTAATAGAGAAGGATGCTGCTTTAAAGTACATTGAAATTCAAAAAAGACTTCTTGGCACATCAAGAACAAGAAAAGAATATGAAAGTTTTATTCTTCGTCTTACAGTAGAACAGCAAGAATTACTTGACAGAATAAAGTTAGGAAAAGCCGACTATTTAATAAAAGGTATCGCAGGTACGGGCAAGACTTTGGTTCTTCTAAAAGCAATGGAAAAGGCTTTGGACAAAAGTAGTCTTGCTTTTGAAGATAAACGGATATTACTATTAACTTATACCAAAACTTTAGTTAAGTATAGTCGACATCTTCAGGATATCATATCTGAAAAAACAACAGCACATACAAGAATGGACAATGCGCCTACGTTTCAAAAAAATCAAACCTTTCTGGAAAGGGTAAGGGCGAGAAGATTGGAAAAGTTTCCAATACAAACAGCCGACAGTTTTATTTTGGGATTGTTTAAGCTGTTAAAAGGGAAAAAAGCATTTGTAGAATATGATAAAATAAAACACTTAAATTTAATAGGTTATAACAATGAGTCATCATTAACAGATGAAGACTTATATGCAGAAATAACCGAGTTTATTTATCCCAATAATATAAGCAGAAGTGAGTATATTGACCAGGCAATTGAACGGCGAGGAATGAAAGTGCAGTTGTCTATCAATAAACGCGAATTAGTGTGGACAAACCTAGAGAAGCTAGAGCAAGAAATGGAAAGTTCGGAACAATACTGGAAAGGCTACGCCACTAAACTACTTCTTGAAAATTTTGACACAATACGTATCCAAGAAGATTTTATTACTTTCGATTTCGACTACATTTTTATAGATGAAGTACAGGACATTAGCACTGCTGATTTGAAATTAATTAAATTGTGCGCAAAAAATTGTGTTATCATGGCGGGCGATGATGGCCAGGCAATTTATAGACCAAGCTTCTCATTTACCCGAGCCAATATTAATATAATAGGACGTTCTCGTAGCCTGTCTAAAATTTATAGAAACACCTACCCCATTCTTGATCTAGCGGCAAAGTTTAGAGCCACAATACCGGATGTAGAAGCAGAAATAACTACAGACTCAGATAGGATAGGTTCTTTACCAGAATTATTTACTTCTGAAACAGAGGAAAACTTGCTTACCCAACTTTTGCAAAGGGTAGAACTATTTACTAAAGTATACCAATTTCAACCAGAAAATTTATTTGTACTAGTACCTAGCAATAGCTGGGTTGAAAAAGTAGTTAAGGGATTATCTAAAATACACTTTGATGCGAAATCTATTAAGGATAAAGATTTTAATTTTTCTAAAGAGGGGATAATTCGGGTAAGTACCCTACACTCTTCAAAGGGTTTGGATGCTTCGGTTGTTTTTCTATTTTTGCCAATCCTACCCGAAAACAAACTCAGCGCAGATTCTAATACCTGCAATAAGATATTGCGAAATCTACTTTATGTAGCTATTACGCGGGCAATGGATCATCTAGATATTTTTATTAGTAATTCTATTAATGATCCAGTTGTAGACGATATAAAAAAAATAATGCAAGAATTGGGAAAGTCCTTTTTACCAAACAGCAATTAAAAAACTCCCCCGCGCGGATTCGAACCACGGACCCAGTGGTTAACAGCCACTTGCTCTGCCAACTGAGCTACAGGGGAAGGCTTATAATTAACCTACCATATTTGCATTTTGTAGTCAATACGGCTTTTTTTTACTGGGGTATAATCCCTGCTAGTATAGCCTTGCAGCAGAAATGTGATTATTCTATTTTTGATCCCCCACCCTACTTATTTTTCCCTTTCCCAACTTTTCTTTCAAGACTAATAGCAGATGTTTGGTAGTCATAATTGGGTGCAAATATATCATATGCGGGCCAGAAAATCGCATTACGGCTTTAATTTTTTCCCGCATAGTAGGATTGTAACAATGTATACTGCAAAGCTGACAAGTACCTTTATGCACTCCTAGGGGACAGGTATTTATTTTTTTTCCGCAATAGTCCAATAGCTTCTGGCAGGTTTCACAAAGTACTCTTGTAGTTCTTGATTTTTTATTACCTAGAGGAAAAGTATGTCTATTTTTTGGTTCTATATTCCTTTCATGACTATTTTTATGGCAATAGATATCTAGCATAGCCTCTACCACTCTGCTCTCGTCTCTTTTTTTTCTTTCCAATTTCAAAAGCCCTACAGATGGCTTATTTTTTTTTGGGGTTTTTAGAAGCATTCTTTTTTTGAAGTTTGTTTTCTATTTCAATGGCTCTTGCACGAAGACCTATTAGTGGTAATGGACTATCTGGTTTTTTATGATCTTTAATTGCTGGGTTGTTAATGTTTTTAGTGTTGCTAGTTCTTGTTTTTATAGCTTTAGTAGCTTTGCCTGCTTTTAACGAGCCGGTAGGTGCCGAACCACTGGTGGACTTCTTCCTGGGGATAATTTTTTGTGGGCTCATTCCGCTTTCGGATTCTGAAAATAAAAACCCGGAATTTGCATCACCTTCAACGTGTTTTTTATCTTTTATTTTTGGTGTATTTTGTTGCTGTAGACTAGCACTTACAACAACTCTGGCTGCAAGCCTAAGTCCCATAGCTTTTAATCCTTTTTCCTGGTAATTTTTTGTGCTAAAGGTTTCTTCCCGTATTTTTATCTTGGGTTTAATATGATATAGAAGGGTAAAATCAAAGTTGGGTTGGACAGAAAATAAAAGTACTTCCGCCCCATCGGGAACAAAGGAATAGTTTTTGTTATTTATATAAGAAGCAATTCGGCAACGTTTAATATAGGGATAACCCGATGTAGCATCTTTATATACAATAGTGAATAAAACTTTATTTATTTCTTCTTTTTCTGCTCTGCCACAATAGAGCATTCCTTTGTCTACAAAGATCTTATCTGGTACTGTCATTGGTGTAAACATTCCGTTTCTTCGTACAAGTAGTATTTTATCGTATGTAGATACTTCCATAATAATTTCACCTGACTGAAGGTTTGTACCCAAATATCCGTTACCGGGATCATAGCGCAGCACAATATCTTTTCGTGAAGCTTCTTTAACATCAATATGATGAAATGTTTGTATCTTTGTTCGTCTTGGCCAATCCTTCTCTAATTTTCCTACTAATGATTCTAAAAAATGAACAGCATATGCTTTCAAGTTTTCCAGTAGAGATTTTACTTTGTTAAGCCTTGCTTTTATGTTTTCCATCTCAGATCTTGCCCGTTCTATATCAAATAAAGAAATTCTCCGTATAGGAATTTTCAGCAAGTTTTCTATATCAGAATCACTAATAACTCTTCTTATTTCGTTTTTATATACATCTAGTCCCTCTCTTACTGCCCTGATAATTCCCGCTTGAGTTTTCATTTTTTCGATGGACTTATAGATTCGTTCTTCTATAAAAATTCTTTCTAAAGTCCTTGCATGCAATTCGTCTCGTAATTCACCGGCCTCAATTTCCAGTTCTCTTTTTAATATTTCTAAAAGTTGGTTAGATTGCTGCTTTATTATCTGGGATACCTTCATCAGAACAGGCTGACCATCTTTTATTACAAGAAGATTGCAGGAAATATTTTTCTCACACTCAGTGAAGGCAAAAAGCGCATCTGCTACTTCTTGGGCATATACACCACGTTGTAGTTTTATTTCAATCTCAACCGCGGAGGCGGTAAAGTCTGAAATGGAAGCTATTTTTATTTTGCCGTCTTTGGCTGCCCCTTCTATGCTTGCAATTATACTTTCTGTTGTGGAACCAAAGGGTAATTCTTTAATTACAATTCGTTTTTCATCGCTACAGTCCAATTGGGCACGAACTCGTACCTTACCTAATCCCTCGTTGTAGTCACTAATATCACACAAACCTCCAGTAAGAAAATCGGGCTCTAATGTGAAAGGCTTGCCTTTAATAGCTGCAATTTCTGCCTTTAGTATCTCGATAGGATTATGCGGCAAAATTTTGGTACTCATGCCCACTGCTATCCCCTCTGCACCAATTGCAAGCAGTACAGGAAACTTAGCAGGGAAAACGATGGGTTCTTTGTTTCTGCCATCATACGATTCGGCATAACTTGTTGTTTTAGGATTATATAAAACTTCTTTTGCAAGGGCAGTGCAACGACACTCGATATAGCGAGGAGCTGATGCTTCATCTCCTGTCGACAAGTTACCAAAATTACCCTGCTTGTCAATAAAAAGTTCTTTATTGGCCAGAACAACCAGGGCAGAGTAGATTGAAGTTTCACCATGGGGGTGATACTTCATAGTATGACCAACAACATTAGCCACTTTATGAAATTTTCCATCGTCCATCTGGAACAAGGAATGCAAAATTCTTCGCTGAACTGGTTTTAAGCCATCGGCAAGATCAGGAATTGCCCTATCCTTTATTACATATGATGCGTAGTAAAGGAAATTTTCACTAAATATTTTTTTTATAAATGCCATACTATATTACAGATCACTTATTAAGTTACTCATTATATACTCCCTTCTTTCAGGGGTATTTTTGCCCATATAGAAGCCAAGAACCTGAGGCACAAGTTTAAGTGCTTGAATATCTACCCGCACCAGCCGTATTTGAGAGCCAATAAACTGGCCAAATTCACCTGGGCTAATCTCGCCCAAACCCTTAAAACGAGTTAGCTCTACTGCTGAACCTAGTTTAGCTATTGCAGAATCCCTTTCTGTAGAAGAATAGCAATAAATAGTTTCTTTTTTTGTTCGGGCTCTAAAGATAGGTGTTTCAAGAATATAAATCCTACCCTGCACAATTAAATCTTCAAAAAAAGTAAGAAAATAAGTCAAAATAAGGTTACGAATATGAAAGCCATCATAATCTGCATCAGTAGCCAGTACTATGCGGCCATAGCGTAGCCCTTCGCTACTGTTTTCAATACCCAGAGCCATTGTTAGATTATACAGTTCTTCATTTTTGTATATGGCACTGCGATTTCGGCCATACATATTTTCAGGTTTGCCTCTAAGGCTAAAAAGAGCTTGGTTCATTACATCACGAGATAATACCATAGATCCGGCGGCCGAAAGGCCTTCAGTGATAAAAATTGTGGACGGCTCGCCACCTAGCTGACCTAGATGCAGTTTGCAATCTTTAAGATTAGGTATGCGAAGTTCAACCTTTTTAGCTGCTTCTTTTGCCTCCTTCTTCACCATGTTTAATTCAGTGCGCAATTTTTCGTTTGCCTGTATCTTTTCTTGCAACTTTTTACAAGCAATAGGATTTTTTCTAAGAAATTCATCTAATCCTCGTTTTATTTCCTGCATAATCCATGGTTTTATTTCAGAATTTCCAAGTTTATTTTTAGTTTGACTCTCGAAAATTGGATTCTTTACTTTTATTGAAATGGCAGCAACAATCCCTTCTCTAATATCCTCGCCCTTGTATTGGGTTTTGAAAAATTCATTTATTGCTTTTAATAAACCTTCTCTAAATGCAGAGAGATGGGTGCCTCCATCAGAAGTCCATTGACCATTGACAAAAGAAAAATAATCTTCACCATAGTTATGGGTGTGCGTTAGTGCGAACTCTATTTTGTCGCCTCGCCAATGGCCTATATCGTAAAGACTAGTATCTCCCACTTCATTTAAAAGCAAATCGTAAAGACCTTTTTCTGAAGTGAATTCCTGACCATTCAATGAGAGAATTAAACCCGAATTTAGATAGGCATAATTCCATAATCTTTTTTCTATGTAACTGGGATTATAGGCATACTCTCCAAAAATTTGTTGGTCTGGAGTAAACTCTACCAGAGTACCTGTTTTATCCTTTCCTGCATCTATGAGCCTTTTCTGTTTTAATACTCCACGTTGAAATATCGCTTGAAATTTCTTCCCCTCGCGTATAGATGCAACATGAAAATAGGAAGAAAGCGCATTAACAGCCTTCGTGCCCACTCCATTTAATCCAACTGAAAATTGAAATATATCATCATTGTATTTTGCTCCTGTATTTATAACAGAGACTGCATCTATTACCTTACCTAGAGGTATCCCTCGACCATAGTCGCGAATACTAATAATTGGGGAGTCATTTTTTGTGGATACAGGAAGGTGTAAAGATCCTTTTTCGGTGATGGTAATGCTGATGTGATTTCCATTGCCCATAATAAACTCATCGACGGAGTTATCAATAACTTCTTTTAGCAAAATATATATTCCATCATCGTGGTTTGAGCCATCGCCAAGCCTGCCAATATACATTCCCGTTCGCAAACGTATATGCTCTAGTGAAGATAAGGTTTTTATTTTTGATTCATCATAGCTTTGATTATTTTTTATTGCCATTTGTTTTACCTTTCAAAAATTAATTGAGAATATGCGAGGCTAATTTTGGCGGCTAACATTGCATTAGACAATACCAACGCAATGTTGGCTTTTAGACTAGCTCCACCTGTAATTGTATTAATTGCTTCCAATAAATACGGACTAAGCTCACTCCCACTTATATTAGCTGCTTTCGCTTCCCTTTCTGCTTTGTCAATTGCTGAATGTATTGAGTGAGTATCAAGCTCGTATTCAGAATCTATTGGATTTGCTACAATAATTCCCGTGCCAAGACCCAGATTTTTATGCACCAGAAGTGCCTTTGCTATTTCCTTCGGTTCATCAAGTCTGCATTGTAGCCCTAATCCAGAATTTCTGCAATAAAATGCGGGGAAGGTATTGGTACGATAACCTATAAGGGGTACGCCTTTTGTTTCAAGATATTCAAGTGTCTTGGGTAGATCTAGTATAGATTTGGCACCTGCGCATATTACAGCAACCTCGGTACGTCCTAATTCTTCTAAATCTGCCGAAATATCCCAGCGGGTTTGTACATCTGGATGTACACCACCAATTCCTCCCGTGGCAAAAAAATACACGCCCGCCATAGAGGCAATCATCATTGTTGCTGCTACAGTGGTAGCTCCATCTGCTTCTTGATACACAAGTTTTGCCAAATCTCTCCTACTGGCTTTGGCAATCTGCCTACCACCTTTTCCTAGTTTTTCCAATTCAGATGAGGTTAATCCTACCTTTAGTTTGCCACCCAGAATGGCTATAGTTGCGGGTACACAACCTTCCCCGCGAATTGTTGCCTCTACTTCAAGGGCAGTTTGAACATTCTTAGGATAAGGCATTCCGTGGCTAATTATTGTAGATTCCAAAGCTACAATGGGTTTATTTTCGTTAAGTGCTCTTTGTACTTCTGGGCTACACTCAAGATATGATTTCACATTCCACTCCTTTTGCTATTGATATAATCAGATTTGCAGATAATTGTGTAGATACTGGATCGACTGACTGGGATGTAAGCATGGCTCCTGCTATGCCAAATTTGCCCCTCTCCTCAAAAGGAAACCCTTGCAGAATTGACCAAGACAGTACAGCACAGACTGCATCACCAGCACCCGAAGTATTGGCAACAGACAAATTGTTTTGAGAAGTAGGTATTGGGTAATAATATTGTACTTGAGTTTTATAATGAGTACTTGCAAGTAAACCATCCTTGCCAAGACTAATATACAACTCGTTCAGTCCCTTTTCATGTATTTTAGAAGCATAGAAGCGGGCTGCAGTGAGAGAAGAGGAAGAAAGAATTTCCTGCCTGGTGGCAGGGGTATTCCCTATGGCAGGGGTATCCCCAGTGGCAGGGGTATCTGCCAAAATGGCTGCCTCTGCAAGGTTTGGCTTGCCAAAATCAAAAGCTTGTAAAGAAGAAGCAATTTTTCCTGCTTTTGTGCCTGATACTGTATCAAAACCAAGAATTGGAATTTTGTTGCAGAGTTGGTTACTGGATTTAGCTTTTTGCGCATGTCCAAAGCGCCTAGCGATCCAATCTATTGAGATGGCAGGAAGATTTGCGTCTACAATGATCATTGCTGCCGATTTCATAATTTTGTTAACTTTTTCTAATACAGTAGGCAAAAGATATGACATAGAATCCATTTGGTGCACAGCTTGTACAAGCTTGCCTGCTGTATTTAGAATACATAGGTATCGGGAGGCAGGTTGCTTGGGTATTGAAACGCAGTAATCAACATTAATACCTAGTTTCTTGCAAGCTACAAGCAAGGATGTTGAATCAGCATCATCACCCACAGCAGACACCAAATATACTTCCATACCAAGTCTCACAAGATTTTCTGCTATATTACGGCCTACCCCTCCACTACTTACCCGTATCAAACCTGCATAAGAATCTGAATAGCCATCCGTACACTGCATATTTGGTATGCCTTGATAATCCAGGTTGATTCCACCTATTACCAACACCCTTTTAGCCATCACTCCCCCTTGTTTTTTGCACCTATGATTGATACAGTCAAATGTATGGATAAGATATTTGACCAATTTGAAAGGTTGTTCAAGTCCTGGATTTCTAATGATACCAATAGAGCTTCTTCCCACGAATACAATTCTGACCTTAAAGATGCTATGGAAGAACTTGATGAGTTTTTAAACCGAGATAGACCCTTCGCACAAAACTCTAAAAACGCTGTTCCCCCTGATTATGAAGAAGAAAAGCTCCCTCAGGAAATCATCAGGGCATATAAAACACTTGGGCTACCCCTTGGATCTGATCTGGGTCAAATAAAATCCGCGTACAAAAGCCTCCAAAAAAAAAATCATCCCGACTTGCACTCAGCTACCCCCGATCAGTTGAAAAGATCAACCGAAATAACTATTATGCTTAATGAAGCCTATCAATGCTTGGAATCTTGGAATGCAAGGGTTAATAAATAATTTTTCTTTTGTTTGTAGAGTAATCTCAATACCTAGATGTTTTTCCATTAGGCATAAAGACAAGAAAGCCGAAAATAGCTATAGGGTAGATTGTCCAATCTACCCAAAGGGATGGGATATACCATGAATTATGATCCTCTAGCACTATATAAAGAAACAAAAGTTAAGTCTGCCAGCCCTGGTCAACTGGTAGTTATACTGTACGATGAAGCTATAAAACAATGCGATTTGGCTATTACTGCTTTTGAAACCAAGCCCAAACCCCAACCCGAAAAAATAGAAACAATTAACTCCTCCTTGACAAAGGTTCAGGATATTATTACCGAGCTCATGGCTTCGCTTGATTTTTCTGCTGGCAAAGATATAGCACAAAATCTTATGAATTTATATTCCTGGTTTAATATTGAAATTATGGAAGCAAACATACAAAAAGATATGAAGAAAGTGCAAATAGTTAAGAATATGTTAGCCGAACTGCGATCTGCCTGGGCAGAGGCAGCAACAAAGGCTTTGCCAGGGTCTGAAAAAACCATTGGCATTAATATTGCAGGTTAAGGCAAAAAGTATGAATATGCTACAGGAGGATGTGGTTGATCAGAGAATTGCAATTGTACACAGATTTAGAGCCTTATTAAAACAACAAAAACAAAAATTTGAGAATTATCTTGCCATTATCCAGCATCAGAGTAAAGACATAGAAGAAGAAAATATTGACAAACTGCTGGCACACACTAGTTTTGAAGAACAAATAGTTTCTGAAATTTTTTCTATTCAAAAAGTAATTGATCCACTCGAAATTATGTACAACTCTGTAACAGGAAGTGCAAGTAGTTCATTCCTACCTAGAGGACAGGATAAGATAGAGCGTATTGCGCAAGATACTGAATCGGAAATAAAATCGCTAAAAGAAAGCCTGCAATCATTACGCCATGAAGTAGTAAAACGCAATAGTAATAACAGACAAATGCTCAGGGACCGGATATTTTCCTTAAAACAAGAAGTGTCTAAGATTCGCAGCAACATCCCATTCAAAACCAAAGAGATCGAAGGTCCTGTATTAGTCGACTTGCGTGGCTAAGCAAAAAAATACTATGCAACTTCCTTTGTATCTTGCATGTGTCATATAGGGGTTTTATCCCTGTCAATTTACAGATGTACCCCTCCCCTTGTTATTCTCTTTTACCTGTTTTACAGTTATTCAAATGAAAAAACCCCTTTATCTAATTGATTCCTACGCTTTTATATATCGCTCCTATTTTGCGTTTATTAGAGATCCACTAAAAAACCCAAAAGGGGAAAATGTCTCTGCAATTTTTGGATTTTTCAGATTTTTTTTCAAACTATTGCAAGACTATTCACCTGAAATTTTAGCCGCTGTTTTTGACCCACTAGGAAAAACTTTTCGGCATAATTTTTACCCGGAATACAAAGCTACACGACAAAAGACACCAGAAGATTTGCATACTCAGATACCTGTAGTTGAAAACATACTTAACGCAATGGCAGTTCCCATTCTTCGAACCGAAGGCTATGAGGCAGATGACCTTATCGCAACCTTAGCAAGAATGTGTAAAGCAGATGAGAGACAATGTATTATTGTATCTGGCGACAAAGATTTATTGCAGCTTGTAGGTGGCCCAATTAAGGCTCTTAGACCGCGCACTGGGTTTGGGTATACTCACTACGACGAAGAAAAAATAAAGGCAGAATGGGGTGTTACAGCCAACCAAATACTGGATTATCTTTCACTTACTGGTGATGCTTCTGATAATATTCCTGGAGTACACGGAATAGGAGAAAAAACCGCAGTAAAGTTGCTGGAACAATTTTCAGATGTAGACCAGTTATATGCCAATCTGGATAAAGTGAAACCTGATTCATTAAAACAGAAACTGGAAAAAGGAAAGGATAGTGCCTATCTTTCTCGAAAACTAGTTTCGCTGGTGCAGAATGTGCCATTGACAATCCAATCCATTGAGGAACTTAGTCTGGCCTCATATAATAGAAAAGCTGCAGCCAACTTGTTTTTAGAACAAGGGATGAAAAGTCTGGCTGTTGGAGCTGCAAGTGAAAGTCGACAAGATAATACAAGGTTAAAAAACACCCCCTTAGCACCATCGAGTCAAACAGGATCAAGGTTTGCTTTGAAAATTGATCTATCATTTGCTAAAGCAATGGGCTTACTAGGCAAAGGCCAGTACGAGGCTATAACCACCAGAAAGGAACTATGCAAGTGGATAGATGACTGCATAGAAGCACAATTTTGTGCCTTCGATTGCGAAACTCTGGGTTTGGATGAGCACAGCGCAAAGATTGTTGGTTTCTCTTTAGCGTATAAAGCCAAAGCAGCTTGCTATGTGCCAATTCAATGTCCAGAAAAGACTGCTATATCTGAAGTTGTTATCAGGGAAGAATTGCAGAGGCTATTCTCTTCCGGTATTGCAATTGTTGGTCACAACATTAAATTTGATTGGCATATCCTAGCGGAATTTGGTTGTCCCCTCCCTTCTTCAAATTTGCATGATACCATGATTGCATCCTGGCTTTTGGATTCAGACGCTCCTGTACATTCGCTTTCTCTCCTCGCCGAAAAATATTTAGGTGACAAGGGTATTGCTTTTGAGGATATAGTGCCAAAAGGGGGGAGTTTTCAGATGGTTCCCCTTAACAAAGCGTTGCAATATGCAGCAGAAGATGCTGATTTTACACTGAGGCTGCACTTTATTTTACAAAACCTGCTTTCCGATGCAGATTTGCTTCAAGTGTATAATAAAATAGAAATGCCACTTTTGCCCATACTAGCTCAGATGGAAAGGCAGGGCATTTTGCTGGATGCTACTCAGCTTAGAAACTATGGCACACATATAGGTTCAGAACTGGAACAATTACAAACTCAGGTTTGGAAGGAGGTAGGGCACCAGTTTAATCTTGCTTCTACTCAGCAATTGCAAAGAGTGCTATTTGAAGAGAGAAAACTAACACCAACCAAGAATACCAAAACTGGTTTTGCAACTGATTCTGGTGTGCTAGAGGAATTAGCTCGCCAGGATCGAGTTCCTGCTCTGGTACTGCGACATCGGATTTTATCAAAACTTAAAAATACCTATATTGATTCACTTGCTAAATTAGTTAACATTGTATCACCAATACCTACTTTATTGGAACCAGATGCACCACTAAAAACAAATACTGGCAGAATACATACCCATTACCTGCAAACAGGGGCAGCTACAGGAAGGCTGGCATCCAAAGATCCTAATCTGCAAAATATTCCTATAAGGGAAGAAGAAGGCAGAATGATCCGCAAAGCCTTTATTGCTGCCCCAGGAAATGTTTTAATTTCGGCTGATTATTCGCAAATAGAACTGGTAATTCTGGCGCATGTATGCGGTGATAAAAATCTTTGTCAGGCTTTTATTGATGGAGCGGATATTCATAATAAAACTGCAAGTTTTTTATTTAAAATTCCTGAAAAATCAGTTCCTCAAGATATGCGCCGAATTGCCAAAGCTATAAATTTTGGGGTAATTTATGGTATGTCTGCATTTAGGCTTGCCGAAGATCTGGGAATTAGCAATGCAGAAGCTAAGCGGTTTATACAAAATTACTTTGCATCCTATCCTGCCATAGAGCCCTTTGTGCAGAAAATAGTAAAAGAAGCCGAAAGCACCGGGTATGTACGAACAATTTCTGGCAGAAGAAGAAACATTCTTGCAATAAATTCTACAAATAAAAAAGATAAACAAGCTGCCGAACGTGTGGTTATAAATTCTATGATTCAAGGTTCGGCAGCAGATATTGTTAAGTGGGCTATGTTAAAAATACATAAATCCTTACATACATTTTTTCCTTCTGCCTGGCTCTTATTGCAAGTACATGATGAACTTATATTCGAGGTTGCAAAGAAAGAGGCAGATAACATTAGCAAACTGATAAAAATGGAAATGGAAAAGGCTATAGAACTTTCTGTGCCGCTAAGAGTTAGTATAAGCAAGGCGGGGAGTTGGGGTGATTTACATTGATAGTTGGTATTACAGGAGGCTATTGCAGTGGCAAAAACCTTGCTGCAAGCATCCTTGAAAAGAATGGGTATTATTCTATTGATGCAGACAAACTAGGTCATACTGCATTGCAAGATCCTGCAATTATTCAGAAACTTGTTGCTTATTTTGGAGACGAAATTCTTGAAATAGATTCGCCTGCGACTATTAGCAGAAAAAAATTGGGGAAGCGGGTTTTTTCTCATATGCCTAGCTTGAATTATGTAGAAAGCCTTATACATCCCATTGTATTTGCGGATATTAAAAAAGAAATACAGAAAAGAAAGAAGGAGAATGGTGGGGATATATGTATTCATGCAGCCATACTTTACAAGACACCTTTGCCTGCATTGTGCGATACACTTTTTCTAATTCGCGCCCCACTTTTTCTTCGTTATGTAAGAGCATGGAAGAGGGATAGGAGCGGTCTTTGCGCTACATATTTGCGCATTAAAGCACAAAGGGGCTTATTGTTGTCATCCGATAACTCTGCGCATCTTGTGCAAATAAAAAATTGTATTTCTCTGAATGCTTTTGAAAAATCTTTGAATCGGGCTTTATGCTATGTAAAAGAGCAGGTGCATAAGGAAGTATAAAAATCTTACATCCCCAAGGGGAATTGAACCCCTGTTGGCGGGTTGAAAACCCGCTGTCCTAACCACTAGACGATGGGGACTAGCTGCTAACAAAGTAGTATATAATATGATTTTTGTCAACCATTGTTGGAGATTAGTAACTCCTAAATTACCTCGAGCTTATTAAGGGCTACTGCTCGCAGTCTTTGTGCACATTCCTCACCTGGCCGCAAACGAAGTGCAGCTTCTGTATCTGTCAATACTTGTGCATGATCGCCAAGATGAAAGAAGGAGATAGCTCTACGATACAGAGCATAAAAATGATACGGATTAATAGCAAGTACCAGATTAAAATCTGCTATGGCAGTACAATAATCTCCCAATACACTATGGGTTACAGCCCTGTAATATGCGGCTTTGTAGCATTCACTATCCAGTAGAATGCAGCTTGTAAAATCTGCGATAGCCTCTAAGTATTTCCCTACAGAAAAATATGCCATACCTCTATGAGTAAAAACTGTAACTTTTATTTTATTGTCATTTGATTGATTTATTATTCGTGTATATTGGTCGATAGCCTTGACAAAATTTTGTCTATTATGGGCGCTTAATGCAGAAAGCAGTAATTCATCCAGGCTAATAAAATCATCCGGATTAGTATTAATTGTTATAGATTTTTTTTTAGACCAGTTTCTAGTTTCTTCTAAGTCAGCGGTAGCCTCTATTTGACTATGAAAATCCTGCCTTCTTTTGGATAATTCTCGATTTAATCGTTTTTGATAATCCAGTATTTCCTGAAAAATAGTATCTGATAAACTAAGGTTGGCATTTAGAGCAGCAAGTTTTCGCTTTAGGGTTTCATCAAAGGGACTAAAGTCAGATTTATATACTAATTCATGTTCGACCTCTGCCCATGCTTCCTGAAGTATGGTTCGTAACTGTACCTCTATTACTTTTAGTTCCAATCCAGGAAATTGTTCTTCTATATCTGAAGGTAGCCCAAGCAGCATATGAATAGATTCATAACCGAATTCTCTAAAGGACCTCGCTGCTCCTTTTCTATCTACCTCGAAGACGGGAAATACACGAGCAAGGGCTTTTTGAATTTGTTCTAAGTCACCCAGAAAAGGGCAAACCAATCTAATTCCTATTAGATCTGTGATTGGAATATCTTGACCTGATTTTTTCTTAAGAAGTAGTAACTTTAGTTTTTTTGCATACCAGGAATCAAAATTTTTTATTCTACTTTTTACAGTAGCTCGTAATCCCAAAGAGTCCAATAATTGGCGAATACGGATTAGTATTTCATTTAATACAAGACTGTAGACTGAACTACATTCTTCATATTGTTGAAGCAAACTGGCTTTATCTGGAATATCGATGTTCTGCACATTCTTTGCGGGCATTATTATATTATCCTTAAAAATAAACCTGTTGCTTGACAAATAAAAAAGCCGGAAACAAAAGTTCCGGCCTTTTTATTATAGAATTAGCACAAGTTATTTATTTGCTTCAGCTGGTGGTGCGGGGGGTGCATCAAAGGATTCTGTTGCTTTCTTTTGAGTTTCTAGATAACGGTTGACTGCTGTTTCGCCAAAACGTACACTTTCTATCTTTTTCCTAGCCGCCTCTTTTTTTGAAATGATTTGCCAAATACCTTCATCGTCTATATCCCGGGTAGCATCTAGTTGAGCTTTGTCATATATTACTCTTACTTCTTTTATGTATCCTACTGTATCACCACCCTGGTGCATTGCATCCCTTGTAATACGAAATCCACCAAAACGAATATATGGAATGGATAAGGGATAGAGGGGAAGCACTCGTAGTTCCCGATTGCGCACCTCATTAATATACTGGGGATTATTCCATATTAGCGTCTTCCAACCATCGAAGTTTAGGTATCCCATGAAGTAGGAAGTTTCTTTACCATCTGAATCTAATAAAATAATACTAAGACTATGAGGATAATTCAGCCCTTTAACCTTGACAGAAATAGACTTAATTGAACCTACATTTTTTACCAGACCAAAGGCGGAAGTAATTTTTGTTTCAGGGTTATACACACCTTCAAAGCGAGATAATCGTGCATTGATTGGATCGTCTCCCCCACCTTGACCGGCAGGAACTGGTGTTATTTTCCCCGTATCGTCTATAGTGGCTTTAGGCTCGAATGCTGGTACTTGGAAGGGAGGGATAATTTGTGCATAACTGTTATAACTAGCAGTAGGAAAACTAATCCTGTAGCCTAATACGGTTTTATCCGCCAGAGTTTCGTCCTTGTTTACATCCTTATTTACAAGGGCTGCACTAGTACGACTAAGGTCCTGGCTCATAGGTGAACGAGCTGATGATGAAAGAACAAGTTCCCAATTGTTATGTGCAAGGGACATTTTCATTGCAGCTTTTTGTTCGTCTGTATAATTTGAACCCGCTTGCTGAGAAAAATCCATTAAGGTTGCTTTATTTTGGGTTGGTTTATCACCATTTTCCTTGGTAGGCATAATATCTACCTTTAATGTGTCGAAATCGAGGATAATAGCTTCCTCAGCTTGAAGCCCCAGTGCAGTAGCAAGCAAAAGGGCAGAAAAAATCAGAATTTTGCCTTTCATAAACTCTCCTTTTTAAAATACGCTGGCAAGTATACCAATGCAGAACTTGCAAGTATAAGGGGCTAAGAGCCCACTGTATTTGATAGCTTATACAAACATACTATAGTATTTTTATAATTTCAAGCCCTTTGCGCGGAAGAAGTCTATGAAAAATAGTTTTACAGATAAATTTTCAGATAAATAGTATTTTGCCTGATCAGTGTAGCACACCACCAGTTGTAATTATAATTTTCTTAGTAAAAGGCAAGGCAGCACGAATACTCTTTCGAAGACCTAAAATATAACTTTGTCGCTTCTCAGTAGATAGTTTAGCAAAAGACTTGGGTAGATCAATGTACAGCCCACTTTTTCTTTGAATCACAACAAGCTCTGAAACAAGTGAGGTGAATAGTTTAGGTTCTTCTGTAAAATGACTAAATTTATTTCGTACTCGTGGACCTAATAACCATTCAGATACTACAAGTTGTGCATATTTTTTGTTAACTCCAAAGAAAGGTATGATTCTATTTTCTGCCATTAGTGTGGAATTGGAATTAGGATAGTAGAACAAACTGTATCTAAAAGGTAACAGAGTCAAGAAACTTACTAGAGCAAATATGAAAACTACTGTTAGAATTCCCATACTGAACAAGATAAGAGGACTTTTTCCTGGAAATTTATCTTGTAAAGAATTTATATTTTGTTTTGTTTTGTATTTTTCTTGCATTACCTATTTGTCTCGAAACGATCTATAAAATCTACCAAGCCATTATAGATACTATCGGCTAGTGTGTTCAAGTAATCAGAAGAAGCAAGAAGTCGAGATTCTTCCTTGTTTGTAATAAAGCCTAGTTCAATGAGTACAGAAGGCATTCTGGCTTTGCGAACAACAAACCATTCGTCTGCTCTAATTCCACGATTTACTGAAAGAGAACCGATACTCTTTTGCATTGCTCCTATTATATCCCGGGCAAGTAGTATGCTCTCAGTTGTGTATTCCTCTTCAAGCATTGCATTAAGTATAGGAGATATTTCTTGATTGAGGCTACCCTCCGTTTTATAATCTACCAGGGTGCGGCGATATTCAGGATTAAGATACCACACCTCATACCCTTTTGCTGCTTTGTTAAAAGACGAGTTTGCATGAATTGATACATACAATATGGCCTCGTGGGGTTGGAATTTTATAGAGTTAGCCATATCCACCCGTTCTTCCAACGTAGGATAGCTATCACCCTTTCTTGTAATAAGTATTTTTCGTTCAGGATAACGCTGTTGTAATGCTTTAAAAATGCGAAGAGATACATCAAGAGTAATTTTCTTTTCTTCCAGTCTGACCATTTTACCATCTATTTTTTGTTCACCAATTGCACCCGGATCCTTGCCTCCGTGTCCTGGATCTATTAATATGGCAGCTATAGAAAACGAATTGCTTTTCTTTTTGATTTCAGATTGCAGATTAGTGCGAATACTATTTTGCGCAGATACGGTTAAACTAAGTCCTTCAGGGTTTGTTCCTGGAGGATCGAGTGGGATTATTTTTTGGCCATTTAGTACTGCAAAGTCAAGTCCAGGCATTAACACTATTGTCCTGTCATTTTTTTCAATTCGACCATAGCCGGTAAGGGGGTCATAGAAATAGTTAGCACCAATGGAATTAGAAAATTCGGCTAATATTTTATTGCTGCCAAGCGGTGATGGCGAAGGAGTAATCGCAGATTCCTGACCATGCAGATAGCTAAGTGGTATGTACTTAAGGGAAAAGAAAATTAGTGCGAACAGAAAAAGGTAATGCTTTTTCATTGGGAATTTCCGCCTTCACTATCCAATACATATAAAGCCCCTTGTGCGCCTCCTCTTGCTAGGCTTCTCCAAAAAACACCGTTGGGTATCACAGACTTGATGATGCCTTCGGGGTGATTTCTTAAAAAAATATCTCTTGCCAGCTCTGAAGATTCGGTAAAACTCCTTTCTGCCCAATCTTTGCCGACCATGTCGGCAGACTCAGGAAAGGGGAAAAAGCAATCTCTGGGATTACCTGTTGTAGAACTGTAGGCAGGAAGAGCATTTAGCATATCTCTTTGCCGGGCAGTTAATGCATAGGCAAGAGGTGGATAATCAGTGCTTTCCTGAATTGGTGAGTTCATCCTAAGAAAATCAGTGGTAGTCTGGTTGGGAGCAACAAGCCGAATAATTATTTGTTTTAATGCAGTTTCCACTGCTGCAATGGCACCTGTCCTGTCTATGCTTTGGCTTATTATATTACCTGCTTTTTCTACATTATTAGATGGAAATACCAAAGGAGAACCTATACCCACCCGGCAAAATACTGCTTTTATTTTTGGAAGTTGTTCAGCAGTGCGCAGACCCAGGATAGAATGAACCTTGCCAGGAATAGATATTATTGCTTTTTCGGCAGAATAAAGTTGCAGTTCGGTGCTGGGTTTCCAGGGAAGACCACAGGCAAGGTCGAGTGCTTCAGATATTACATCAACCCCGCTAGAATATGGATAGGTCCATCCCGACATAAAGCCGCCGGAAAGTCTTGCAGCTATTTCGCCTACAACCGCTTTCCTTCTTCTTCTACAGAATTTGATATCGCCTTTTGCTGCTCCATGATCTAATCTCAAAGCCTTTATTCCCGCGCGAAACACACTTTCCACTTCTTGGAGTACTTGGGAAGATGCCGCGCTTGGTATGGAGTGGCCTAGCTCTACAAAGTAAGGCAAAAAACCTATATACCTGTCGGCTATTCCCCGCAGTAACACCTTATCTCCTTGAATTAAGGCATCTAGAGAAAACTCAGGTCCTTCTATGTACTCTTCAACAATGGCCTGCCCACTTCTGCTGCAGTACAGTGCGGCTTCGACTGCTGTTTCAAACTCACTAGAGTTTCGTACAAGACTGCATCCTCTCGCACCCATATTATCTACTGGCTTGACAACTACAGGCAAATCTATTTCCAGTTTTCCACAATCTTTTGATTGTATTGGTTGGAATAATGGAATTAAAACACCCTCTTCCTGAAGTGCCCTACGCATTGCAAGTTTGTTAGACGCTTTATGTGCTGCTTCTCTGGTATGACCGGGCAATCCTAAGGCATGTGCAACAAAGGCAACTGATTCAGAGAAATCTGTGCCAACAGTAATAACACCATCAAGCCCCTGCTCTTCCTTTAGTTTCTTAGCTGCAAATAGAAGTCCTTGTGTGTCTTTTAAATCAACCTGAAAAAAGCGATTGGCTAGACTAACCCCAGGAATATCACTTCTTGCATCAGCTACCGCAACATACCATCCCCTATCCTTTGCCAGACGGATAGCTGGAATTTGCAGAATGCTCCCACCCAAGATAAAGATAGTCATAACCTTTTTCACCTTACTCCCCATTTGAAGAGCTAAAAGGTTTTCCATATAGCTCGTCTATGAGGAACTTTGAAATTGTCTCGGACTCTGTTGTAGATACACTTTTTTTAGCAAGTGTAGGATTAAAAGAGGCATATATTTCATAACTGTCTCCTAATGCAAATATTTGTGATATTTTTTTAATAATTGCATATAAAATCTGTAAGAATTTATTTTTAGAAGTATCCCGAAGGAATTGAAAAAGAGGAAACCTTTCAGGATGATGACCAATGCTTCGTATTCGCAATAACTTAAAACCATATCGTGAAAGAATTTTGCTAGTGAGGGATGGTTCCCAAATACTAAAATGATCATCGGGGCTTTGCATTAAAAACTGTCTTCTGCTTTTGCAGCATGAAATGCCCTGACCTGACGGCGTTGACAGGGCAAGTATACCACCTTCAGCCAGTAAGCTGGCGGCAGTTTTTAATACGGTGTCCAAATTAGTAAAATGCTCTATTGCATACCAGAGAGAAAGAACATTCGGCGTAAATCCTATTTTTCCAGGCAACAGCTTTGTACATTCCTTATCTTCAAAATCACCTTGTACTGCTCGTATCTTTAATTGTTCATTCATATATTGCACGGGCGAAGCTGCCAGATCTACACCAAAAACAAGATAACCTCTCTTGCGTGCTGCGTCTAAAAACACCCCATAGGCACAACCAATATCGATGATCTTTAGAGGCTCTTGCAAGATATAAGAAAGTTCTTGTAGTACATTAAGCCTGTTATTTGCCAAAGTACTTATAGATTGCCAGTCGTCAAGATAGCTGCGCCCATACTGGCTTCTATATGCATTAAAAAAGTAGGTTTCGTCATAAAAAACCGGACCCTGCGTATCAAATCGTGTCATATACATAAGTTTACAACCCGAACAGCGGAAATAGCTTTTCTTCTCGAAGCGTGCTATAGCTTTGCGTCTATAGCTACCGCATAAGGGACAATGTATGGGCCCGCTAACTCGAAGGTTTTGTATAAAGTCAGGCAAACTTTCCAAGGATTTTGGCAACATACATTTGGATTTATTTTGATTTACTAAGGGAATAGCCGACCTGGGATTGGCAAATATTTTTTTTAACAATGAGAGTGTAGCTTTGCCTAGTCCAAGATCGATAAAACCAGAATCTCGACACAGCTTTTGATGATACGAGCTAGAACTAAGCAAAGCCACTGCACATCCCGCCCAGGCGGCTTCAAAAGCTGTTAATCCAAATTGGGTGATTACCAAATCATACTGATGTAAGTGCTCTTTTAAATTTTGAACTGCACTTATAAAGGAAACGCCATTAAATGTAGGTAGTTTTTGAGTAGTTATTTTTTTGCAGTGCAGTGCTCCCAAGACAATAGTGAGTTGTCCAGGGTGCACTAGTGAATTGGCTAATAATAAACGTGCAATTGGCAGGCTCATTTCTGCCTCATCCGCTCCTCCAAAAGTTATAATTACCTTTTCTATCGCATGTGGTGGCTGTCTTCTTTTAGTAGGCAAATCCAAAAATGCTATACGACTAATGTTGGTACCTATTTTCGGGTCTGTTATCCATTCTTTTTTTGGTAAGGGAAGGATATCCACAAGAAAAGAGACTTCCTCACGCGCGGGGCCGTTTTCATCCAAGGCAATAACTGGTCCCATTAGTTCCCAAAGCAATAAATCTCCCTTACTACTGTACCGGTTATCAAGTATTATCAGTTCCCATGGCTTGTTGCGCAAGGCTTCGGATCTTGTTAGAATAGGAATATTAGCTAATTCAACCCCAAAGGCTAAGGTTAGCTCGGCTACATTCCAAATCTGCTTAGCGACAGATCCAGAATTTGAAAGGCAAAGGGCTGCCTTACCTTTTAGGCTCTGCGCCAGCCTAAGACAGCGGATAAAATGTCCAGTACCATTGCCCTTGACTAAGGAAGGTACAAGCAAAATTTTCATATTTTATTTCTCTTCATACATTTCAAAAAGGAAATTATTTTCCTGCTGGGAATAGGATTCCCTTCATACATTTGATCATATAACCATTGTATATGTGAATAATCTTCCTGTGTATCTATGGTAAGCCTTTCCGCCGAAAGCCACGCTGGAAAGCGATAGCACTTCGGAGCCAGAGGAATATCTATTTTAAATTTGTTATTATTATTGTACATAAATGGACACACATGCTCTCTGTCATACGCAGTGGTTGCTTCTCTGCCTGCACGTAACACCGCTTCTGCTGTCAGGACTTCTACACCCATCCCCAGGGGCAGACTGCTATGCGCACTGTAGTCTGCTTGGGTTGTAATCTGCCTTCTTATAAGCAGTGCGGGCAACTCATATGCTACAAAAGGGTTATCCCCAGTTGCCCGAATTACCACATCGCAGTGATATTGCAGGATGGCTTTGCAATATCTATCTAAAACATCCAATGGATGACCTATAAATAATTCGAACTCATTTTCCTCCGCCCTTTGGGCAAAGGAAAATGCACTGTCAGAATCGGTTGCAAGAATTCTAGTGTCTGCTCTAACCTGCTGTAATCGCTTCATTACTTGAACCAGAAGACTATGACCTGCCAAAGGTAGCAAGGCTTTTTGCTTTAATCGCGATGATGCAAGACGAGCTTGCAAAATGATAGCCACCATAGTTAGAAATCCTTCCAGTTGTCTACCAAATTAGTAATATCATATTTGAAACGGTAGCGATTAGAACCAACCCATTTTGAAGCCTGGCGAAAAATTCGTAGGGCGGATGGGAAAAATATTTTACTTGCAAACAAAAAATGTAAGAATTTATAAGCAGGCAGTATTGCACTACCCGAGCGAATAACAGTAGCAATATTTCGCAACCAAAAGTGCCAATAGTCCAAAGAGCTGCTTCTATCTTCTAAAGGGGGGGGAACATTGTAAGAAACCTTCAGTGCCTGGGATATGCATATTTCCTCACCCCACAGATGAGCACGAAGCCCAAATTCAATATTTTGCCAATACTCATTTTGGATAGTTACATCAAAGCCCTCTATATGCAAAAATCTTTGCCTTGAATAGATGCCAGTAAAATCATACGCACAAAGACTGGATGTGATTTCATTTTTCGGAACAATTTGAATAAGCTCCACCTTTTTATGAATACGGCAAGGTTGTGTTGCAATGGCAAGTTCCTGCCCATCAGCATTGCTAAGAGTAGATCCAAGACACAGGATATTACGTTCGTGTAAGCGATCAATAAAGCGACTGGATATATTTTGAATGTCTAACTTCATATCGCTCCAGAGTAGTAGTACATAGTCATCTTCTATTTCTCTCATTGCAATATTTATAAGTTGACCTGTATTAACTTTTGATGGTAGTTGCAATAGTCGTATTCCTGGATACAGACGCACCAACTCCTGGGCAATACTTGACAATCCTTCTGTTGTGCTTACAAGCAATATAGAGAAAAAACCAGCCTGTCTAAGCGAGGCTATGGTTTGATGCTGATAGTAATTATTACCACGGTTAAGTAGTATTACTCCAATCCCTGAATCGCCTTTTGCAGTAGGGACATCAGTTCCTATGATCGTATAAGAAGGTAATGCGCTTTCAGGCATTATAGGTATAATATTCATCACAGTTTTGACAGCAGGCAGGGTACTCTTCTATTATATGAGCTTTATAATACTCCTTTCCTCTCTCCCATGCCTCTGAAATACCTCCTAGTGTAAAAGCATTGCCTAAAACTATCTGATTTTTTACACACTCACGACATAGGGGTATGTCTCCATTTATCAATATAGAGATATCGCGTTTAATATGCCAACAAGGTTTTCTTTTAATTGGTGACAGATCTGAAACTTTATACTGTGGCAAAAAAGAAGCATAAGTGGAATATTTTTGAATTATTACCTGCGAAGTTCTTTTTGTCCATGTTTGCCAGAAGGGTTGTAGCTCTTCTTCATTTTGATTGGTTCTTACAAATTGCACATGTGTTTTGTCTTTGCATATTTCCAGCATATAGTTAACAAAGGATATCGCTTCATTATAGCCATCCCCACGTAATTTCTTATAGAGTTGTGGCGACAGAGCATCTAATGAAATTATCCAATCTATTCTGTTTGGGTAGTTTTTTACTAGAATAGATACAAGGTTTTTGTCCCAACCCAAACCCGATGTTTCTATGATCAACGAAAAATCCTTTCTCGCCATACAAGAGGCTACAAGAGCGTCAAAGTTGGGGTGAGTAGAGGGTTCGCCCCACAGCGATAGATTTATCACTGCATCACCACAAAGACATTCGACTTGATTCATTATATCTTCAAAATGCGCAAGACTCATTCTCTCGGGATTGCTTATAACGGTAGTTTCCATTTTTGGATAAGGACAAAGGCTGCAAATTTGAAGACACGCCGCACTTATCTGAACTGAAATATAGGACGGAAGAGTTCGTAGCATACTTGCATTGCCGGGTATAATTTCCAAGGCACTTTTTGCATCCTGTACACCTGCTGAAATAAGTGTATCAAGAAGTAGCTTGTTACGTTTTGAA
Organism: Unio pictorum; assembly: GCA_030141615.1. Lineage (NCBI taxonomy): Eukaryota > Metazoa > Mollusca > Bivalvia > Unionida > Unionidae > Unio > Unio pictorum. Next base: position 228,904 of record JARLTB010000353.1, read on the forward strand.
TCGCAACTAAAAGAAAGTCGCAAATCACGAAGATCCACAGAAGAGATTAGGGTTTCTATATCAAAGGAATTAATGTCTTGTTCCAGTATCTGAAAAATAGTCTGCCTTTCTACTTGACTGCGCTTATATAGTTTTTGAAGAGAAGGCAGTATGTGGGGAGCAATTAATTCGGGACACACACCCTGAGGATAGCCATCAGCAAAAGCATATTCTGCTCTATACTGTATAAAGTGCTTAAGCAGAGTACGGGTTAGAGTAAGATCTAAAAGGGGACAATCGGCCCAAAAATAATACACAAGATCAGCTCCCCTACCCGCCTCAACCAAGGCATCCAAGAGTGCGGGTACATCCCAATAACTTTTGATGATTGATTGAAATGGATGAGAAAGTGGTTGTAGCGGAGTTTGAGCAACAAAAATTGTGGTAATATCGGGTAGATTGGCTGCAAAATCCTGGCACATTTGAAAGGCATTTCTACCAGTAGGTACATTCTCAAAAGCATAGACCTCAAGTACTGGTGCATACATGAGGGCGGTAGTTTTCATATACTTAAGTATCGAAAAATTTGGCAAGGTTCTACAGCAAAGGATATACGGGTTGTAGATAGGACTTAATTCGATTGGTATCGACCACGGACTTTTGTAATTTCAACTGCTAGACATCAATAAATATAGTATGCTTACCTTACTTCAGTTAGAGATGCAGAATTACTGGAAAAAATGCTTGTTTTTCCTTAATTTGGCTATTTATAACCCAATTATTCTATATTTCTTATAGAAATTGCAAGAGAAGTAGCACTTTGGTAGCAATACTTTGCTATTTGAAATGCCTTCAGAATATAAAAAAGGGGCCATGGGCAACACAAATCCAGGCAAAAGGTAGAAAATTGAAGATACATAGGCACTATACTAAGCCCGATCAGGGTCCGTATTTTGATTTAAGTTGGGAGATTAGATCCAGTGAAATAAGAAACCCAGATGGTCAATTGATTTTTAATATTGAAAAAGTAATTGTGCCATCTTCCTGGAGTCAAATAGCTACTGATATTTTGGCACAAAAATACTTGCGAAAAGCTGGAATTCCCAAGGATAAAGCAGATTTTTGGCAGCAACGACTGCCCCCTCAACAGTGCTTACCTACTTCCAATGATTTTCCAAAGGATGCAGAGTACGACGCCCGTCAGGTTTTTCATAGATTAGCATATACTTGGGAAAGTTGGGGTAAAAGAGCAGGATATTTTGATTCGCAAGAAGATGCTCAAGCCTTTTATGATGAAGTGCTATATATTTTATCTCATCAATTAGCAGCACCAAATTCACCCCAATGGTTTAATACTGGTTTATTTGCCGTTTATGGGATCGAAGGACCGTCTCAGGGGCATTATTTCGTTGATTCTTCTACCAATATTGTAACTAAAAGCTCCTCTGCATATGAAAGGCCACAACCTCATGCCTGTTTTATCTTAGATGTTAATGATGACTTGGTAAATGAAGGTGGCATTATGGACTTAATCACTAGAGAAGCCAGATTATTTAAATATGGTTCTGGTACTGGCTCTAATTTTTCTAAACTTCGAGCTTCTAAAGAAAGCCTGTCGGGTGGAGGTATTTCTTCCGGGCTACTTTCATTTTTGAAAATTGCAGATAGATCAGCAAGTGCTATAAAATCTGGTGGTACTACAAGAAGAGCAGCAAAAATGGTTATTTTGGATGCCGACCATCCCGATATCGAAGCCTTTGCTACTTGGAAGGTGGAAGAAGAGCATAAAGTAGCCTGTCTGGCTACTGGATCTTCTATATTACGAAAGGTTGCTGCTGCTATTGCCTCGGCTCTTCAAGATCCGACTATGCGCCAAGAAGAAGTATTCTCTTTAGAGCGAAATAAAAAATTAAGTGAAGAGATTAGATTTGCCTTGCAATCTGGGGTGCCTGCTACCTATATTCACCAGTTACTTTCTTGTTACAAACAGGGTGATTACACCGCACTTGATGGCTTACCCCAATTTACTACTGCCTGGGAAGGTGAGGCATATAATACTGTATCCGGGCAATCCTCCAATAATTCTATTCGTGTTACTAATGCCTTTTTGCAAGCTGTTATAGAGGATACCCCCTGGAATTTAAGAGCCAAGACAAATGGCAAAGTTGTAAAAACAATTATGGCTCGTGATTTATGGAATAAAATTGGACGATCCGCCTGGGCCTGTGCAGATCCTGGGTTGCAATTTCATAGCACTATTAATGAATGGCATTGCTGTTTATCCGATGGTGAAATTAGAGGATCCAATCCCTGTTCCGAATATATGTTTTTAGATGACACTGCCTGCAATTTGGCTTCTATTAATTTGTTACCTTTTTATAATGATTCAAAAAAGCTTTTCGATGAAAAAGCATATTGTCATGTAATCCGACTGTTTACTCTGATTCTTGAAATCTCGGTGGTGATGGCTCAATTCCCCTCTCAGGAAATTGCAAGACGAAGTTACGATTATCGTACTCTGGGCTTAGGGTATGCCAATCTTGGCTCGCTTCTTATGGTTATGGGACTGGTGTACGATTCCCCTGAAGCAAGATCCGTAGCCGGCGCACTAACTGCTTTGCTTACCGGAGAAGCATATGTGCAATCTGCTCTTATGGCAAAGGAATGGGGCCCCTTTGCCCGATTTACAATGAATAAAGAAGATATGCTTCGTGTAATCAGAAATCACAGACGGGCAGTCATTGGTGCTACTGACACCGAATTTGAAGGTTTGAGCATTCTCCCCGCCCGCTTGGATTCCTCACATTGTCCGTCAAATCTATACCAGTCTGCGAAACTTGTCTGGGATGAGGCTTTAGAATTAGGCACAAAGTTTGGTTTTCGTAACGCACAAGTGACTGCAATAGCACCAACTGGTACTATTGGTTTAATTATGGATTGTGACACTACAGGCATAGAACCTGATTTTGCCTTAGTTAAGTTCAAGAAATTGGCAGGGGGGGGGTATTTTAAAATAATAAACCGCTCTGTGCCCCCTGCACTGAAAAGTTTAGGATACTCGGCAAAAGAAATTAGAGAAATCGAAGCCTATGCACTTGGGCATGGTAGCCTAAAAAATATGCCTGGCAAGCAATACGTTATTCGCTATGAAAGCCTCCTTGAAAAAGGACTAAGTGCAAGTGCCCTTGAAAAAGTAGATGCAGCTCTTGCTTTATCGCTTTCTTTAGAATCGTGTTTTAATTCCAGAATATTAGGCGATGAAGAATTTATCCAACTGGGTATTCCAAAGTCTTCATACGCAAATCCTAGTTTTAGTTTATTACGCTTTTTAAATTGGAATGACAAGGATATAGATGAGGCAGAAAGTTGGGCTTGCGGTACTATGGGTCTGGAAGGTTCTCCTCATCTAAAGCCAGAGCATTTGGCAGTTTTTGATACAGCAACCCCCTCTGGCAAAACAAGCCGAAGATCTATAGCTTGGCAAGCACATATAGCCATGCTATCTGCTGTGCAGCCTTTTGTATCGGGGGCAATTTCTAAGACAATCAATATGCCAAATACAGCTAGCCTGGAAGACGTAAAAGGAGCGTATATTCTGGCATGGAAATCAATGCTCAAATCGATTGCCTTGTACAGAGATGGTTCTAAACTATCTCAACCCTTGTCTGCCCTGGCACCTGGTTCTGATTTAATAGCTGATTCAATATTATCTTTAGATATTAAAGGTTCGGGAATGCAATATTCCAACAATGTGAGCCAGTCAGAAATTCCACCTTCATCATCTTACACGAAAATTGAGCCAGAGCTACCTGGTTTTCCACTTGCTCCAAGAGGGGTTAGAAGAACTTTACCTCAAAAAAGATTGGGATATACTCAAAAAGCTAAAATTGGCAACCATTCTATTTTTTTACGCACAGGAGAGTATTCAGATAAATCCTTAGGTGAAATTTTTCTAGATATGCATAAAGAAGGTGCTGCATTTCGCTCTATACTCAATTCTTTTGCTGTAGCTATTTCTTTAGGATTGCAGTATGGGGTGCCTCTAGACGAATTTGTAGATGCATTTACCTATACCCGATTTGAACCAAATGGTCCCGTTCAAGGACACGAAATGATAAAATTATCAACTTCTGTTTTGGATTATGTTTTTAGAGATCTTGCTATCAATTATTTGGAAAGGCAGGATCTAGCGCATGTACGTCCCGAAGATATGGGGCCTACAGCGGTAAATAATTTAGGTATTCATTCAGAAAAATCCAAAATGATCAAAACCCCGCAAAAGCAAAAATCTACTTCTGGTGATGAATTATATACCCGACAGGTAACCACATCGCATGAATATCCTGATGGAGCAAAGGAAGCCCGTCTACGAGGCTATGAAGGTGATTCTTGTCAGGTTTGCGGTCATTTAACTCTGGTACGCAATGGTACTTGCCTTAGATGCGATACCTGTGGGAGCACCACTGGTTGCAGTTGATAATTTGCACTATTAAAGAACCAAGGAGGTAAAGATGAAAAAAACTATTACAATTGAGGGTATGAGTTGCAAGCACTGTGTAGAAAAGATAAAATCTGCCCTTTTATCACTGAAGGGAGTAAAAGAGGTAGATGTAGCACTTGCAGAAAAAAGTACCAAAGTAAGTGGCGATAATCTACATGTAGAATCGCTCAAAACCGCAATAGAAAACATAGGATACACTGTAACATCGGTGGTAGACGAAAAGTAGCCTTGTATGCTGGCAGTGTGTTTTGTATGTGCGATAATAAGGCAATTAGGGGGGCAGTATAGCTTCAGTTGGACAAACTGAGACACAGGCTCCACAATCAGTACATAAAGCTGGATCTATCCAACGCATGCTATCTTTTTCGCTAATTGCAGATACAGGGCATTCTGGTTCGCATGCACCACAATTTACACAGGCATCAGTTATTCTATGTGCCATATTTACTCCTTATTTGCATTACAATAATGCTTCTTGATTAAGTAACTGCAAGCCACTCTATATCATTTTGCTTTTTTATTGCAAGAGCAAATTAAAATTTATCGCAAGTTATCCTATTTTTAAAGGTTTATTTTGTCTTAAATATGTATTGACTATCTTGCATAACTCAATATACCTTTGCTAAAAATGGCTAATTTTTCAATTGGATTATTTGCGGATGGCTATTTCCCGGCAATAGATGGTGTTACAATTGCAGTTCAAAATTATGCTCATTGGCTTACCGCTGCAAAGCATCCATGTTGCATTATTACCCCAAAAATTCCTGGCAGAAAAATAACATCTGAATTTCCTGTATATTCCTATTTATCGCTGCCAATTTTTCAACGAAAACCCTACCGGATTGGTTTGTCAAGCCTAGATATACGACTACACAACTTTTTACAAAAGAAAAAGTTTTCAATTATACATGCTCATACTCCCTTTTCGGCTGGTCGCTTGGGTTTGCAAGTTGCAAAAAAATCAAAAATACCTATAATTGCCACTATACACACCAAATACAAGGACGACTTAATCCGCGTGGTAAAAAACCATTGGCTAGTAGATCGCATTATACACAAGATGATTTCTTTTCTCTGTTGTGTTGACCAAGTGTGGGTCCCTCAAAAAGGTGTAATAGCTATATTACGAGATTATGGTTTTAAAGGCAATATAGAAGTTGTAGAAAATGGTATAGATTATAGTCCAGTAACTAATGTACAAGCTCTATGGACTAAGGGGAATAGTTACCTTTCATTAAATTCAGATTGCAAATTAGGACTTTTTGTAGGTCAGCATATATATGAAAAAAATATTGAGTTTCTTTTAAATAGCCTACCCAAAATAATAAAAAGCATACCTAATTTTAAGATGCTTTTTGTGGGTGATGGGTATGCTAAAAAAAATCTCGTTGCACTAGCTAATCGGCTTACAATAGATAATAAAGTAATTTTTCATCCTCCCATTTATGATAGAGACTTATTAGCAATACTATATGCAAGAGCAGATATTTTCCTTTTCCCCTCCTTATACGATAATGCCCCTCTTGTAATCAGAGAGGCGGCTGCTTTTGAAACGCCATCTCTACTACTTCAAAACAGCGTCGCTGCCGAAGTAATTACGAATAATGAAAATGGTTTTCTTGTAAAGGAAGATAATGATACTTTTTCTCATCTTGTTGTAGATTTGCTGTCAAAACCACAATTGCTTAAACAGGTAGCACTAGGTGCTAAAAAGAGCTTATGCAAAAACTGGCAACAAGTTGCAGAGGAAGTACGTATCAGATATGAAGATCTTATTAACGACAAATCGTCCAAATTGCATAGAGTATCCAAATCATGAAAGAACAATTCATAAATATTAATTCTGAATATATTCGTAGATTGCCTTCTTGGGCAAAAGAATTAGCTACTAAATATTATACAAAAACTGCCAACTTATATTTAATTCATGGCAATATTCGCGATTTTTTACCCCATATAACAATAGAAAATGAATTCCAGGTATTGCGAATTCAAGAATTTATTTCAGAAGCTCTCTTTGGATTTAATGGAATAATAATATATTTTGACAGGTCCAGTGGCATTTCTTTTGGGAATAGCAAGATGCGGGGAACCTACCTTGATGTAATGCATAAATTGTATAGCGAAAGGCATGATGACGAACTACTTACATATGTTCCTTGCCAGGCACTGGAATATCTGGAAAAATTTATTCACAAGCAAGTGTCTGTGCAAGGGAAAAATTGGAGGATTGTTTTACTAATTGACTATGCAGAAACTATTGTACCTGCAAATGAAATATCAAAACTAAGCGAAGAAGATAGATACAGTTTTGTTACATTAAACAGATGGTCTCACGAACCAATGTTTACGCAGGCTGATGTATCTATAATATTATTAACAGAAAATTTAAGCGACTTAAACTCCAGATTGTCTACTAACCCCAGCACAATTAAAGTTGAAATTCCCTTTCCTGACGACGTAGTGCGAAAGAATTTTTTGCAATCTCTTTATGATAAAGGAAAATTACTCCTTTCAGAAAAGCTTGACTGTCATAAAGTTGCTATTCTTACTTCTGGTCTTAATTTAATGAACCTAAATCGTCTTTCTGCAGAAAGTTATGAAGATAATAAACCCCTTAGCATGGATTATCTTCGGCAGATGAAAAAAGAAATGATAGAAGCAGAAGCTGGTGGCTTGTTGGAATTTATAGAAACAAAACACACCCTTGCACATGTATCAGGACATGATTTTGTAAAACGTCGGTTTCAAAATGCTGCCAAGGCAATAAAGAATGGCAGGCTGGATGTGTTACCAATCGGATACTTGATTGCAGGACCTGTAGGTACAGGAAAAAGTTTTATGGTGTCAGCCTTTGCAGGAGAAATAGGCGTACCTATGGTAAAGTTTCATAATTTCAGATCCAAGTGGCAAGGTGTAACCGAATCTAATTTAGAAAAAGTATTATCAATATTAAAAGCGATGGCACCTGTAGCAGTAATGATAGATGAAGCCGATGCCTTTTTAGGCAACCGAAACCAAGAAGGTGATTCCGGAGTATCCAATAGGGTGTTTTCTCAAATAGCCAATTTTATGGGCAATACAGATTACCGTGGCAAAATTATCTGGTTTCTCATCACTTGTCGTCCTGATCTTTTGCCAATAGATTTAAAACGACAGGGAAGAGCCGAAGAGCATTTGGCTCTTTTTTATCCCGAAACAGACGAAGAAAAAATTTCTCTTTTTGAGACCCTGGTAAAAAAACTGGATTTACAAATCAGACAATTTCCTATTAAGGATATGTTAAGAAATTTTAAGTATGAATTTTCGGGAGCCGATCTGGAATCTATACTAACTAGAGCAAAATTTATTGCAACTATGGATTCCAGAACCTTTATTAATAAAGCAGATCTGGAGCAAACCTTGCTCGATTTTGTACCACCTGCCTATCCTCATGCCTTGCAATTGCAAAATCTTGTTGCTGTTCTGGAATGCACGTCTAAAGAGATGGTGCCTAAACGTTTTAGAAATCTGGATCAAAGCCGTTTGGTAAAAGACATTCAGGAATTAAAAACTTTGCTGGGCGAAGTTCCTTAATGGTTTCCCTTATACTAATAATCTAGGTTTGCAATATCCGCATAATGCAAGCATTTTTGTAAACGTATTATCATTTTTAAATTGCCGTCTGAATGATCCGAATCGCAGATCACAACAAGTGCAGTTTTCTACTGAAAGTATTGATTGTATCCCTTTGTTTTGCAAAAGAGAGAGGTTGGCAGCTCTAATATCTAAGGCCATGCCTTGTGGCCTTTGCACTACCGATTCTGTACCAAAGGAAGCAGAAAATATTTTGGCACGTTTTTCTTCTACCAGATAACAACAAGAACCAATACAAGGACCCAGTATAATTGAAATACCTTCAATACACCCACCTCTTTGTAAAAGAACATCTATTGCTTTTATCACTATTCCTGTGCCTCTCCAACCAGAATGAAGCACACCAAAAATGCCAGTTGTTATATCCCAGATCCAAATTGGAAGGCAATCACCAACTGTAACGGAAGGCAAGTATTTTGTATCCGAACAGAGTAAACCATCACAGGTAGGCAACAAGCCTGCTTTTGCTGGAAGTACTTGAGCTTTTGATTCTATAAAATTCACTTCGGTACCGTGTACCAAAGAACTGCGAAGTATTCTGGTAGAATCCAGCTCCAACTTCTGCATTACTTCTGTACGATGAAGAAAATTACCCTCCCCCATATCACCTGCCGCTAACAGGGTTTGCAAAGCCATAGGGGGGGCTCTATTGGCTGATACATTATCCTGGTGAATCAGAAAAGACATCGCAAAGACAAAATTTCCTAAAGTTATCTTTTCAGATCCAAGTTGGCATCTAATTAGTTTCATTAATATAATTTATTAAGAGATAGGTGGTGGAATAACTGAAAGTTCGGCAAGATACCTGTTAATTTTTTCGCAATCGGATATACTCGATTGCAGTGCTTTTATAAACTCTTTGCGATTTTTGCTTTCTATAGATGAAAGATTTATCCAGATCTCGAAAGTATCTCCTGAAAAGTTCTGTACTATATTCTTAAATAGCGAGATAATAATTACCAAAGAGTTACTAGAATTTTTTACTATCCCTTCTGCTTCTGAATCTATATGGATATACATAGCTTGCAGCTTTCTTCGTTTTATTTCTACACCGCTGCTTTCGTTCAATGCATCTACCCATCCATCAAAAAGATCACCCCCTGATGTTAGCCGCAAATCCAGTTCCTCCAACTTATGCTGTAGCTTAAATAAATAGGAACAGGCGGAATTAAAATCGTTGGATCTATCTTTTCGCAAAAAGGAGCCATGTTTTAATATTGTTTTTAATATCTTACTCAGAGAAGCAGAAAAAATTGTTCTTGCAAAACCATAAAGAAATTGTAGAGAAGATGCTAATCGCACCCCTGGACCTAAGTCTGTTTCTTGTTGTTGGATATTTGCAAGACCTTTCAATTCTGTCATACCCATAAAGGATTTTACTTCTTCCCGCAGCAGCTCTAGTTTTCTTTCAGTTTTCCAATCTCCTATACTGTTCTCAATCCTTCTACGCCAAAATAGTTTATAGAGGGCGAACCAATCTTCCCCGGCTGGTAATTGCTTGGGTTTGTAATCTGCATTTCCTATAATTAGTTTAAGCAGATCTACAAGAGGGATTCTTCTATGAAAATTTCTAATCGTTTCCAGGGCATTACTTGTTTTTCGGGTATCTATTTCAATAAGACTCGCCATATCCATTTCTTTGCCTTCCAGTTCTTCATTTTTTATATATATATAAATTGCCTGCATACATTCGGCTGAAGGCGGTTCGGCCATTGAAAATAAAATATCTCCTAATTCTACAAACAATTTTTTTGCATCAGAGAATACTGCGCTTTTTGGATTTCCTTCTTCGGACTTAAAAATAGCCAGTGCTTTTTCAAAATTAAAGCTCGATAGACGTTTTAAGAAAAGTAGACTTCGAATATCCTCATACATTGCTTTTCGCTTTTGTTCGGGAATACTCATCATAATTCTATCATATACATCAAAGAGAATGGATCTGGCTTTTTTATCGTCTTCGTTCTTATCCAAAACAGTAGAAGGATTCGTTTCCTGAATAAGTTGGGTGTGAATACTGGGCATAACTATGGAGGCAAGAAAAGCATAAAAAGCATATCTGTCTTTTTCTACGCTTCTATGCAGAATATCATAAAAATACCTTGCTGAATTTCTTAATCCTTCTAGCTCGGTCTCGAACCTTGATAAAACAATTTTTTTACCATAATCAAGAAGATCCTGATATTCAAACTCTAATATTCTTGCAATAAAACATAATCTGTCTTCTTCAAAAATGCTTTCTTGAGATTTCCCAGTAAAAAAACTACGAATTATCAGCCATATTCGGGCAAAAAAACCAAGTTCATGTACTTTTATTTGGCTTTTTCTTTTTTTTTCTTGCGGAGGAACTTCAAAAAATGACCCTAGATCGGACATAGCAGTTCGGATTTTTTCAAGAAGTGTATTTCTCTCCTCAGGACTAATTCGTGTTACCAATATGTCAAAGGTGGATTTTGAAGACATTGCAACTTTATTATCGGAAAAAAAGCTCTTTTATCGAACTTCTAAAATTTCGGTTTTAATTCTTATCGGTTTGAACGGTTTGTTTGCACCCAAAGATTGTTTTGTCCTGAATGGAAAAAGGTATCAGTTTTTGAGGATGTATAAAAGAAATACGAGAAGAATGCAAACAAAGCCTGCTTTTGCTATTTTCTGTGTTGTAGAGGGTATCACCCAGAATAGGCAATCCTATCCAAGCCAGGTGGGCACGTACCTGGTGCCTATATCCACGTGTTAAACCTACTTCAATACATACTACTGAAGGATTATTTTTATGCATGTATGCCTTGAGCACTTGGGTAGTACGACTTGAACCCGCAAGACAGGCTACCCTAAAACCAGCTTTTCCATAAGGCTTAAAATCTGATTGGATGCAGGCTTTTCCTGCATTAAGTACACCTATAATGGTCTGGGTTTTGCAAAGTTGAAGGCTGGTATCCCATTCCTCAAAACCTAGCATCTTAGTATTTGCTAGAAAGGCAGGAAAAATAGGTCTAGACCTTGGAGGAACAGACCCCAGAGGTGATGGATGTACACAAGGGCTAACAAGAACCTGGTATTCTTTCTTAAAGCCATCTTGCAATTGTACATTTTTTAAAAAAGTATAACTTCGGATTTGTCTTGCCAGTACTAAAAGTCCTGAACTTTCCTTATCTAGTCGATGGAGCAAACCAGAATCTGGAAGAGTTATATCCACTAACTTTTGATCTTCTACCCAGGTTTGAACACTATCACCCTCTTTGCCTTTTGCACTGTGAAGACCATTTGGTTTACTGACGACGAGAATATCATCGTCCTGGTACAGTATAGTAATATTGTAATTTTTCAAACTATAGCTCTGATTTTGCTTCTAGTATAATAGACACAAATATACAGAAAAATAAGTCGATATTCTAGTATGAGTTGTAGTATCATGGCACTGTGTATGTACTTATTTGGCAAAAGATTACGCATTTTTTGTATTATAAACTTTATTTTTCTTTTCTGCCCTTTTATTTATAGCCAAAACATATCCTCTGCCCCGTTAGATCAGAGTACCACCAAGGAAAAGACAGAACTAACTCGGAATTTTCAAAGCATTGAGCTAGGTATGGATTTAGTACAGGTTAGGAATTTGCTGCAAAAAAATTCACTCTTTGCATTTAGAGGTCCTGAAGACGTTTCTTTATTACCAAAGCCTAATCAAAGTTTGATCGAGGTAAATGGAAAAAGTTTTATTCTCCGTGCTTCTTTTCAATTTTACGAAGACAAGCTTTGGACAATAATTATTAATTTTAATACTACCAGGCTAGATCATTATACCATTTATTCAAAACTAAGTGATACATATGGCAATCCTCTTAGAATTCACCCCACCTATAGTGAATGGGAAAATGGAGTTACCAGAATAAGCTTGGAAAAGCCTCTAACCCTTCGATATGTTGATTTGTCTACCTTCTTCAAATTACAGAACTTGAGTCAACTGCAAAAATCTGATAATGAGACGGAAAAAGAAGAGTTTTTAGACAGTCTATAGGCCACTTTTAATAAAATATAGAAGCAATTAATTGTCTTTTATCGCCTTTATTGTGTGTACTTGCCTAACTACTTTCTTTATTTTACCATTACACCATTATGATATCTAGGTATAATAAAGTAGCACCTGCTCTTTTTTTGATCTTGCTGGCTTCTACTGTAGCTTCCTGCGCATATATTGGTGCTTTCGGTAAACTGGAAACTGTATTATCTGAAGAGGAAGACCCAGAAATAGTAGCCGCTACTTTGCCAACCTTGCTTACTCTAAGCCAGGCAGTAGTAGAGGCAGAACCGAAAAACATAGCCAATTTGGTTAAAGCCGCATCTTTATATATAACCTACGGTAATGCATTTGTTCAAACTCCAGCTTCTTTTTTACCTGATACCCGTATTCACGAAAAATCCTTTGCCATATCCAGAGCATCTGCATTGTATAAAAGAGCTTTTTCCTTGCTCAGCAAAGCTATGGAGCTACGAAGCCCGGGTATTATGCAAGCAAGCCTAGAACAAAAGCCAAACTTTTCGGCTTTTTCCAAAGCTGATGTCGCTCTTCTTTATTGGACAACCGCCAGTATTTTTTCTGCTATTGGCACAAATCCCCTGGATTTTGATATGAATTTATATATTGGAGCAGGTTTGCACTTTATCCAAAAGGCTGTAGATTTGGATCCTGGCTTTAACTCTGGGGCACTTTGTGAGCTTCAGATGCTTATTTATAGCAGCTTACCCGACTTTTTGGGTGGAGATAAAGAAAAAGCCGAAAAGTCATACCAAAATGCCCTTGCATATTCAAAAGGACTGTCAGCATCCCTCTATGTAAACTATGCAATAACTTTTGCTTTGCCTGCCCAAGATGCAATAACCTACAAAAACTATTTAGAAAAAGCCCTGGATCCAGAACTGGTACAAGGTAAAAATAAATTAGCAAATATCCTAGCACAAAGACGAGCAAAGCATTTATTGGATACTATAGCAGACTACTTCGACAATACTAATTCTGATTAAAAATAAGGACAGGAACATGACAAAAATTCTATTGTTTATTTTACTTATATGTAATTCACTTTTTTTTGTTCAGGCTCAACCGATACAAATACGAATGGCGCGCAACCTTCCACAAAATAGCCCTTGGGAAATTGAATTAAAAAATATGGCACTAGAGCTTTCTCAGATTTCCAATGATAAAATAAAGCTGCTTTTGCCACAGAGTTTGAATATAAATAATGAAATGAATATTTTGCAAAAAATGCAGTATGGAATAGATGCCATGCTGTTAACAACACACGGACTGGGTGAGCTGTATCCAGAATCTTTAATCCTATCTATGCCAAATCTAGTACAAAATGACGAAGAGTTTTATGCAGCCTTGGACGCACTAATGCCTCAAATGCAGGATTCCCTAAAGGATAGGTTTGTAATAATTTCTATTGATAGAGGCGGTTGGACAAGACTATTTTCCCGAAACCCTATTATTTATCCTGAAGATCTTAGCAATTCGAAACTTTCTATTAACTCGAATGATACAAGAGTAATCACCTTACTGCAAAGTACCGGTGCAAGAGTATTACGAGGGGATACAGCCACCTTTATTCTACAGCTTAATTCCAATACTGCAGATACCATACTTATAACTCCTATTTTCATTGCTGGTCTTTGGTCCCAGTTTCGAGGTAAAATAAAATATGTGAACTCCTTTAACATTTCGCCTTTTCTTGGGGTTGTACTATTTAATATAAAAAGCTGGGAGAAAATTCCCGAAGATCTGAAACCCAAACTTGCTACCTTGGTACAAAGATACTCAAAAAAGATGACCATACAAAGTAATAAATTAGAAAACGATGCCATGGCTAGTCTGGTAAAAGGTGGGATAACAATCACTGATTTACCAGCAGAAGCAAAAGTCAAGTGGGATACATTAATATCAGACAGGCGGGAATCTGTAATAAATAAATTTTTTAAACCTGAAACTCTAAAACTTATCGATACCGCTCTTGCAAAGGTTCGTAAGACTAAATGATACTTCAAATTTGCAGGAGGAGTCTGGAAGTAGCCGCCCTCCTGGCTCTGGGTCTTGTAGTTATGGTTCCTTTAATTGATTTTGCAATTGACAAAATATTTTGGCGCGGCATTCCCCAGGCAGATGAAATAGGAAATCAAGCAATTCTAGTATTGGCATTTGCAACATCTGCCCTGGCAAGTTTGGATAAGAAACAGCTTTCCTTAGCAGACCTTAGCTCTGTGCGAGCTAACTTTATTAAATACATTTTTGCAAGCATAGGTGAGTTATTTACTATAAGTGCACAAATAAGTTTATTTTGGATATCCAGTTCTTTTGCATTAACTGGCTTTAACACAAATAGTAAATTATTATTTATCCCATTTAGTTATATTGCTTTAATAATACCCCTGTGTTTTGCACTAATGACCTATTTTACCATACACAACATCGTAAAGAAAAGTATTGAAATACAACTATCTAGTTTTCAGAGACTTTTTCTCATACTCATACCATACTTGGGTATTATTATAGGTTCTCTTTTGGTGTCTTCTTCTATTGGAAACATCCTTTCGGTTTTTGGCCAAGACAGCCAATTTCTGGTTGCATTAATTGCCCGGGTTCAGGATTTTTGTCAAAACTACGGGGTTGTTCTGGCTTTGATAAGTATAATTACCCTACTCTTTGGCACACCTATTTTTGCTGTTATAGGATTTATTGCAATCATTCTCTTCGCCAGCTCGTCTTCTTTTTTAGAACTCATTCCCAGTGAGGCATATAGCCTCTTGCAAGGGGGTACAGTAGCAGCATTACCACTCTTCAGCATTGCAGGTATTTTACTTGCCTCGTCAGGTGCAGGAACTCGTTTTGTTGCAGTGTTTAAGGAATTTTTTGGATGGTTTCGTGGTGGAGAAGTAGTAGCTGCTGTTTTAGCCAGTGCAGTTTTTTCTACTTTTACTGGTATAAATGGTGTTACAATATTAGCCTTGGGCACAATTCTGGCTACTGTATTGATCCAATCAGCAAAAATGAAAGAAAGAAATGCACATGGTCTTATTACCAGCAGCGGGGACATAGGTTTGCTCCTACCGCCTAGTGCTGCAGTAATTATTTATGCTGTGAATGCTCAATTCATTTACCCAGCAGATGCTGGTTTTAGTATTATAAAACTTTTTAAGGGGGCATTTTTACCCGGTCTTATAATCATTTTTGCCATGTGTGTTGTAGGCTATTTTATGACACCCGCAAAAAAAGAAAAATCAAATGCCTTTTCTTTTTCACTTGCAGCAAAGGCCCTAAAACCAGCAGCATTAGAATTACTAACACCCATCCTAGCTATAGTTTTATTTTTTACAGGACTTGCAAGTTTGCGCGAAATTGCTGCGATTAGTATACTCTACATAGTTATTATTGAATGGGTTGTAAAAAAAGAATTTAGCCTAAAGAGTTTGTTCGCTCATCTTGGCACAGCTTTTCCAATAATAGGTGGTACCTTAATTATAATTGCAATAGCACGCGGTTTGTCATTTTATATTATCGATGCGGATATACCCACTATGTTTGCGACATGGATAACCAATGCGATTCACTCTAAATTCCTTTTCCTTTTGCTTATGAATCTCTTTCTTTTAGCCGCTGGTTTTGTGATGGAAATATTTTCTGCCATTTTTATTCTTGCACCTTTGCTTATTCCTTTAGGTATTTCCTTTGGTATCGATCCTGTGCAATTTGGTGTAATTTTTATAACTAATCTTCTTATTGGGTTTATCCATCCACCTGTTGGCATGAATCTTTTTTTAGCTAGCTACGCTTTTAAGATACCGCTTTCCAGAATTACAGTAGATGTATTGCCCTTTCTTGGAGTTCAGCTATTAGTTTTGTTTTTGGTAACATATATTCCTGAAATTTCAACTTTAATAAAATGAAATCTGGAGAAGTATTAATTTATACAGATGGAGGCTGTAGAGGTAATCCTGGACCAGGCGCCTGGGCATTTATTTTAGAACAAGAAGACAATATTATTAAAGATAGTGGTACTGAAACTCATACCACAAATAACAGAATGGAGCTTGTTGCGGTAATACACAGCCTTCGTAAAGCACATACCCGCTTTCCAGATTTTGCTACTACTGTAGTAACCGACTCTACCTACGTTATGCATGGCATAACAAGGTGGATAGAGTGTTGGAAGAGAAACGGCTGGAAAACTGCAGCCAAGCAAGCAGTAAAAAACAGGGAGCTTTGGCAGGAGTTAGACGCACTTCATATTCGTGTGCAGCCCACATTTCGCTGGATTCGTGGACACAGTGGACATTACAAAAACGAAGAATGTGACAAACTAGTGCAGGAAGCTATAGAAAATCTTTGTAGATAAAATGGGACCAGAGGGACTCGAACCCCCCACCTGCTGCTTAGAAGGCAGCCGCTCTATCCGGATGAGCTATGATCCCTTCAATAACATTGGAACCTGGTACCTTACATTAGGTACCAATTAGTTATAGCTTATACCACATATCGGGACGGTGGGATTCGAACCCACGATCTTCAGCTCCCAAAGCTGACGCCTTAGCCCCTAGGCTACATCCCGTTGGACAAAAACTCAATATTTTATTCATTTATGTATACTGCAATCTAGGTCTTTGGTCAAGTTTCATGGCTACTGCAATGCAAAAAGTCATTTCAGAATAATAAGAAATTTTTGTATAGATAGCTTGCCTTACTATAATTGACAGAGTATAATGCGTATTAATTAGGGGGTAGCATGATTTATGACAGCAAAGGTATAAGAAACATCGCTATTTGTGGCCATGGAGGGACGGGAAAAACAAGCCTAACCGAGCAATTACTCTTCCAATCCGGCTCTATTCCCAAACCTGAATTGGTTGAAACCGGCAGAACTATCAGCGATTTTGGTGAGGATGAGATTAGTCATAAAATTTCTGTTCATACATCCTTAACCCGAGCACTTCTACAAGATGTAAAAATAAATATTTTGGACTGTCCCGGTTCATCTGACTTCATAGGTGATACATTTCTTGCTCTTAGGGCTACCGAAGCTGTCATTATTGTAGTAGATGGCAAATCTGGGGTACAAATCGAAACTATAAAGCTGTGGAGAATTCTGGAAGAATTAAAGAAACCACGATTTTTTTTTATTTCTAAATTAGACGATACCAAAGCTACCTACATCCAGGTTCTTGCCGACATTAAAGAAAAATTACAGGTTAACCTAACCCCCATAACTGAACCTATAGACAAGGCAGGCAATTTTTCGGGGGTTCTGGATCTGCTCTTTTCCAAGGTTTACTTTTGCGGTACAGGGCATGACAAAAAAGAAGAAGCAAGTGCACCTAATCCTGAATTAGAAAAAATAGTAAACGACAAAAGAATAATCTTATGTGAGGCGGCCGCTGAAGGAGATGACTTGCTTATGGCTAGATATTTTGAAAACGGCCAGTTATCTGAGGCAGAAATAATACGGGGATTACATATGGCTTTTGCCGAAGCAAAAATTTTTCCTTGTTTTTCAGGTTCCAGCCTAAAAAATTGTGGTATGTCAAGTATACTTAATTTTATTTGTACAATTGCTCCCAATCCTCTCCAGGCTCCTGCCTGGCAAATAATAACTTCTGATTCAAAAGAGGATGTAATTATCACCAATCCTGAAAAACCTTTTTCAGGATTTATTTTCAAAACACAAATTGATCAATTTTCAGGAAAACTTTCTTTTGTAAAAGTAAAGACAGGCAAACTCACCTTAGACTTGGATTGCATCAATACACGAGATGGGCATAAAGAAAGAATTGGAAAAATATATCTGGCCCAAGGTAAAAAACTGGAGGAGGTTAAAGAGATTTGTGCTGGAGATTTAGGTGTAATAGCAAAACTGCCCTTATTAAAAACAAATGATACACTTAGTACTTGGGATATTCTACCTCAATATCTTCCCATCAAACTACCTACTCCTGTGCATCAGCTATCCATTACCGCCGCTAATAAAAAAGAAGAAGATAAACTTAACGAACTCTTAGGCAAAGTAACCGAAGAAGATTTAACTTTTCAGGTTCATTTTAATCCAGAAACAAAAGAGACGGTTATTGCTGGAATGGGCGACTTGCATATTAACCTAATTCTAGAAAAAATAAAAAATGCAACGAAAATAATTGCTGAAACAAAAGCCCCAAGGGTTGCCTATCGCGAAACTATCACTAAAAAGGCAAGTGCTGAATATACACATAAAAAACAATCTGGAGGACATGGTCAATATGGTCGTGTTGTACTTGAAATAGAACCCGGAGCACGTGGTTCGGGATATAAATTCGAAAATAAAATTTTTGGTGGAGCTATTTCTAAAAATTACATGCCGGGGATAGAAAAAGGTATACACCAGGCAATGGAAGGCGGTGTGCTTGCTTCCTACCCTGTTGTAGATGTTAAAATTGCAGTAACTGATGGCAAGGAACATCCTGTAGATTCATCTGAGATGTCATTTAAGTTAGCGGCCCGAGGTGCATTTAAAGAAGCAAGCCGTCTTGCCGGTCCTATTTTATTAGAGCCAATTATGAATCTAAAAATTTTTGTAGAAGATAAAAACCTTGGGGATGTTATGTCTGATTTATCTAGTCGCAGAGGTCGTATCTCGGGGCAGGTTCCAATTGGCAAAGGAATTGTTGAGATTGATGGGCAAGTACCACAGGCGGAGCTTCTGCATTACGCCATTGAATTGCGTGCCATTACAAGTGGTACTGGGTCTTTTGAAGTTGCTTTTGATCATTATGCACCAATTAGTGGCAAGCTTGCAGAAGATGTAATTAAGACTGCACAAGAATTTAAAATTCATGCCGAAGCTGATGACTAAAACATACTGTTATCAAGGAGGAAACTATGGACGAATTAGATATTAGCACTCGTGTAAAAAACTACATTCAAAACGAAAAAAACAAGGACTTTAGAATTGAAGCAACTAATCTACTAGAGTCAAAAAACTGGAAAGAACTAGAAGATAGATTTTATCGCGACCTGGAATTTGGCACAGGGGGCTTGCGTGGTATTATTGGAGCGGGCAGCAACAGAATGAATAATTATATCGTAACCAGGGCAACCCAAGGTCTGTGCAATTACTTAAAAAAAGCTTTTCCTAATAAAAAACTTAGTGCTGCGATTGCATTTGATTCTCGTCATTATTCCAATGTGTTTGCCGAACAATCAGCCCTCGTCTTTGCTGCAAATCAAATAAAA
The DNA here is from genome assembly GCA_030141615.1 of Unio pictorum. Lineage (NCBI taxonomy): Eukaryota > Metazoa > Mollusca > Bivalvia > Unionida > Unionidae > Unio > Unio pictorum. Next base: position 248,265 of record JARLTB010000353.1, read on the forward strand.
ACTTATCTCTTTACCGCGCTACGGCCAACTCCAGAGCTTTCTTTTGCCATCCGCTATCTAAATGCTGATACAGGGATAGTTATCACTGCTAGCCACAACCCGCCTTCTTACAATGGCTACAAAGCCTATTGGAATGATGGTGCGCAGGTTACTCCCCCCCATGATGCCAATATTATACAGAGCGTAGCCATGGTTCAGACAATTCATATTATGGATAAAGCAGATGCACTGGCAAAGCAATTATTAGTTGAAATTGACAAAGAAATAGATGAGGCATTTATAGCCATGGTAAAATCTAAGATGCTTAGGCATGATATGTTACGACAATTATCTTCCAAAGCAAGTATAGTCTATACCCCACTTCACGGCACGGGTGCATACTTGTTTGAGCGAATTATGAGCGACCTTGGTTTGCAGGTTCATACTGTTCCTAAGCAAAGAAAGCCCGATGGTAATTTTCCTACAGTCTTATCTCCTAACCCGGAAGAAGGCAAAGCATTACAAATGGCGATTGACTTAGGCAAAGAAAAAAATGCCTCTGTAGTTATGGCAACGGACCCAGATGCAGATAGGTTAGGAATTGCTGTTCCTGATGGCAAGGGACAATTCTGCCTGGTAACTGGCAATCAACTGGGTAGTTTGCATGTGGATTACATTCTGCATTCATTAGCAGAACAAGGCAAATTGCCAATGAATGCTGCAATAATAAAATCAATTGTAACCACCGATTTGCAAGCGCTCATTGCAAAAAAGTATGGAGTACCTTGCTTTGAATGTTTAACTGGTTTTAAGTGGATAGCTGCCATAATGCATCGCTTTGACGAAAAAAAAGATTATGAATTTGTGTACGCCACCGAGGAAAGTTATGGTCATCTAATAGAAAAAGAAGTACGAGATAAAGATGGTATTTCTGCGGCAGCCCTTACTGCAGAAATGTCTCTTTATTGGCAGTCAAAAAACAAAAGTCTATTGCAACGTCTAGATGATTTGTATGTTGAGTATGGATATCACGAAGAAAAAGGAATAAGTACATATTTTGAAGGACCTAAAGGCATGCAAATTATGCAAAAAATTATGCAAACATTTAGAACTTCTCAGCCTACATCTATTGGTGGTATAGCTGTAAGAACAATTCGTGATGCGCTAACAAGTCAGGAATGGGTACCAGGAAAAGCGGCTTCGCATCTGGACTTGCCAAAGAGCGATGTACTTATATGGGTTCTAGAAGATGGTACTAAGGTTTGTGTGCGTCCTTCGGGTACCGAACCAAAAATAAAATTCTATATCCTATTGTGCACTCCTGTTACCACAAAAGTTAACCTGGCTGTAGCAAAAGAATCTAGTGCAGCAAAGGCACAGGCAATACAAAACCAATTGCAGGGTGTGCTCAAATCTGTGTCGGGTACAGAGCCTCATGCATAGAAAATTCTAGCCGGCATTGGTAAAACCATATGAATGATTCTACTTTGGCTCGCAGCTATTTTGATTTTCTAGGTAAGCTATGCTTGCACTTTAGTCCGGCAGGCTGCGAATCTATTATATTACCCATCTTATTACCTAAACTGCAATCCCTTGGTGCTGAAATAAAAGAATTTGATGTAGGAGGAGGAAGATATAATATACAAGCCAACTGGGGAAGCTCACCGGATATTCTTTTTAGTACGCATCTTGATGTAGTCCCCCCCAATATTACTTGTACGATAAATAACTCCTACATACAGGGTCGTGGAGCCTGCGATGCAAAAGGGCAAATCGCAGCTCAACTGGGCGCTATAGAAAGACTCCTGCAATATGGTTATAAAAATATAACTTGGGTTGGAGTAGTAGGAGAAGAAAGTGATTCTGTAGGAGCAAAGGCATTTCTTTCAGAAAAAAATAACTTTTCTGCATGTAAAGCCATAATAGTGGGCGAACCCACCAATTGCAAAGTTGCGAGGGGACAAAAAGGATTTTTAAGCCTTATATTGCATTGCAAGGGTAAAACTGCTCATGGAGGAACACCGGAATTAGGAAAGAATGCCATTCTTACTCTTATGGACTGGATCCTAACCCTACGTACTGCCCAGCCATCTACGCATGATTTACTTGGAAAGGAAGTTTGGAATCTTGGTACTCTAACAGGAGGAAGAGCCGCCAATGTAGTAGCAGACGAAGCGCAATCTACCCTTTGCATAAGAACCTTGCCCGGTAATAACCTTCGTCGAACAATAGAAAAATCAAAACCAGATAATGGCGAAATTCATATAGTAGCAGATGAGACACATCATTTATATAACACTCCTCCTGGGTTTTCTGAGTCTACCGTACCCTTTGGTTCTGATCTTGCAATTATGCGTGACCTACAACCAAAGGCTGCCGCTATTCTCTCGGGGCCTGGCGATCCTACCACGGCTCATACAGATAAGGAAATATTAACTTTTATAGAATTAGAACAAGGAATACAATTATTTTATGATCTAGCTTGTTATTATCTTGATCAAGTGAAAAAATAAAAGCAAAAAAGTATAGAGGAATAAATGGAAAAAATACCGGTGAGTATACTAGGAGCAACAGGTACGGTTGGGCAAAGATTTGTGCTGCATCTTGCCCAGCATCCACAATTTGAAATAGCACATCTGGCTGCCAGTGAAAAAAATGAAGGCAAAAAATACAGCGAATCCTGTGATTGGAGATTATCCGGTCTTCCTTATGCAGGACTTGGTTCCCGCAAGATGGTTTTGTGCAAGCCCGAGGACGCAGCTGCTCCTATTGTTTTCTCGGCTTTGGATGCAGAAGCTGCCAGAACTATTGAATCAGATTTTGCACGCTCAGGTAGCTTCGTTTTTAGTAATGCCAGTGCCTGGCGAATGGAGGATGATATTCCTCTTATGTTTCCCGAATTTAACCCTGACCATCTGGGGTTGATTACAACACAGCGTACAAAACATTCATGGAAGGGAGGAATAATAACAAACCCCAACTGCACTACTATTGTCCTTGTCGGGGCTCTTGGGCCCTTGCATCGAAAATTTGGTGTAGAAAGTGCGCTGGTGGTAAGTATGCAAGCACTTAGCGGTGCAGGCTACCCTGGTGTAGCTTCTTTGGATTCCACTGCAAATGTAATTCCCTATATTCAAAATGAAGAGCAAAAAGTGGAATCGGAATCTAAAAAAATACTGGGTGTTTTTAACGGGTCAAAAATAGATTATGAAACATTTACTATATCTGCACATTGTAACCGTGTTCCTGTAGTAGAAGGACATACATTAAGCGTAAGTGTGCGATTAACAGGAAACCCAAACGTAGAAGAAGTAAAAAAAACGCTGACTGAATATGTACCTCTTACAAAACCTTACACACTACCAACTGCACCAATGCGCTTTCTTCATTTGCATGAAAATAAAAACAGACCCCAGCCACGGATGGATGCCGAGGAAGATAAAGGCATGGCGATTCATATTGGGCGGATACGACACTGCCCCATTCTGGGAATTAAGATGACTGTATTGGGTCATAACACAGAAAGAGGGGCAGCAGGAGCATCTATTCTGAATGCAGAAATGGCTGTGGCAATGGGGATATTATGACTGAGCTTATAGTGATGAAGTTTGGTGGCAGCTCGGTAGCCAATGCTAGTAAACTCTTGCAGGTTGCGAAACTGGTACAAAACATAAAGACTGGCCTTGTAGTTCTATCGGCATGCGCCGGGGTTACCGACAATCTCTTTGCTGTAATAGAAAAAGCTAAATCACCAGCAGCCAATGCTGCTGAGTCGGCATCCTCGCTTTTTGCATCTATTGTAGAAAGACATAGAGCAATAGCTAAGGAACTGAGTTGTATCTCTGAAACCAGTACTACTCTTTTAGAGAAACAGATTCAATATGCAAAAACAGCGATACAAAAAATCATACAAAGGGTGGCAACAGAAAAAACCATCTGTGCAAGAGATCAAGATACAGTTAGCGGAATTGGTGAACTTTTATCTACTGCAGTTCTTGCTGACTATCTACAGGCAAAATGGGTTGACGCAAGGGAAATATTGCGAACAGATTCACAGTTTGGAAATGCAAAGCCAATAACTGAAATTTTGCAATTTCAAGTTGAACAAAAACTAAAACCATTGTTGCAAGAAGGTGGTGTGGTAATAACCCAGGGATACATTGGCATGGATAGTATGGGGAACCCCACTACTCTGGGTAGAGGTGGATCTGATTATAGTGCTAGTCTCTTTGGAGCTGCCTTGCATGCTTCGGAAATACAAATTTGGACAGATGTAGAAGGGGTTATGACCTGTGATCCTAGAATAGTACCAAAGGCAAAGCCGATTTTATACCTAGGTTATGACGAAGCTGCCCAACTATCTGCATTTGGTGCCAAAGTACTACACCCCGCAACCATTTTACCTGCAGTAGAGGCAGGAATAATAGTAAGTGTTCGCAATACAGATAAGCCCGAAGGAAAATTTACAAAAATAGGCTTAGAAACAAGTTCGGGGCTACCCGTTACTGCACTAGCTTGTCGTAGTCCTGTATGCATCATAACAATTAGCACACCAAAAATGTTAGGAGGTTGTGGCTTTTTAGCGCTAATTTTTGATGCCTTTGCCCGACACCAGGTAGTAGTTGATCTTGTTGCTACTTCGGAAATATCTGTCTCTATTTCGATTGATGGCAACCATGTGCACCAGGATCTTTTACAGGAGCTCTCTACCTTAGGTAATGTACGTATTTTGCCTGATAGAGCAATTGTTGCATTAGTAGGTGAAAGATTACTTAATACCCCTGGTATCGCTGGTAAAGCATTTTCGGCACTTAAGGAAATGCAAATAGAAATGATTAGCCTGGGGGCTAATGAAATTAACCTAAGCTTTGTAATGCATAAGTCTACGATAGAGTTAGCTTTACGATGTCTTCACAAAACTTTCTTCGAGACAGAACTTATATGAAATTAGGCATTTTTGGGGATGGCAAATTAGGGAAATCGGTTACAACCTTACTTAACGATACAATGTATAATAAAAATTTTACACTTTGTTGGGTACTTGGTAGAAATACCCCCCCCCCTTCTCCTGTGGACGTTTGCCTTGATGCTAGTGTAGGTTCAGCAGTAAAAGCCCATGTAGAGTGGGCTATTGCATCAGGGGTATCCCTTGTTGTAGGAGCCACTGGGTATGAATCCAATTTGTTTGCACAATATAAAAGTACCGAATTACCCATAGGTATTATGACAGCACCTAATTTTTCTTTGGGGGCAGCTTTTGTTCGTACACTTGCTACATATATTGGTGCCTATACTACCATACAAAAAGAATCATCGCTTGCAATCTATGAGCAACATCATAAGGATAAGGTAGATGCCCCAAGTGGAACTGCCAAATTACTGGCACAGGCACTTTGCTTAGGCAACCCAGCATATACCAATTGGACAATGGAAAAGGCAGAAAAAAATAAAATACAGATAGCCAGTAGTCGTTTTGGCAGTGAAGTAGGATTTCACGAAGTGTACCTGGAATCTGGTAATGAAGTTATCCGTCTATCTCATCAGGTAAAAAGCAGAGTTGCTTTTGCCCATGGTGCTTTAGCAGCCCTGTCATGGGTACACATCCGAAAAGGATTATTCACTTTCGACGACATGGCTGCCGAAATGCTACACGAGGCATGGCAACCATGCAAAGATTAGTGAAGGAGAATATGTTATGAAAAATGTACTAAAAGGGGGATTGGGAGTTGCTTTAGCCACCCCATTTATTCCTAGTTCAATCAGTTTTGATTCTCTGGGTATTGATATTCCTGCCTTTCGTGCCCATGTGCAAAGGCAAATTGCAGGAGGTGTAGATTTTCTTGTTGTTCTGGGTTCTACAGGTGAAGCTGCTACAGTTCAGAAGGACGAGAGAACAGAACTTATTAAAGTGTGCCTTCAAGAAGCAAAGGGCAGACCTGTAATAGTAGGTACTGGACACAATGACACAAAGCAGGCAGTAGCACAAAGCCAGGAAGCTGCAGCTCTTGGTGCCGATGGGATACTAGTTGTTACACCCTACTATAACAAACCCCAGCTTGCAGGTTTGTATCAACACTACAAACGTATAGCAGACTGCGGGCTTCCGATTATAGTTTATAATGTACCAGGGAGAACTGGCAGTAATATAACGGCAAAAGATTTGGATACACTTTGGACTATTCCAGAAATTATTGCTGTTAAGGAATCTTCAGGAAATCTTGCACAAATAGGAGAAATAGCACGTTGCCTTCCTAATGGAAAGCTCTTATTTTCTGGAGACGATGCCCTAGCTTTACCTACAATTGCTTTAGGGGGTTGCGGTGTAATTTCTGTCTCTGCAAATCTAGTCCCACGTATGCACAAAGATATGATAGATGCAGCTCTTAGGGGCAATTTTAATCACGCAAGAAAAATTCATACTACACTGCTTCCTCTTATGGATGCTCTTTTCTTAGAGAGCAATCCTTGCCCTCTTAAGGCAGCTATGGCACTAGCAGGGTTTTGTAGCCCTGCACTTAGACTTCCATTGGCTCCTGTTTCTCAAAAAATTCTTACCGTGCTAAGAGAGCTTTTGCCTAAGTACAATCTATCAATTAAGGAAAATTAATATAATAATATGACAAACGAAGTATTGCAATTATTTTATACACGAAAAGAAAGTGAAGTTTTATCTGACCCTGATTTGCCTAAGGCCCATGAAAGTCTTTTGCAACATTTAGAAGATGGCAGCTTGCGCTGCGCTACGCCTGTAGATGCGGATTCTTGGATGGTAGAAACATGGGTTAAGTCGGCCATACTTATAGGTTTTAAATCATCTTCTAACATCGAAATGCCCGGCTGGCCATCGGGTGGTATTGATAAAAGTGCCTTTCCGCCTCGTAGAATAGAGCTTGCAGATTGTATCCGTATTGTACCTGGAGGATCATCTCTAAGACGAGGAAGTCATATAGATAAAGGGGTCATCATTTTACCACCCTCATATATAAATGTAGGAGCGTGGGTAGGAGCTAATACTATGATAGATAGCCATGTCCTAGTTGGTTCTTGTGCTCAAATAGGAAACAGAGTACATCTTTCTGCGGGTGTGCAAATTGGCGGTGTATTAGAACCAGCAGGATCCAGGCCCGTCATTATAGAAGATGATTGTTTTATAGGTGCACTGAGTGGTATCTTTGAAGGGGTACATCTACGAAATCGGGTTGTCCTGGCTCCTAATGTTATTCTAAGTGCAGCTACCTGGATATATGATGTAGTGAATAACAAAAAATATGTAGGTGAAGTACCAACTGCAGCAGTGGTAGTACCAGGTAGCAGAGCAGTGCGCGGAAGCTGGGCAGAAAGCCAGGGGTTATCGCTGTATGCTCCTTGCATAGTTAAATACCGGGATTCTAAAACAGATGCATCCACCGCTTTGGAAGGAGCACTTCGATAAATAAACTTTTCGCAATCTCTGACGAGGCAGCGGCATCCTGGGTTTGTACGAATGACACTCCCTGCTTTGTGTATGACTTAGCTATAGCCAAACAATGTTATTTAACTCTGGCTTCCTATCTCCCACCCCGGGTTAAACTTTCCTATGCGGTAAAAGCTAATCCTGGCAAACCACTAGTCCGCCTTTTTGCATCATTAGGTGCATGCTTTGATTGTGCTTCTTTAGGTGAACTTCAAAATGTGGCAGAGATAGGTTTGCCAGGGAATAGGATTTTCCTTGCAGGGCCAGGAAAGACTCATGAAGAACTATTACTAGCACTCCAATTAGGGGCTAGAATTCAGGCAGATGGCATTGAAGACTTTATACGATTAGAAAGTCTTTTACCTAAGCACCAAAATAACTTACAAAGTAATAATAAATTAACAGTCAACCTTAGAGTACATCCTCATTCATTAGTTACTGAAAGAGTTCCTATAATAGGGGGTGGAGGTCCTTCTGCTTTTGGTGTAGACGAAGAAACATTGGAGGATTTTGTTCGTATTTCTTCACGCCTATCCAATATTGAAATTCGCGGTGTGCAAGTTTTTGCTGCCAGTAATGAGCTAAACGCCTCTACCCTACTCTGCAATCATAGAATCGCCATGGGAATAGGCAAAAAACTATCACAAATTTTAGACCGGGAATTAGATTGCATAGATGTAGGGGGGGGACTGGGAATACCTTATTCAGAAGAAGAAGCGTCGCGTAGTTTGAACCTGCAAGCAGTAGGGAAAAACCTTGCTCTTTTACTGCAAGAAAACACTTGGTTCAATGGAGAGATTATTTTAGAACCAGGAAGAGCTCTCGCAGGTCCTTGTGGAGTGTACCTGTGCAGAGTTTTACGCACTAAAAGTAGTAGAGGCAAACAATTAGCCATTGTTGAAGGGGGTATAAATCATTTGCTGCGACCTCTTCTAACCGGACAGCCATTTCCGGTGCGTGCTGTAGGAAAAACAGGAACTCCCCTTCTTCAGCTTTTATGCGGACCTTTATGTACTAGTCTGGATCGTTTAGGTGAACATCTACTACCCCCACTGGAAGCCGGAGATACACTGATTTTTGGTCAGGTAGGTGCTTATGGTTTTACAGAAGGAATGACTCATTTTTTAAGTCATCCGCTACCAAAAGAGCATTGGATTGAAACTAGTATTCCAATTGGGTTTACAAACAAGTAATACATCTATTACAGTAGTACTATGCTCAATAATCGGCAAACCTATAGTGCAGTTATTCTTGCAGGAGATATAGGGGGTACAAATATAAATTTGGCACTGGTAGGTAAAACTGGTGGGGTTTTTTCCATACTTTTTGACAGACATTATAAGACCCAGGAGGAATCTTCTTTATTAGCACCGCTTACCCGATTTTTAGACGAAACCCAACAAAAACTACCTGGGGTTAAACCAGAGATGTGCTGCATCTCGGCGGCTGGCCCTGTAATTGATGAGAGCATTCGTTTGACTAACGCACCCTGGAGTATAAAAGCAAAAGAGCTTCAAGAGGCACTTGGCATTCGTACTCGCCTAATAAATGATTTTACAGCCATATCATATGGAATACTTCTACTTGACATGGAAGACACCCAACAGCTTTGTGTTCTTCCTGCTTCTGCGAAGAATCTCTCTCTGCAAAGTACTACAGCATCAGATGGCTTATCGTCTGCCAATATTAAGCTTGTTGTTGGTGCTGGTACAGGTCTTGGTGTTGGATATATATTAAAGATTCGGGATAGACTTCATGCTTTATCTTCTGAAGGTGGGCACATTGGGTTGCCAGTTTTCGATGCAGAATCTAGCGACTTCCAACAATGGTTAACTGCACGTGATGGGAAAATTCCTGGAGCAGAATCGGCTGTGTCAGGTAGAGGAATACGAAATATTCTTTCATTTTTATCGCAACGGTATACCACTAGCCCACAAGTAGAGCATATATTGCGTAGCCCCCTTAATCTTGGCCCAGGATTGGTATCGGAATATGCACAAGCAGATTGCGAAAACTACGATAGCCTTTGCGCAAAGGCAATGGAAATGTTCATTCGCTTTTATGCCAGGGTGGTGGCAGATCTTACCGCTGTCTTATTGCCAAAGGCAGTATATCTTGCCGGTGGCATAGCCGCAAAAAACGAGAGTCTTTTTGTAGGCAATAATCTTTTCAGAATGGAATATGAAAAAAGTTATATGCCTCATATACATTCTATCTTAGCCCGAACTCCTGTTATGATTGTAAAAGACTATTCCATTTCTTTATACGGTGCTGCCAATGCAGCCGTAGAGATAGAGTAATACCATGGAAAATATACATGCGGCATTGCTGCAAGATATGAAAAGCAAAGGGATAGATATTTCCTTAAGCATTGACCTTCTTAAGGAATATAATGCAGGAAATTATGATGCTGCACCCAGTTCTTCGTATTCTTCGGTGCCCAAGATTGACGGAATTAGTAACATTTCATTTTGTGCATCCGGAGAATCGGGTCTTATTCTTGATAAAGAAATGTACATCTACCAAAAAAGAATTTTCAACCTTCCCGATGTGCCGAATATTGCTACAAATAAAAATACAATTGTTTTGTATAAAAAGGATTTACATATTCTTGGTCAAAGCCTTCTTGCTAGGACTGGTTATGGTGTATTAAATGGTGGTTCAGCTACTTCCTATGCAGATAACAAGAAAAATTTGGCTTATGGTGAAAATATTTTCCTTGAACTGCAGGATGATTATAAGAGATTGTCCCCTTTGTGCAAAGACAAAGCCAAAGGGCTAACACCTGCTTTTATACAACCAGATGGCAGTCCCGGGCCAAGTTTTCTGTTACTTAAAATGCGTGCCCGATTACTATTGGCTATGAAGGCAAAGAAAAATGCTTCTTGTAAAGTAAGTGATACCTTTCTTCCACTTTTTCAAATGACAAGCCAGACAACGGATGGTCAACTTTCTAAAGCTTATAAAGAGTATCAAAACTCACCCTATCTTGTACCCCTTGCAAATGCAAGTGGTCTTGAGCCTTGCAACTGGGTAGGATCAATTCAGCCTCTTATCAGCGCATATAGTCATTCAATAGAAGGAAGGCCAAAAAAAATTTTTTCTACTGCATTTGGAAGACCGAATACATCCCTAGCCTTGCCGGGAGGACACGGTATTTGCTTTAGAATTTTAACTAAAATATTCCAAGACCTGTATGCAAAGAATATTCGGTTTGTATATTTAGGTAATGTTGATAATGTTGGATATGTGCCAGATCCTGCCGAAATTGCTGCCTTAGCATTGTCAGGTAAAAAAGCTGCATTTACTTTTTCCTTGCGCAGCCCCATGGATGTAAAAGGAGGGGTGCTCGTTCAGAATAATACAAATAAAACAATTGTTGATATTGGTTCAGGTATTAGCCTGGATACTATACGACAGTTGGAACTGGATGGTGAGAGTATTCTGTTTAATTGTGCTATTGGTCTATTTGATCTGGACTACCTTATTCCAGCTTTGGAACAAATAGGACGCAAACTACCCGTCAGGTTTACAGATCAGGATAAAGAGCCGGGTTTATATTCGCAGGCAGAACAAATAACCTGGGAAGTGGCTGGTTTATTGCCAGATTTTTTGTCAATTGCTGTAGATAAAGAAGATAGATTTATTGCAGCTAAGTTGCTGATAGAGACTATCCTTACATCCCGAGCAGCGTACTTGGATAACCCTGCGCTTGATAATAATATACTGCACATAGCTAAAAAGTTGCATGCAGGTTTGGAAAATATTTTGTACAATACTTATAATTTAACGAAAATAAACGGGCAATACATACCACAGTAATTCTGAATTTTGCTTATGGTGTTATCTTATAAATTGTATGATTAGGTAATCTGCGACATACTCAGTTAAATCCAATCTAAAGCTCATATACTTTTTGTTCTTCATAGAAAAAAAACGTGTCGGTGGCCTTTAGCGATTGTATTACTGAGTAGTGCTGTCAAATTTATGTGGGGGCAATCTGGCCAATCTGTTACGGCGTGTAGTTAATGGTTAATACCTGTTTCCCCTTGCTGATAAAACACATGATTAGCCATGGTTGTCCTCTACTTTTCCAAACATAGCCTGATGGTCTTATACGCACTTCTTCTAACCACTTGTGCCCGGTCCGGTAGTGGACGAATTCCTATTCGTGAATGAGGTCAGTCTCTTATCCAATTTATTATAAAATTTGGTAATTAGTGTAGGTATATGAAATTGCTATGTACACAAATATTATTTATGGACTCTAATATGGCTATAATATTCGAATATTACAGTGATCATTGCAAATATAGCAAATCCTAATTTTGCCTTTAGTTTAGATAGTTTTTTCCATTTGCACTTGCCTGGAATGCTAATTCAATATATTCTTACTCCTTGTAAGAAGAGAAAGCTGCATATAAAGACACTATGCAGCGTAAATTTAACTATGGAGGGAGTTTTTAATGAAGAAAATCGTTTTTCTTTTTTCTCTGTGCCTTCTTCTGGGGTTTGGTGTGGCAAGCCAAACTATGACTAAAATGGACAAGCTGGTTATTGGTATGGTTTTGGTTGGACCAAAGAACGATCATGGTTGGAGCCAAGCACATTTTGACGGTATTTCAAAGGCTATAGCTAAAGTTCCTGGTACCAGCCTTGTGTATATAGATAAAGCCAACCCAGCAGACAGACCAGGTACTACCGTTTCCCAGCTTGCCGAACAATTGGTTGCACAAGGGGCTAAATTAGTCATTTTCAATTCAGACGATATGAGTGATGAGGCGGTAAAGTTTGCCACTGCAAACAAGAACATCTTTACAATAATGGTATCTGGCGACCAAGTTTGGAAGGACGGAAAACGCTATCAGGAACTACCCAACATGATGAATATAATGGGACGAATGGAATATATGAAAATGATAGCTGGATTTGCTGCAGCTATGACCACAAAAACCGGTAAAATTGGTTTTCTTGGTCCCCTTATTAATGACGAAACCAGAAGATTGGCAGCCGCTGCGTATTTAGGAGCTCGACACGCCTGGGTAAACTATTTAAAAAAGGATCCCAAAAAACTTGAATTCAAAGTTACCTGGATTGGCTTTTGGTTTAATATTCCTGGCGTTACAGCAGATCCAACACAAGTTGCAAGTAACTTCTATAATTCTGGTTACGATGTAGTTATTTCGGGCATAGACACAACCGAGGTCGTTACAGAAGCAGTTAAACTAAATGGTCAGGGCAAAAAAGTTTGGGCAATTCCTTACGATTACGAAGATGCTATGCAGGAAGGAAAGGATGTAGCCCTGGGGGTACCCTACTTTAACTGGGGACCAACCTATTTGCGCATTGCAAAAAACCTCATGGCTGGTACTTGGCAATCTCGATGGGAATGGAATGGTCCAGATTGGAAGAATATAAATAATCCCGATACGTCTGCGGTAGGTTTTAAGAAGGGAAATTTACCAGCAGCGGCATCCAGTGCAATAGATAAATTTGTAGCTGAAATGGCCAAGGGGCTTAATCTTTGGAAGGGCCCCCTTGCATTTCAAGATGGTTCTACTTATTTGGCAGTGGGCAAGGTAGCCACCGATCAGGAAATATGGTATTTACCACAGCTTCTTCAAGGTATGCAAGGAGAAAGCGTCTCTAAATAATTAGTTTTTTTTCCAGCCGTGCGTCTTGCTATGCAAGGCGCACGGCTGGAGCTGCAACACGATGTTTTACTATTATTCTTTGTAAAGGTATGCGATTTAATTTGAGTGACTTCTAAAAACTGAATAATTTTAGAAGTACCCTTTAATTGAAATTAGAAGACAAAAATGCTAAAAAAATATCTTAATTACTATTGGCGTGAAAATGAAATCTTAAATAAATTACCAAACGTATTTAAAAAGCGCGAGTATTTTACCAATGAAAAATTTTTGCAATTATAATTTTGAAATCGAATAGAACTAAGACTAGGATAAAAAAATGACATCCGAAGTATGTAAAACATCTGAACAAAAAGAAGTTAGGTTATTGTTGAGTGTAAATGATATTGGTATTCTAATAGCATCTGCTATGGTATCTTGTTGCTATCTAGGAAAGTTTACAATTGTCGATTTGCGGAGCAGTAGATGCTCCAAATAAAATTTATCCCAAAGAAGCAAATGAGATTGATAAAAATCCTGAGAGATCTATAGACGGCTATATGAAATATGAAAAACTATGCGAAGTGAAAGCAAAAGAAATAATCTTTCCCTACGCGATTTTGGCTGAGCACTGTGGGTTTGATTGGTATGAAGGAAAAAAAGGGGTGAAAATTTTTCTTCTTCACCAATATAAAAATGTCATCAAGGAAAACTTCAGGTAGTAGAAGTTTAATATTCAGGCAGGAGGTGCCTGATGCACATTGAACTGCAAAATATTCACAAGCATTTTGGTAAAGTCTATGCCAATAAAGGTATAAACTTGCAGGTGCCAGAATCTAGTATTGTAGGAATTTTAGGAGAGAATGGTGCAGGCAAAAGCACCTTAATGAAAATTCTATCCGGATTTATTTGTCCCGACTCGGGTACTATTTTATTAGATGGAAAAAAAGTAGAAATCGACTCACCGTATATGGCAAGATGCCAAGGCATTGGAATGCTTCATCAAGATCCGCAGGATTTTCCTCCATTTACTTTGGTCGAAAATTTTATTTTAGGCAGCAGAGGATCTTTTTGGCAGAATAAAAAAGAAGTTAGCAAGGCAATTTATGACCTATCCTTTCGCTTTGGCTTTAGCTTAAATCCAGAGAGTTATGTAGATAGTTTAAGCGTTGGCGAAAGGCAGCAGCTTGAAATTCTCAGATTATTGTGGTTGGGATCAAAAACTCTCATTCTAGATGAACCAACTACAGGAATTAGTCTGCCACAAAAGAAAAAATTATTCATCACACTAAAAGCTCTAGCCAAATCGGGCATGTCTATAATTTTTGTTTCTCACAAACTGGAAGATGTGGAAGAACTTTGTTCAAAAGCTGTGATACTTAGACAAGGTATCCTGGAAGGAGAATACATTGCACCCTTTAATGCAAAAACTCTGCTTCTTAAAATGTTTGGTCCCGCCCAATCCACACAAACCGCAGCACCTAAAAAGCTGGGCACTCCAATTTTGCAAGTAAAAAATCTATCGCTGGAGTCTTCCCGTATTGCTATTTCCAAAGTTAGCTTGACACTTTGCGCAGGCGAGGTTGTAGGGCTTGCTGGTATGGAAGGCTCGGGACAACTACTCTTTCTTTCAGCTTGTGCCGGCTTGGAAAAAGCTATTGAGGGGGATGTAATAGTGGGTGCTGACAGTATTAAAGGAAAATCATATCACGAATATAAGCGTCGAGGAGTAGTGTATATACCAGCAGCTAGGATAGAAGATGGGCTTATGCCGGGTATGAGCATTGCAGAGCACCTGTTGCTAAGTGAAGGGGACGGGGGTATCTTTATTAACAAAAAAAGAGCAAAATCTCTGGCTCAATCCCGAATAAGTACCTATAACATAAAGGGGTTGCCCGAAAGCAATGTTGAATCATTATCAGGTGGAAATCAACAAAGAACGCTTCTTTCCCTGATGCGTGATGAGTTATCTCTTATTCTAATAGAACACCCCACACGAGGTTTGGATATTGAGTCTACTTCCTATATTTGGACAATGCTACATACGAGGTGCCAGAAAGGAGCTGCCATTATGTTCATATCCTCTGATTTGGACGAAATATTAAAATACAGCAACCGAATTCTTGTATTCTTTGCAGGCAAAGTAAGCCCGCCTATTCTATCCAGAGATACAAGTGTCGAAGCCCTGGGGGCGTTAATTGGAGGAAAGGGTTGGGAAGATATTGACAAGGCTGGTTTTGACACCAAGAGCAAACCATGATAAAGTTAGCAAAGTTTAAGTTTATAATTATATTTTTATCACTTATTCTGGCTCTATCCATTACCGCATTACTTATTGGGCTTAACAAGACCAATCCCCTAACAGCTTTTAGTACTATTTTTATGGGTGCATTTGGTAACCCAGGGGTGTTTTCTGATGTCCTGGTAGCCTGGGTTCCCCTCTTACTTGCAACAGCCGGTCTTCTTATTACTTTTGCAGTAGGGCTTTGGAACATAGGTATCGAAGGCCAAATTATTATGGGTAGTGTATTCACTACCTGGGCTTTGAGAATACTTACCAATTCTTCGCTTGATCCAGGGCTTATCATAACTATTTCATTTCTTTGTGGCATTGTGGGAGCATCTCTTTGGGCTATGTTAGCTGCTGCCTTAAAAATATTTGGCGGAGTAAACGAAATATTTGGGGGACTTGGACTAAATTTTGTTGCTATTGCACTGAATCTTTGGCTAATTTTTGGTCCTTGGAAGCGTCCTGGCGTTGCTTCTATGTCTGGGACCTTGCCTTTTGACAAACATCTTTGGTTACCAACCGTGTCTGAACAATCGCGCATGGCACCAATTGCAGTTGGAATCGCACTTCTTGTAATTTTCCTTACTCTACTTCTGGTTCAAGGTACCCACTTTGGACTAAAACTCAAAGCTGTTGGCAAAAATCCTAAGGCTGCTTTTCTTCTGGGCATACCCTCTAAGAAATATTTCCTTTCCGCCTTTATTCTCTGCGGAGTTTGTGCAGGCATAGCTGGAGCTATCCAGGTTACAGGTGTATATCATCGTCTTATTCCTTCTATTTCCTCTGGCTATGGGTATATAGGTTTATTGGTGGCAATGCTTGCAAACTATCAGGCACTTTATGCAGCACCTTTGGCTTTGTTTTTTGCAGCCCTGAATGTTGGTTCTATCCAATTGCCAATTATTCTAAAGTTAGATTCTTCACTTTCAGGTATTATTCAGGGTCTGATAGTGCTTATAGTATTGTTAGGCAAAGGCTTTCAGGAAAGAATAAATAAATGGCAAAGCCAGGTAAAACTCTCTCCTGAATCAAAGAAATCACAGGAAACAACCAATGAGTTATGAAGCTATTCTCTTAGGACTTGCTGCAACCTTGGCTGCTGCAGGACCACTACTTTTTGCTGCAATAGGCGAGACTATTTCAGAACGGGCCGGGGTTATTAATCTTTCTATGAATGGGCTAATTTTGCTGTCTGCAATGGGTAGTTTTAGTATAGCTCTTGCAACACAAAGCCTTTTGTTTGGTTTTATTACTGGGGCAGTTATTGGTATGTTAATTTCACTAATTGTGGCTTTTGCAAGTATTACCTTAAAGCAATCGCAAGTGGCAGTGGGCTTTGTTTTGGCTATGCTATGCAGAGATTTGGCTATTTTTCTTGGGAATCCAATTATGGGACAAGCCGGCCCAAGACTTAATCATATGCCCATTCCTGGGCTGGAAACCATTCCAATTATTGGCACTATATTCTTCCGCCAGGATATTATGACTTATCTTAGTGTACTTCTTATCATTGTTTCTTGGCTATATTTTTATCGAACCAGACCAGGTCTGACACTTCGTGGTATAGGAGAAAAACCAGCGGCAGCCTATATTCGGGGTGCTCCAGTTACGCGGCTACGATACTCATACTGTCTGTTAGGCGGAGCAATTTCGGGTTTGGCTGGTCCTATGTTTTCTTTATCTATAAAAGCAGGATGGAAGGGCACTATTTCTGGATTAGATGGTATTGGCTGGATTGCCCTAGCCATTACTATCTTTGGTGCATGGAACCCTATTCGTGTCGCATTGGGGGCAGGATTATTTGCAATGCTGCAATGGCTGGGTTTGGTTTTGCAAAATCAACTACCTGGCATTCCTTCGCAAGTACTTCAGGTAGCACCTTTTCCCCTTATGATTATGGCACTACTACTAGTAAATATCGGGTCAGCTGACTGGATAAAAAGCATACAGGTTAGACTACCAGATAAACAGCGTAAAATACTAATAAAAGTTATACGCACACTTAGTACAAAAGCCCCAGCGTCTCTTGGGACCTCATTCGAAAAAGACTAAGCTTCTTGTGGATTTATTCGAAGCAGTCATAATGCCGATGTCTCATTAGAATATCCCATCGAGAATTATTAATCTCCACTCTACTATATAGTAAACCCCCATTCTGGTATTGCCGATACTTTTCATACAAGGTGGCTTTTAGGTGGAGTACTTCAGGCACTTAAAGTCTACTTGAAGCGTACATGCACTTATTAATAAAAAAGTGTTTTGGGGAGGTCAACCCATGCCAGCAGATAAAAAAACGGTGTTATGGATTTCAATTACAGCTATCGCTTTTATTCTGGTTCTAGTAGGACTAGGGTTTTTTATTTTTATTCCAAGCAAAGGTGAAATTAGCGCACCTGCATCTCCTGGTAATAGTTTGCAACCGAAAACTGTAGATTCCCAAGATTATCTAAGCAATCCTCCCCCACTTAATGATACAACGAGCACGAGTACAGAAGGTGGAACAATAATTGTGTATGGCGATCAAGCCAATGTATCGGTTCTACCCGATCCAAAGGTTGTTCCTTTGAATCAAGAGACAATACCATCAAGTGTAAGCGCACAAAATCCAAGCACAGAGCCCACAATAGAAAAGTCAGATGCTATTGTAGCTCCAACCAGTGTACTAGCGGATATCACAAATTCTTCTAATGCCAAAGCACCTCAAATAAAAGCAGCACCTCCTTCTGTGCCTAAAAGACCAATCCCACAAAAAACCCTAACTAAAGTTGTAAAACCAAAAAAGAGTGATATAGTCGCATCAATTCCTTCTTCCAGGTATTGGATACAAGCCGCTAGTTTTTCTAATCGTGGGCAAGCAGATACACTCCGTGACAACCTTGCAGGAAAGGGGTTTGGATCCAGCATATATGTCAAAAATATTAATGGTGTTAACTGGTATCGTGTCAATATTGGCCCATTTAGCAAGAAAATAGAAGCAGATGGATGGGTAAAGCAAGTAAAACAAATACCTAGTTGCTCAGAAGCCTTTGTAACAAGAGCAGTATTGTAGTATTAGTCCTTACATAATGCGGATGCGAAGGGTCTGTAAATAATTTTGTGCAAATGAAATTTTTATACGCCAATCTATTATCATATTTTATAATATATTAGTTATTCAACATTCATAAATAGATATTCGTCAACTTTTTTTATATGTTTTTATTCCAAGTACTCCAGTTTTAACTCACATCTTTACGATGCTGCGGCTGTAAAAATATTCAACAAAAAGTTTCTCTACAAAACTCATCTGCCCTTCTGCGACTGTCTGTCCTTGCTCATCGTAGGCTACCGCACCCGATAGGTTCCAGCCTACTTGCGCTGGCTCGCTCAGTGGCATTGTTTCGTTTCTCGCCTGACTTGGCAGTTTGCAATACCCTACCTAACCCGTCTATCGCAACCACGGTGCTAAGGGTATCGCTGTTGTCTGCATCGTAGAGGATTTTGTTCTTTGTGGTTACAGACCAGGGATACCGTACACGGTTGTACTCGTACTCTACCGATGGTATTAACCCAGTGTCGTAAGGGCTACGTACTGCAGTTAACCGTCCAAACTCATCGTAGGCAAAACTCATAGTCTGCCCATTCTGGTCGCTTTGCCGTAGCTTTACTTGCTGGGCAAAATCCCAAGTCATAGTACTTCTATAACTAGGGGAATTAGCAATTTTTATGTTTGTATTTACTATTTCGGTTACAAAACTCTGTACAATAGTATCGTAGGTATAACTGATGCTATGTCCTCTGGGGTCTGTAATCGATAATAAGTTACCGTAATTATCATAGGTAAAGGAATACTCACGGGCTGTGGTGCTATTCTCGTACTGTAGCAGTTTTACTAATTCACCATTACTGCCGTACTCACCCTGCCTCTTGCGCAGTAAAGCACCACTGGAGTTCTCTTCCCGCACCTCTATACTGCTAGGCAAACTTACTATGTTTTTTATTACGTCGGGGTCTTTGTACGTTATCGTTGCATAGAGGTCTTTTCTTTGTTGTACTGTACTTGCTGTTGCGCCATAATCTCGTACTGTTGTTACATTGCCATACCTATCGTAGCTGTACTCTTTGCTGGTCTCTAGCTGTAGAATACCTGCATCCTTGCCAGTTGTCTGGTATTGCCTACTTACTTCTCTTGTAAGACTTGGAAAGTAGATTGCAAATTCATTTGTTTTTATTAATTCATTTTCTTTGTTATAATATACTTTCCTCTTCGATAGCCCACTACCATGCCCTCTATTTGCTTCTAGTGTATAATTATACATGCTTTCATTATATTTTACTAATTTGTTACTTCCTTCTCCTTCACTGGCCCGCCCCTGCACTGTCCTAGATAATAATAGCCCCTTTTTGTAGTACGAGCTAACATCATATACACTACTCCCTACTCGTAGTACCTTTGCATGTGCATCTCTACTATATGTTTGCACAAGCCCAAAACCATAGAATACTCTCTCGCTTCTGTCATAGTACCCATTCGCATAGCGGTATTCTACCTTGTAGCTTTGCACTCCTCTGTCTTGCGGTATTTCCTGCGCTTCTCCTTTTCTTATTGATTCAGTACTAAATCCTGCTTCTTTTGTTACAGACTGTAACACCCACCGCTTCTGTGGCATGTCCTCCGTGTTCCCTACCTGCTCGTAGTCAAATTTGTATCTACCGCCTTGTGGCACATGCACTGTCTTTAACAAGCCCACCTTACCCATACGGTTCCTACGCACATACATTTCACTAGCTCCTGGCAGCTTTAGCACATGATCGGGTAAGCCATCTCCATCTATGTCCATAAACTTTAATGCAGACCCCGTGCTCGCCAAGGTGCTCCCTATTCCAGGCCTTATATTTAACGTAAGTACCAGAAAGGTTAATGCTATATTCACATCTGCATTTATGCTAAAGGTTGCTCCCGTACTGTAATCTAGTGTGTCCTTCACCATTAATGGATTGATATATTTTTGCAAACTATTTCCATTTGATGAGATCTCTACCTTAGCAAATGAGCCTTCCTGCAACTGTTCTGGTCGGTAGGGTACATTTGCCAATAACGTTTCCAAATCTTTGTTCACTTGTGCACGGTAATCTACATTTGCTCCCGCAGATTCCCAGGTAGGTGCATATACCTTTTGTTCATCACTAAAGCTATCTCCCCTGTTGTACTTTACTAAAAAGTACTCTGTTCCTTCTTGCTTTACTACCTCATCTGCTAAGCCGTCTCCGTTTATATCCTGTACACTCATATAGCTTTGATTAACCGTGCCTGAATACCCTAAGGATAGTGTTGCATCTACTACGCTTACTCCTACCGTAACTCCCATTGTCTGCCCGAAACTACCACTACTTGACATACCCAAGTACGTTATATTATCGGTACTAAATTGACCCATATCTGCCCATAGCTGCTGCCTAATACCCGCATTAGCCCAAGACACCGGTGCGGTAAATCCCTTCCCCGTGTTTATTTGCACACTATAGCCTGTCCCATCTGCGCGTACATGATCCGGTAAGCCAGAACCGGTAAAGTCTACCAAGCCCTGCTGCTGCTTGCTCACTCCCATACTTCCTGTTATTCCTATACTGCCACTAAAATTTACTACTACATTTGTTTTTTCTGTACTTATTTGCTCATTCCGTTCTGACCCTACTAGTCCACTTGTAGACGGTGGTGCTGCTGCTGGTACCACTTCTGGTGGTACCGCTGCAGGCGGTACTTCCGCAGGTGGTGCGTCCGGTGAAAAGAAAGCAGCATGACAAGAAAACTATTCCACCGTATTTTAGAGTAAGAACTGGCTAAACAAATCTGCGCAGTTCAAAGGTCATAGACAACTTCTATCGTGTTCTTGTTATGGTCTAGGGTCCGTAACATTTGGCCCATAGGATCATATCCGTAGCTGGCACTAGTTACTTCTTTGTTGTCCTTGTCTAAGCGACTTACCTTTACTATGTTGCCACTGTCGTCCAGTTCCCGCACTTCACTATTGCCCAAGGGATCGGTGGTTTTTTGTACCATTCGGGTGTTATCATTACTAATGCCATATTCACTTTTTATGCTAGCGCCATCGGGTAGTGTTTGGCTAATTATTCTGTCAATGGCATCGTTGGTTTTTGTAGTTGGCCGTATTAACGCAGTTAAGGCTATTGTGTTGTCATCATTAAAAAGCTTTTCTACAAAACTCATCTGCCCTTCTGCGACAGTCCGTCCTTGCTCATCGTAGGCTACCGCAGATCATCCTTTTGGTTATGGCAATTCTTTGGTAATACTAATGCGATCTATCTTACCATCTCTGTCATCATCATATAGAAATACCGAAGATATTTCATAAAGTTCAGTATGCCCTAGACTATCTATGCGAAAATATATATATGAATAATTGTAACTATAATCTTCGCCTTGCACTTTTTCCTTAATGCTAGTAATTGTGTTCATATCATCACCAACTCTTACACCTGATTTTAATGCATATTTATTTGAACTTAATGTGATATCAAAAATATGATAATAATCAGTATAATCAGCAAAATCTACAGATATGCCCAATGCCGGGTAATTATAGCTTTTAAATTCTGTATCTTTCACTTGAGAATACTCTTTACCAGCTGGTTCTCCTAGAATTTTTACCATTTCATCATAGGTATTTCCCACATACAATTCTTTATTACCTATTATTACTTTTACTTCTTCTATATTGTTCAGTCTTTTTGGTATTACATTATAATCACTATCTAAATCATTAATGAATTGACCATACACCCAGCCAATATATTTTTGGCTCTTGATAAAGTCCCATGCGAATTTGTCAGTACCACTAATCTGTGCCGTTGATAACGAATAACGATATATTTCAGGCCTGTGTTTTATTGGATATTCTTCACCATATTCAACTTTTTCTCCTTTCTGTAGCAAACCTATAATTTCACCCTTTAATCCTGGATCTTTTCGAATTCTAACATTAGAATCATTTATTTCTCCATAATACTTTCTATCTTCAAATAGGCTCTTAAATTTAATTTCGGGTTCTTTATTCGTTTGTATAATCTGTGCATTCACATCAAATGATATTATTGTAAGAATAATTATTAATAATAGTTTCATCATATTTTGTTCCTCGTTTAATAGATTAAGGTTTTAACCAATTCCAATACGTAAAACCAAGTTTATAGACAAAAATTTGTCTTACATAACCTTCCTTTATTACAGGTGTAATGTACTTTGGAAGCCCACCTAGATATCGAATTGGGTCAATTGCAGTACCTCTTTCTTTATAGCTTTTATAGTACATAAAAAGTGCTAAGTGAAGATGAGGGCCTGTAGATTTAGTACCTGTATTTCCTACAAGCCCGATTAACTCACCTCCAGCAACTGTAGCACCTACTTTTAATGATGGAAGGTTTTTTAAATGTGAATATTGAGCTGCGATTCCATCTTTACCTATTATAACAATTGTATTTCCTGCTTCGTTGCTATAATAAACTTCTTGCACTGTGCCACCTAAGACAGAATATACACCAGTACCTTCAGGAGCGGCTAAATCAATTGCATTATGCAATTTCTTTTTACTTCCGAAATTATATAATCCGTAAAATGCAGAAGTCAAACGCACCGTTGTTTTTTCATATTCTTGAGTAATAAAATTCCAAGTAGATTCTTTAATTGGCCAATTAAATTCAGGTTGAGGAACCGGCGGACCAGCTGGTGGTATTGGGAGGAACGACATGGGCATTCCACCGATTATGGGTTGAGTAACCGGTGGACCAGCTGGTGGTCCTGGGGGAGGAGATACCATATCATTAGACCTATTCATAGTCGTTCTACCATCAGGATCAATATACTTAATAGGATTATTTCCTGCATAAGAATACCCTAACAAATTCATTAGGTTATAAACACCACCATTACCACCCGCAAAATACGACCCATCAATCAAAGCCGGGTCTGCACTTATCCACAGGCTATTTTGGGGGTTCATGTACCTGGCACCGTAGTAGTACAGGCCTGTCTCGGCATCCATTTCTTTGCCAGTAAAGGTAAAGGGAGTTTTGTTTAACTTTTCGGCTTTGCGGTTTACCCACAGTTCACCGTAGGGGGTGTATTCTAAATGCTCGTACTTCCAGCCACGATAGTCTGTAATTAGCTGGCTACTGCCCAGGTGGTCGGGATGGTAATAGTAATTATTTATCTTTTCGTAGCCTAAACTAGATTCGCCCTTTATGCTTAGTTTAGTGCTTACTCTGCTTTGGCCAACATAAATATGTTTACTTTGCAATAACAATGACTGGCTTGTATGCATTTGCCACAGAGAGTCAAAGTATATGCTCTCGCCACGACTACTGTACTTTATGGTGCGCTCACCATCTGCATCGTATTTGTACTGGACGGTGATGTTACTATCCATTGTCGAGATAAGCCTATTCTCTTCGTCCCACTTGTACTTTCTGTTGTAGGATTTGTCTACTGGCTTTACAGAATTTTGCTCTATGGCAAAGCCATCGTTAAGACCGTAAATTGTGGCATCTTCCCGCTCTTCTAGTATCTTTAGCACAGGTTCTTTTCGTGTTGGTTCGGGGGCATGGCCTCCTGCTCGCTCTTCTATCATGTTGCCGTTTAGATCATACCTATAATAAAAGTTACCAACACTTTCTGCCTGATGTGCTTTGCCTGCATAGTATTTGTACTCTTTCTTATAGTTTAGGTTAAGGTTTCTATTAGCACCATCGGTTCTTGAAGTGCTTAGTTTATTAGTTATGTTTCCAATACTATCAAAGGTAAACTTTTGGCTGTAGCTGGAAACATTGTAGTTGGGAAGCCCATCGTACACACCACTTTTGCTAAGGCCTTCTGCTTCTACAAGCTGGTACTGGCTATCGTAGGTATAACTTTGGCTAGTCTTTATGCCATCGGTGTTATTTGTATATTTAGTTATGTTGCCTACAAGATCAAAACTATAGGTCATGTTTTGATAACCTGTTCCCGTTGCGGTTGTTGTTTTAATACTGCTAAGCCATCTGCGATTAGGGTCGTAGGCATATTCAGTTTTTATGCCGTTACCGTACTCAATAAATGATCTTTGGCTATACTCATCATAGCCGATGTCTTTAATGTAGGGGAACTCAAAATCAGACCTAACACCGGTAACCTTCTTTATTTGCCCACCCGCATCGTAGGTATACGTAAGGACTTCATTATCGGGATAGGTTATTTGCTGCATCCGTCCAAGATAGTCTGACTTATATTGTAATGTTGCTGTTTCGGGGTCTCTGTTTGGCGTAAGCCGTTTTACTGTCTTTGTCTGGCTTGTCATCTCGCCTAGTCTACCATAGGTATAGCTCACTGTGCCAGAGTTGTCTTTGCGGTTTAGTAATCTACCTGCTGCGTAATTGTCTTTTGTGTTGTCGGCTTCTGTACCGTAGGTGTAGAGCACATCATCGCTGTAGGGGTAGTTTATACGAGTGAGGCGGTTTAAACCATCGTATTCGTAGAATATACGTCTGCCTTCTTTGCGCAATTGCGAAGTGTCTTTGGTTATTACATTGCCCGCCTCATCGTAGCCATAGACTTGGGTGCCTGTATCTGCACTTGTTTGTTGTAGCCTCCTCCCTAATAGATCATAGACAACTTCTATCGTGTTTTTGTTATGGTCTAGTGTCCGTAGCATTTGGCCCATAGGATCATATTCATAGCTGGCACTAGTTACTTCTTTGTTGTCCTTGTCTAGCTTGCTTACCATTACTATGTTGCCACTGTCGTCTATTTCTCGCACTTCGCTATTGCCCAGGGGGTCAGTGGTTTTCTGTACCATTCGAGTACTATCGGGGGATATGCCATACTCACTTTTTATGCTAGCGCCATCGGGTAGTGTTTGGCTAATCACCCTGTCAATGGCATCGTAGGTTTTTGTCGTTGGCCGTATTAACGCAGTTAAGGCAATTGTGTTGTCATCATTAAAAAGATTTTCTACAAAACTCATCTGCCCTTCTGCGACAGTCCGTCCTTGCTCATCGTAGGCTACCGCACCCGATAGGTTCCAACCTACTTGTGCTGCCTCGCTAGCATTGTTTCGTTTCTCGCCAGTTTTGGCAGTTTGCAAAACCCTACCTACACCATCTATCGCAACCACGGTGCTAAGGGTATCACTGTTGTCTGCATCGTAGAGGATTTTGTTCTTTGTTATCACCGTCCAGGGATACCGTGCACGGTTGTACTCGTACTCTACCGATGGAGTAATACCAGTGTCATAAGGGCTGCGCACCGCAGTTAACCGTCCAAACTCATCGTAGGCAAAGCTCATAGTCTGCCCATTCTGGTCGCTTTGCCGTAGCTTTACTTGCTGGGCAAAATCCCAAGCCATAGTACTTCTATAACTAGGGGAATTAGTTATCTTTATGTTGGTGTTTACTATTTCTGTTACAAAACTCTGTACAATAGTATCGTACGTATAACTGATGGCATGTCCTCTTGGGTCTGTAATAGTTAACAAATTGCCGTAATTATCATAGGTAAAGGAATACTCACGGGCTGTAGTACTATTCTCGTACTGTAGTAGTTTTACTAACTCACCATTACTACCGTACTCACCTTGCCTCTTGCGCAGTAAAGCACCACTGGAGTTCTCTTCCCGTACCTCTATACTAATCGGAAGACTTACTATGTTTTTTATTAGGTCGGGGTCTTTGTATGTTATGGAAGCATACAGGTCTTTTCTTTGCTGTACCGTACTTGCTGTCTTTGCTGTTGCGCCATAATCTCGTACTGTTGTTACATTTCCATACCTATCGTAGCTGTACTCTTTGCTGGTCTCTAGCTGTAGAATACCTGCATCCTTGCCTGTTGTCTGGTATTGCCTACTTATTTCTCGGGTAAGACTTGGAAAGTAGATTGCAAATTCATTTGTTTTTATTAATTCATTTTCTTTGTTATAATATACTTTCCTCTTCGATAGCCCACTACCATGCCCTCTATTTGCTTCTAGTGTATAATTATACATACTTTCATTATATTTTACTAATTTGTTACTTCCTTCTCCTTCACTGGCACGCCCCTGCACTGTCCTAGATAATAATAGCCCCTTTTTGTAGTACGAGCTTACATCATATACACTACTTCCTACTCGTAGTACCTTTGCATGTGCATCTCTACTATATGTTTGCACAAGCCCAAAACCATAGAATACTCTCTCGCTTCTGTCATAGTACCCATTCGCATAGCGGTATTCTACCTTGTAGCTTTGCACTCCTCTGTCTTGCGGTATTTCCTGTGCCTCTCCTTTGGTTATCGCTTCAGTACTAAATCCTGCTTCTTTTGTTACAGACTGTAACACCCACCGCTTCTGTGGCATGTCCTCCGTGTTCCCTACCTGCTCGTAGTCAAATTTGTATCTACCGCCTTGTGGCACATGCACTGTCTTTAACAAGCCCACCTTACCCATCTTGTTCCTGCGCACATACATTTCTCTTGATCCTGGCAGCTTTAGCACATGATCGGGTAAGCCATCTCCATCTATGTCCATAAACTTTAATGCAGACCCCGTGCTCGCCAAGGTGCTCCCTATTCCGGGCCTTATATTTAACGTAAGTACCAGAAAGGTTAACGCTATATTCACATCTGCATTTATGCTAAAGGTTGCTCCCGTACTGTAATCTAGTGTGTCCTTCACCATTAATGGATTGATATATTTTTTAAAACTATTTCCTTCTGATGAGATCTCTACCTTAGCAAATGAGCCTTCCTGCAACTGTTCTGGTCGGTAGGGTACATTTGCCAATAACGTTTCCAAATCTTTGTTCACTTGTGCACGGTAATCTACATTTGCTCCCGCAGATTCCCAGGTAGGTGCATATACCTTTTGTTCATCACTAAAGCTATCTCCCCTGTTGTACTTTACTAAAAAGTAATCTGTTCCTTCTTTCTTTACTACCTCATCTACTAAGCCATCTCCGTTTATATCCTGCACACTCATATAGCTTTGATTAACCGTGCCTGAATACCCTAAGGATAGTGTTGCATCTACTACGCTTACTCCTACCGTAACTCCCATTGTCTGCCCGAAACTACCACTACTTGACATACCCAAGTACGTTATATTATCGGTACTAAATTGACCCATATCTGCCCATAGCTGCTGCCTAATACCCGCATTAGCCCAAGACACCGGTGCGGTAAATCCCTTCCCCGTGTTTATTTGCACACTATAGCCTGTCCCATCTGCGCGTACATGATCCGGTAAGCCAGAACCGGTAAAGTCTACCAAGCCCTGCTGCTGCTTGCTCACTCCCATACTTCCTGTTATTCCTGTACTGCCACTAAAATTTACTACTACATTTGTTTTTTCTGTACTTATTTGCTCATTCCGTTCTGACCCTACTAATCCACTTGTAGACGGTGGTACCACTTCAGGTGGTACCACTTCTGGTGGTACCGCTGCTGGCGGTACCGCTGCAGGCGGTACTTCCGCAGGTGGTACTTCCGGTGTATTAGCTCCCTCTGTTGATGGTGGAGCTGTTGGCGGTGTGGCAGTTGTTTGCGTTGTCTCTCCACTGGAGTTGTACGTTAGTACTATCGCTCCCAAGGGTGCCCCTGCACTGCTTCCTATACTGGTGCTTACATTGTCAAATAGGTGTAGATACGATCCTTTTTGTAATAAGTAATCATTATATCCATAAAATCCATTACCCCCTCCTAGCCACGCTCGTATTGCATCAACTCCGTCTGCACTATCTGCTGTGTCTACTATATCAGGAAACCTATCTCCGTTTATGTCCATCATTGCTTTGTGTTGCCATGACTTTCCTGTGTTATAGCTTGCATTTGCTCCTAAGGGCCCTACCGAAACTCCCCCATTTATATCAAAACTTGTTGACCTGCTTCTGCTGTATACATCAAGCGATTTTGTTCCTTTTGTTCCTCGCTCCTCTTCCTTGTTTACCACTCCAGGTATCTTGTAGTAGCTGTCCCCTCCATTCCTCCCCACCACTATCCTGTCTTTATCTATATACCCCGCAAAGGTATATTTTTTTGCTTCTAATGCTCCTGTTGCTTCATTCCTTGTCGGCTCTTCATAACTATCTACCTTTGACACCCACGCCGTCTCTGCTACCGCTCTTTCTCTTTTCCTTGCTTCTCCTATGTTTTCTATTTGTGTTGTCCCATCCCTTCTCTTGTTCCCACTCATGTTCAGCACATACGGCGGATACGATGCCTCATTTTCTTTTTTCTTTTCATTCGGATCCTTTTCAAATAACTGGTCGTTCCATTCATAATACCCTGTCCAGGTACCATAAAACCACCCCAGTTCTCCTCCTCCTAGCGGCCTTGTCCCTTCCTCCCCCTTCATTAGATCTTCTGTACTATAATCTGCTAGCGAATCATATATCGGTATGTATTTGATTATCATTTTTGTCTTTGCCTGCTTATCGTCGTCCTGTGTTAAGTAAGGTATTTGTACCTTGCTTACCATCTGTCCCGCTTTCCTTCTTTGCTCTACTCCAGGCATAAAACTTTCTACTCTCTCACCTTCCGGTAAGGCTGCTTTTTGTACGACTAATTCATCCCCAGACCCATATTCTATTTCTAACTCCTCTTTTGTCCAGTCCGTTTGTATTCCTGCATTTCTCATTTGGCTGCTTACTGCTTGCATCGCTGCTTGCTCTAAGCCTTCTCGTAGCTCCCAACTACCCTTTTCCTTGCTATATGTATAATATGGAAATAGCTCTACATCTCTCCGATACGCTCTTGCTATTTCACTTAGCTCCTCTGCTTCTTCCGGGCTTATGCTTTCTTTTATTTTGTAATAAGTACTCCCTTCATTTTCTATGGCTTCTACATACTCACCTATTGTATACCCCGCCCCTTCTATACTCGCCTTTTCTTCTGCTGTTATTAGTACTAGTTCCTTTGCTCCTCCTATGCTATTGTAGATACTATCCTTTTGCTTTGTGTAGGTATCTAGTAGTACCAGTCCTTTCTTGTAATTTGTTTCATATACATCTGTGTCTGCTGCCAGATCCTTATCCCGTAATCTGTATTCCCCCTCCACTAGTTCCCAGCAGTATTCTAATATGTGTCTTTCTTCTTCTCTTATTGCTGCTGTTATTTTTGTCCAGTCACTTGCTGCTATGGCAAGACTTCCTATTCCACTAAAACTCCCAAATACTTCTCCTGCAAGGATAAAGTTACTTATTATCCCTTCGTAAATGCTCGCAGGAATACTGCTTGGTATGTCTGACTTTTCTGTAAAGATAAATCGCCTCTTTATTCCTCTGTCTTTCATGCTCACGATACGTTCTGTTGCACTTTCTTCTACTTCCAACCCTACTGTGCTGTCTTCTTTTTCTACTCCCTTTACCTCCCGTACCAGCACATACCTATCTGACTTCTTCCTCAGAAGCAGCTTTTCTTCTTCCTCTCCTGCTCTATTGTACAGTACATCCAGTTCTTTATCTTTCTCCTGGCCTTCTTCAGGCACTACTGCTGCTAGATACCGCTCCTGTCTTTCTACCCACTGTAGTGCTTCGCTTCTTCTGTCTATCAGTACTATCCTGCCATCAGGTGTTCGCCAGAATAGATCTTGCTTTAGGTTTTCTTTCTTTGACTCTTTCTCTGCCTGTGTCAAGCGTGCTTCATTCTCTATTTCTTGTTCAAGGCTTCTAAGCGCATTGTAGTAGTAGGTTCCTACTATACTATCGCTTGATCGTATCTCTCCCTCGCTTGTTTTATATTCATATACTTCTTTGTGGTTACAGACCAGGGGTAACGTTCACGGTTATATTCATACATTACAGAAGGTGTATTCCCAGTGTCGTAAGGACTATGTACAGCAGTTAGCCGTCCCAACTCATCGTAGGCAAAGTTCATTAGAGCGCATTTACCAGCTCGAAATTAATTTTGTATAATATTCTTTGCTATCAATTCTATTAAGGAGGAATTTTCCTAAATCAGAATTTGGTCGCAGATCCCCTGGAGGAGTACCAAGGGTATCAAATAGTAATCTGTTCCTGGGGAGATCTATAGTATTTATATAATAAAATTTTAAATATTCTTCAGGTATAGTACTCCAATTAAATGGAAACTCATTCAAAAATGCAATTGTATATTTTGGAATATTAAATATCTTAAAATATTGTACTGAATCTTTTTCTTCAATAATAAAATTATCATCTAGCGGGTTGTTCAAAAGTCGAACCTTAAACCGTATTAAAAGAGAGCCATTCTTGACCTTCCACTCACCTACAGTATATTTATTTATTCTATCTTCTTGATTATTTCTGATTGCATAAAATAGCCTATTAGGAAAAAATGTAATACCGATCCCTGGACCACAGTTATTATCATTTTTTAATTCCTCGACCCCGGTTAAGGTTTCATAAACACCATAATCGAATGTCCAGTTACCAATCAGTTGTTGTTCTTCCTTTGTAAGTTTATACTTTTTAATAAATATCTCGCTTCCTTTGACTTTTGAAAATTTTAGTTGCGTACCTTCAATATATTCTTTATCAACTAATTGTTTCAATAACATTTCTCTTTCAGTTTCAGCCCAATAATTAACAGATATAGATAAAATTACTAACAGAAAAGAAATTATTTTTTTCATTTATGCTCCTTCTTTATTATGGTGTATATAAAAAATAGTGTACAAAATTATTAGTTAAATTACTTCTTCCTTGTGCAGATCCAGGTTGAACCACACCTGTATACGCTCCTGCTTGTACAAATACTGGAAAGTTTCTTAGGACTTCGCCACCTACGCCATTTCCTTTTTGTTGTGGACCAATTGCATCAGTATTCCATGGGATGGTTGGATAGCTACTATACATTAATGTCTGCGGGCCTACCGCACTTACATGACCAGTTCCTTTTGTATCTAATGCAGTAATAACTAAATACCCTTGATTTGCTAAATTTTGAGCCTCTATTGCTCTTTCCTCTTTTTCGCCTTTTGGTAATATTTCTGTTAAATTTTTATTACTCATAAATGTTGTATAAAGCTTTTTGGCTGAATCCTTCATTCCATTTGTAAAAATATCTGAATATACTTTATTACCTAGTTTTTGTGTTAAATATGGCAAAAATGTACTACAATTAGATGAAACTAATTCACCGCCTGGTTTTCCTACTGCACGAAATTCTTTCATTGACTCGGATGTAAATTGATTATAAAAACCTTCTGGCACTTTAAAAGTACTAGTATACTGACTTGTTTCCTGGCTAGGTGTTGTACTTACATTTTGTGGTGGCCTTTCTTGCACATCATCTATACCACGAATATATTCCCGCCCATCAGGATCAATATACTTAATCGGATTATTTCCCGCATAAGAATACCCTAACAAATTCATTAGGTTATATACCCCACCATTACTGCCCGCAAGATACGTTCCATCAATCAAAGCAGGATCTGCGCTTATCCACAGGCTATTTTGGGGGTTCATGTACCTAGCACCGTAGTAGTACAAACCTGTCTCGGCATCCATTTCTTTGCCGGTAAAGGTAAAGGGTGTTTTGTTTAACTTTTCGGCTTTGCGGTTTACCCACAGTTCACCGTAGGGTGTGTATTCTAGGTGCTCGTACTTCCAACCACGATAGTCTGTAATTAGCTGGCTACTGCCCAGATGGTCGGGATGGTAATAGTAATTATTTATCTTTTCGTAGCCTAAACTAGACTCGCCCTTTATGCTTAGTTTTGTGCTCACTCTGCTTTGGCCAACATAAATGTGTTTACTTTGCAAGAGTAAAGACTGGGAAGTATGCATTTGCCACAGAGAGTCAAAGTATATGCTCTCGCCACGACTACTGTACTTTATGGTGCGTTCACCATCGGCATCGTATTTGTATTGGACGGTGATGTTACTATCCATTGTCGAGATAAGTCTATTCTCTTCGTCCCACTTGTACTTTCTGTTGTAGGATTTGTCTACTGGCTTTACAGAATTTTGCTCTATCGCAAAGCCCTCGTTAAGACCGTATATTGTTGCATCTTCTCGCTCTTCTAGTATTCTAAGAACAGGTTCTTTTCGTGTTGGTTCGGGAGCATGACCTCCTGCACGCTCTTCTATCATGTTGCCGTTTAGATCATACCTATAATAAAAGTTACCTACACTTTCTGCCTGGTGTGCTTTGCCTGCATAGTATTTGTACTCTTTCTTATAGTTTAGGTTAAGGTTTCTATTAGCACCATCAGTACGGGATGTACTTAGTTTATTAGTTATGTTTCCGATACTATCAAAGGTAAACTTTTGGCTGTAGCTAGAAACATTGTAGTTGGGAAGACCATCGTACACACCACTTTGGCTAAGGCCTTCTGCTTCTACAAGCTGGTACTGGCTGTCGTAGGTGTAACTTTGGCTAGTCTTTATGCCATCGGTGTTATTGGTATATTTAGTTATGTTTCCTACCAGGTCAAAACTATAGGTCATGTTCTGATAGCCTGTACCCGTTGCTGTTGTTGTCTTTATGCTGCTAAGCCATCTGCGGTTAGGGTCGTAGGAATATTCAGTCTTTATGCCGTTACCGTACTCAATAAATGATCTTTGGCTATACTCGTCATAGCCAATATCTTTAATGTAGGGAAACTCAAAATCAGACCTAACACCCGTAACCTTCTTTATTTGACCGCCTGCATCGTAAGAATAGGTAAGGACTTCATTATCGGGATAGGTTATTTGCTGCATACGACCAAGATAGTCAGACTTATATTGTAATGTGGCTGTTTCGGGGTCTCTGTTGGGCGTAAGCCGTTTTATCGTCTTGGTCTGGCTTGTCATCTCGCCTAGTCTACCATAGGTATAGCTTACCGTGCCAGAGTTGTCTTTTCGGTTTAGTAATCTGCCTGCTGCATAGTTGTCTTTGGTGTTGTCGGCTTCTGTGCCGTAGGTGTAGAGTACATCATCGCTATCTGGGTAGTTTATTTTTACAAGACGGTTCAAGCCATCATATTCGTAGAATACTCCCTAAAAATCTAACCCTTGTAATGGGCTCATATCAATTCTATTAGAAAGATTTCGCTGATAAATTTCAGGTAAAAAATCATATAAAGTTCCATCCATAAATTCAAAAAAATTCCTATTGTAATCGATAGGATTTATTTCAGGATTTTTAAATTCCTCTTCAGTATATGGCACTAATGCTAGCTTATCAATAATATATTTACCACGCAATTGCTCTATTACAGTATTATCTAATTTTCTAATACTAAAAGAAAGTGTTTTAATTTCAAAGCTTGTAAAGCTAGATTCTTTTTTAAACCCGGTTATCCAGAAAAATGCAGAATTGTCCTTTTCTATCAATGGACTAATTTGAATATCATGTACATAATTATTTTGTACAAACTCGGATATCAAACTCGTTGAAATTAAAAAAAATCGACTTGTACGGGCATACCCAGATTCAATTGTAGGTAAAAAAACACTTCGGATACTTTGTTTGTTCTGAATTAATTTCTTTATTTCAGAGTACAATGCCTCAGAACTATCCTTATAATATCCATTGTATAGTTTTGGTAATAATGTTCTTTCTTTTGCAATTAATTCAAGCGGGTCAATTGAGTAAGAGTAATTTAGATCTACTTTAACTTTATATTTTGTTTTATTTAATACTCGTAAGGATGAATAGTACTCATCACTTATATTAATAAATGCACCATAGACCCAACCAATTGTAGTACTTGATTGCATTTTTAGCCAATACGAGTTCAATCCGTCAATATAATATCTATTTTCTGTTCTCCCTAGTATTGAGATACTGTTACCTCTATTTACATAACCTATAATTTTACTACTAATATGAGGCAATTCACGAATGCGTACATTATCATCGTTTACTACCCCATTTATAGTTGATTCAGAAAAAAGTAAATAATTAGAAAACAAATATATAAATATAAATATTTTTTTTGTCATTGTAATTTGTTTTTGAGTTCTCCTGTCGCCGGATTTGTTGTGATGTACTGTTTAGAAATGTTTATCGTACTTGGAATCGGTGGTAAAAACCCTAGAGGATCATAATATTTTCCTCTTTTATCAAAAACTCTTATATCTGTATGTACATCACTAGACAACCCGGTTTTCCCCATTGTTCCAATTTGTTGCCCAGAAGCAACAATTTGATTAGGTATAACGGTTAATGTATCTGCATGTGAAGTTCTTGTGCGAATTCCATTTAGATGATCAATTACTACACTATTTCCGTAGCCATTTTCATAACCTGCTGAAATAACAATTCCTCCTTGCATAGCTAATAGTGGTGTTCCTTTATCTGCTGCTAAATCGATCGCATTATGAATTGAATTTGATAGCCCTTCTGGTGTCATTACTGGTTTAGTCGGTCCAAAAACTGTGGTTAATCGTGCATCGCCACTAATTGGCCAATTTTCAAATTTAATTAATTGAAATATCTCTAATGGGTTTGTTGCCTTTGGTGCTTCAAACAAATTTGCTGTTCTTGAAAAATCATTTGCGTTAGCAATTCCATTTGAAATTCGGGTGCTTTCTTGTATAGAAGCTAACGATTCTGATATATCTATGGATACACCTACCATAGGGAAAAATGCAGGTGGTGCTGAAAGAAAACCTGATGAAGATTGCCTAAGGGCAAGCACATCCTCACGCCCATTTGGATCAACGTATTTTATTGGATTGTTTCTTCCATAAGTATATCCTGCTATATTTTTTAAATTATATACCCCACCATTACTGCCCGCAAAGTACGTCCCATCAATCAAAGCCGGGTCTGCACTTATCCACAGGCTATTTTGGGGGTTCATGTACCTGGCACCGTAGTAGTACAGGCCTGTCTCGGCATCCATTTCTTTGCCAGTAAAGGTAAAGGGAGTTTTGTTTAACTTTTCGGCTTTGCGGTTTACCCACAGTTCACCGTAGGGGGTGTATTCTAAATGCTCGTACTTCCAGCCACGATAGTCTGTAATTAGCTGGCTACTGCCCAGGTGGTCGGGATGGTAATAGTAATTATTTATCTTTTCGTAGCCTAAACTAGATTCGCCCTTTATGCTTAGTTTAGTGCTTACTCTGCTTTGGCCAACATAAATATGTTTACTTTGCAATAACAATGACTGGCTTGTATGCATTTGCCACAGAGAGTCAAAGTATATGCTCTCGCCACGACTACTGTACTTTATGGTGCGCTCACCATCTGCATCGTATTTGTACTGGACGGTGATGTTACTATCCATTGTCGAGATAAGCCTATTCTCTTCGTCCCACTTGTACTTTCTGTTGTAGGATTTGTCTACTGGCTTTACAGAATTTTGCTCTATGGCAAAGCCATCGTTAAGACCGTAAATTGTGGCATCTTCCCGCTCTTCTAGTATCTTTAGCACAGGTTCTTTTCGTGTTGGTTCGGGGGCATGGCCTCCTGCTCGCTCTTCTATCATGTTGCCGTTTAGATCATACCTATAATAAAAGTTACCAACACTTTCTGCCTGATGTGCTTTGCCTGCATAGTATTTGTACTCTTTCTTATAGTTTAGGTTAAGGTTTCTATTAGCACCATCGGTTCTTGAAGTGCTTAGTTTATTAGTTATGTTTCCAATACTATCAAAGGTAAACTTTTGGCTGTAGCTAGAAACATTGTAGTTGGGAAGACCATCGTACACACCACTTTGGCTAAGGCCTTCTGCTTCTACAAGCTGGTACTGGCTATCGTAGGTATAACTTTGGCTAGTCTTTATGCCATCGGTGTTATTTGTATAATTAGTTATGTTGCCTACAAGATCAAAACTGTAGGTCATGTTCTGATATCCTGTACCCGTTGCAGTTGTTGTTTTAATACTGCTAAGCCATCTGCGATTAGGGTCGTAGGCATATTCAGTCTTTATGCCGTTACCGTACTCAATAAATGATCTTTGGCTATACTCGTCATAGCCAATGTCTTTAATGTAGGGAAACTCAAAATCAGACCTAACACCAGTTACCTTCTTTATCTGCCCGCCTGCATCGTAAGTATAGGTAAGGACTTCATTATCGGGATAGGTTATTTGCTGCATACGACCAAGATAGTCAGACTTATATTGTAATGTTGCTGTTTCGGGGTCTCTGTTTGGCGTAAGCCGTTTTATCGTCTTGGTCTGGCTAGTCATCTCTCCTAGTCTACCATAGGTATAGCTCACAGTGCCAGAGTTGTCTTTTCGGTTTAGGAGCCTGCCTGCTGCGTAATTGTCTTTTGTGTTGTCGGCTTCTGTGCCGTAGGTGTAGAGTACATCATCGCTGTAGGGGTAGTTTATTTTTACAAGACGGTTCAAACCATCATACTCGTAGAAAATACGTCTTCCTTCCTTGCGCAATTGTGAAGTGTCTTTGGTTATTACATTGCCCGCCTCATCGTAGCCATAAACTTGGATGCCAGTGTCTGCACTTGTTTGCTGTAGCCTTCTGCCTAAAAGGTCATAGAC
Source organism: Unio pictorum (assembly GCA_030141615.1). Lineage (NCBI taxonomy): Eukaryota > Metazoa > Mollusca > Bivalvia > Unionida > Unionidae > Unio > Unio pictorum. The sequence continues at coordinate 285,045 of JARLTB010000353.1, forward strand.
AACTTCTATCGTGTTTTTGTTATGGTCTAGTGTCCGTAACATTTGGCCCATAGGATCATATTCGTAGCTGGCACTAGTTACTTCTTTGTTGTCCTTGTCTAGCCTGCTCACCCTTACTATGTTGCCACTGTCGTCCAGTTCACGCACTTCGCTATTGCCCAAGGGGTCAGTGTTTTTCTGTATCATTCGGGTGTTATCATTACTAATGCCATATTCACTTTTTATGCTAGCACCATCGGGTAGTGTTTGGCTAATCACCCTGTCAATGGCATCGTAGGTTTTTGTTGTTGGCCGAATTAACGCAGTTAAGGCAATTGTGTTGTCATCATTAAAAAGTTTTTCTACAAAACTCATCTGCCCTTCTGCTACAGTCCGTCCTTGCTCATCATAGGCTACTGCACCCGATAGGTTCCAGCCTACTTGTGCTGCCTCGCTAGCATTGTTTCGTTTCTCGCCACTTTTGGCAGTTTGCAAAACCCTACCTACACCATCTATCGCAACCACGGTGCTAAGGGTATCGCTGTTGTCTGCATCGTAAAGAATTTTGTTTTTTGTTATCACCGTCCAGGGATACCGTACACGGTTGTACTCGTATTCTACCGATGGGGTAATACCAGTGTCGTAAGGGCTGCGCACCGCAGTTAGCCGTCCAAACTCATCGTAGGCAAAGCTCATCACTTGGCCATTCTGATCGCTTTGGCTTAGCTTTACTTGCTGGGCATAATCCCAAGTCATACTGCTGGTATAGCGTGGGGAATTAGTTATCTTTGTGTTGGTATTTACAATTTCTGTTACAAAACTCTGCACAATAGTATCGTACGTATAACTGATGCTATGTCCTCTGGGGTCTGTAATAGTTAACAAATTACCGTAATTATCATAGGTAAAAGAATACTCACGGGCTGTAGTACTATTCTCGTACTGTAGCAGTTTTACTAACTCACCATTACTGCCGTACTCACTTAATACAACTAGTTTATTCTACTGCACGCAATCTTGACACAAATTCATCAATTGCATCATATGCTAATTTGGTTGGATGTTTACTTGGTAATCCTAAATAGTCCTTGTTTCTAAACTCATCAGGGGTGTTATCTAATCCAACATTATAAGCATTGACATTGTATATCTCAATATAAACATTGTCAGAAAGCTTGTAACTAATTATGTCGTAATATACTTCAGACCCCCATTCTCTAATAATCTTTTGATAATTGGTATCTTTTACTATAATAGGTTGCTGATCGCGTAAAAGCCTTATAAAATAAACACTGTCGCTAATTTTTTCAGGATTTTCATTTCTTATGATGTAGGATTTCCTTTTGATTTCAAATACTTCTTTGCTCTCAGTATTAAATATTCTTTTTATATATCCTGGATATTGTACTCCTCGAATTGTTATACTAAAGGCTTTACTAACTACAAATTTGTTGCCATGTATACGACTATCATATTCTCTTGATGCATGAAACTTTATCTTTTTAAGATCCCCATTGTAATAAATTTGAAAATCTATATCTAGGACTTCCTCACATACAATGCTTAATGAGGTTGTTAAAATCAAAGAAAAACATAAAATACATTGTTTTATCATTTTTTCCTCCTAATTAATCTCTGTTGTTTCTCCGCAATCGTTTAGTTCAACATATTAAAGTACTTATCTAATAGTAATCACTTGATCTGGTTTCTGGTTCGGGGGGAGTATAAGTAGGTGGTTCTATTGGGTCAGAAGGATCAATATATATTCTACCATTTCTACTATACTCAATAGTTTCCCCTTGATACCCTGCTGGGAGTTTTCCTTTTTCGTAACTTTGCGCTTTATGTAGATGTGCCTCCCCTTCTCCAGTATCACCAGTGTAAGCGAATAGATCGCCTACTTGTATTTCATCCCCTTTATTAACAACAATCTTTGAAAGGTGAAAGTAATCTGTTCTTAGCCCGTCTTCACTAGTAATACGAATGTATTTTCCGAGAGTATTATTTTCTCCGACATCGGTTACTTTACCCGCATCAGTTGAAAATATCGATTTACCAATTGTTGCTCCTCTATCAGTATCCACCCAATCTTCACCCAAATGATTGTCAACAGTAGCACCTTTAACTCCTGTATAATCCTCACTGAAGTAACCTGATTTTTCCCAAATTCTTCCATCCGGATCCACATACCGTATCGGATTATTCCCCCCATAATGATACCCCGCCAAATTAACTACATTAAACACACCACCTAATCCTGGCAGATTCTGATTTTGTTTTCTTGCTTCATCGCTTATTGGTGCAACAGGAAAGTAGGAGCCATCAATCAAAGCCGGGTCTGCGCTTATCCACAGGCTATTTTGGGGGTTCATGTACCTTGCACCGTAGTAGTACAAACCTGTCTCGGTATCCATTTCTTTGCCTGTAAAGGCAAAGGGTGTTTTGTTTAACTTTTCGGCTTTGCGGTTTACCCACAGTTCACCGTAGGGTGTGTACTCTAAGTGCTCGTACTTCCAGCCACGATAGTCTGTAATAAGCTGGCTACTACCCAGGTGGTCGGGATGGTAATAGTAATTATTTATCTTTTCGTAACCTAAACTAGACTCGCCCTTTATGCTTAGTTTAGTGCTTACTCTGCTTTGTCCAACATAAATATGTTTGCTTTGCAATAACAATGACTGGCTTGTATGCATTTGCCACATTGTGTCAAAATATATGCTTTCGCCACGACTACTGTACTTTATGGTGCGCTCACCATCGGCATCGTATTTGTACTGGACGGTGATGTTACTGTCCATTGTCGTGATAAGCCTATTCTCTTCGTCCCATTTGTACTTTCTGTTGTAGGATTTGTCTACAGGCTTAACAGAATTTTGCTCTATCGCAAAGCCCTCGTTAAGACCGTAAATTGTGGCGTCTTCCCGCTCTTCTAGTATCCTTAGCACAGGTTCTTTTCGTGTTGGTTCGGGGGCATGGCCTCCTGCCCGCTCTTCTATCATGTTGCCGTTCAAATCATACCTATAATAAAAATTACCCACACTTTCTGCCTGATGTGCTTTGCCTACATAGTATTTGTACTCTTTCTTATAGTTTAGGTTAAGGTTTCTATTTGCACCATCGGTTCTTGAAGTGCTTAGTTTATTGGTTATGTTTCCAATACTATCAAAGGTAAACTTTTGGCTGTAGCTGGAAACATTGTAGTTGGGAAGACCATCGTATACACCACTTTGGCTAAGGCCTTCTGCCTCTACAAGCTGGTACTGGCTATCGTAGGTATAACTTTGGCTAGTCTTTATGCCATCGGTGTTATTTGTGTAATTAGTTATGTTGCCTACAAGATCAAAACTATAGGTCATGTTTTGATAGCCTGTACCCGTTGCAGTTGTTGTCTTTATACTGCTAAGCCATCTACGATTATGGTCGTATGTATATTCTGTCTTTATACCATTGCCATATTCTATAAAGCTGCGCTGGCTATACTCGTCATAGCCAATGTCTTTTATGTAGGGGAACTCAAAATCTGCCCTAACACCTGTAACCTTCTTTATTTGACCGCCTGCATCGTAAGTATAGGTAAGGACTTCGTTATCGGGATAGGTTATTTGCTGCATCCGTCCAAGATAGTCTGATTTATATTGTAATGTGGCTGTTTCAGGGTCTCTGTTGGGCGTGAGCCGCTTTACTGTCTTTGTCTGGCTAGTCATCTCGCCTAGTCTACCATAGGTATAGCTCACTGTGCCAGAGTTGTCTTTGCGGTTTAGGAGCCTGCCTGCTGCATAGTTGTCTTGGCTGCTATCTGCTTCGGTGCCGTAGGTGTAGAGTACATCATCGCTGTAAGGATAATTTATACGGGTGAGGCGGTTTAAGCCATCGTATTCGTAGAATATACGTCTGCCTTCTTTGCGCAATTGCGAAGTGTCTTTGGTTATTACATTGCCCGCCTCATCGTAGCCATAGACTTGGGTGCCTGTATCGGCACTTGTTTGCTGTAGCCTCCTGCCTAAAAGATCATAGACAACTTCTATCGTGTTTTTGTTGTGGTCTAGTGTTCGTAACATTTGGCCCATAGGATCATATTCGTAGCTGGCACTAGTTACTTCTTTGTTGTCCTTGTCTAAGCGACTTACCTTTACTATGTTGCCACTGTCGTCCAGTTCACGCACTTCACTATTGCCCAAGGGGTCGGTGGTTTTCTGTACCATTCGGGTACTATCATTACTAATGCTATACTCACTTTTTATGCTAGCGCCATCGGGTAGTGTTTGGCTAATTATTCTGTCAATGGCATCGTAGGTTTTTGTAGTTGGCCGTAGTAACGCAGTTAAGGCTATTGTATTGTCATCATTAAAAAGCCTTTCTACAAAACTCATCTGCCCTTCTGCGACAGTCCGTCCTTGCTCATCGTAGGCTACTGCACCCGATAGGTTCCAACCTACTTGCGCTGGCTCAGTGGCATTGTTTCGTTTCTCGCCACTTTTGGCAGTTTGCAAAACCCTACCTAAGCCATCTATAGCAACCACGGTGCTAAGGGTATCGCTGTTGTCTGCATCGTAGAGAATTTTGTTTTTTGTTATCACCGTCCAGGGGTAACGGACACGGTTGTACTCATACTCTACCGATGGTGTACTACCAGTATCGTAAGGGCTGCGCACCGCAGTTAGCCGTCCAAACTCATCGTAGGCAAAGCTCATCACTTGCCCATTCTGGTCGCTTTGCCGTAGCTTTACTTGCTGGGCATAATCCCAAGTCATACTGCTGGTATAGCGTGGGGAATTAGTTATTTTTATGTTAGTGTTTACTATTTCTGTTACAAAACTCTGTACAATAGTATCGTAGGTATAACTGATGGCATGTCCTCTTGGGTCTGTAATAGTTAACAAATTTCCGTAATTATCATAGGTAAACGAATACTCACGGGCTGTTGTACTATTCTCGTACTGTAACAGTTTTACTAACTCACCATTACTGTCGTACTCACCCTGCCTCTTACGCAGTAAAGTACCACTGGAGTTCTCTTCCCGCACCTCTATACTGCTAGGAAGACTTAGTATGTTTTTTATTACGTCAGGGACTTTGTATGTAATTCCTGCATACAGGTCTTTTCTTTGCTGTACTGCACTTGCTGTTGCGCCATAATCTCGTACTGTTGTTACATTACCATACCTATCATAGCTGTACTCTTTGCTGGTCTCTAGCTGTAGAATACCTGCATCCTTGCCTGTTGTCTGGTATTGCCTACTTATTTCTCTTTCTACATAAGGAAAGTAGATAGTAAACCTTTCCTTTCTTATTGGCCGTGTTCCTTCATAATAAAACTTGGCTTTCGCATTGCCTTCTCTTTCTATCCTGCTTTGTAGTACCTTCTCCCCTTCCTGATACATCACCATATTTCCACTATCGGTAGATATGCCCTCTACCTTCGTCCTTTTTTCTATACCACGTGTTGCATAATCCATCACTTCATAGCTACTTGTCTTAACCCGCATTACCTTTGTGTTTTCTTTACTTATTGTCTTTACCGTACCAAAACCAAAAAACATTCTCTCTTTTCTGTTGTACTTGCCATCACCGTATTCATAGTAGGTGCTGTACTGCTGCACTCCTCTGTCTTGCGGTATTTCTTGTGCCTCTCCTTTGGTTATCGCCTCAGTACTAAAGTTTGCTTCTTTTGTTACAGATTGTAACACCCACCGCTTCTGTGGCATGTCCTCGGTGTTCCCTACCTGCTCGTAGTCAAAACTGTATCTACCACCTTGTGGTAAGTGTACAGCCTTTAACAAGCCCACCTTACCACTCAAGTTGCGCTTGTATAGCGCACTACTTGGCGTCTTTATCGCATGATCAGGTAGCCCATCTCCGTCTATATCCATAAACTTTAGACTAGCCTGTGTCGTAGCTATGTTCCCACTTATCCCAGGACTTAATGTTAGTGTTGTAAAGGCAAACCCAAAGCCAAAACTCAAACTAACCGATGGATTAAAACTTGATCCTGTTGTATACTCTAGGTTGTCTTGTACTGCAAAGGGATTTACATATTCCTTAAAGGTATTCTTTTCATTCGTTGCCAACTGCTCACTCGCGGGCTTTGCTCCATTACTTGTATCGGGCTTTAATTCTTCTCTTGTCTTATCTATCGTCCCTCTTCGTATTCTATCTATATCTTCTTGTATCGCTTCTGTCATGTCTAGCGAAATACCCCAGCCAGGACGGTATATTTTTACTTCAGGGCCAAAACTATCTCCTCGATTATACTTTACTACAAAATATTCATCACTTTCCCGCTTTACCACCTGGTCTACTAAACCATCTCCATTCATATCTGCAAGGCTGCCTATCGTCTGGCTTACATTACCCGTATACCCCAGACTTATCCCTCCCCCCACTATACCTCCCAAAGAGGCAGATAGGCTAAAGGTACTGCTGTAACTTCCAGTGCTTGTATAACTTATTCCCGGTATGCCAAAACTCTGTAGTGATTCATATCCTTCTCTATCATAATAAGTACCACTTATGGTACTACCATAGGATAGGGCATTCCCAAAATTGCCATTTCCTAAGTTCGGATATACATAGTAGTTTTTTTCTGATACCCGTATATGATCAGGCAAGCCCGACCCAGTTAGATCCATAAAGCCTTCTGTTTGCCAAGAGCTACCCAGACTGCCAGAACTGCTATACCCCGCCCCTGTTATCCCCGCTCCTCCTCCACTCTTTCCTGCTTCCGGTGTCGCTGCATTCTGGCTCTTTGGCTTGCCAGTTGGTCCAAATACGGTAAATACCGCTCCACTCGGATTACTCATACTGGCTCCATAAGCGATGCTCTTACTTTGGTTATTACTGAGTAACCATTTATTATTACCTATATTGGCCGTTATTGTATTACCAAAACCACTCCCTGTACCCTGGTGTATGCTAAAACTATTCATCCCTTCTTTACTCGTGCCAAAATCTACTATGTCAGGATACCTGTCTCCATTCATATCCATGAGCCCGGTGTACTGCCAGGACTGGCTTTCATTTGTGCTTACGTTTACTCCTAATCCCGGAAATAAAGTTAATCCTACACTTAAGTCTAAAGCCTGCGACCTACTCCTTCTTGCCTTTACAAACCTAAACCCATTAAAGCCAAGGCAGCAAATTACCCTGCCAACCCGCCAGGTACATAGTAACTTGGTGGCGGCTTTATCTCTATCCTGTAGCTTGACACTGGTTTTATTTCTGCCTCATTACCCATATCATCAAATTGCTTTATTTTTGTATACTTTATCTTTATGTTCCACTCTACATCGCTTCCTCTCTCGTCTGATTGTATTCCACTGCCTTCTTGCCTGCCTTCCGGTATGGATACAAAGCATAGCTTCTCTCCTGCTTGTATCCTGCTTTGCACTAATTAAATTATAGGCTCTTATCTCTGTATATATTTTTTAGGACAACCTTTAACATTGGAAGAATCCAGTACGTTATCGCGAAATATAATATTGAGAACATCCCAATTAATGAGTATAATATAATTGAAATTGAAAATATTAAGTTTAACAACCATTCTCCAAATTCAACTTTAAGAAAGTTTGTATTACTATCTACAAGATAAAATATGCCACTTTCGATTTTACCTCCAATTGCTAAACCGTCTAATTTTCTTCCTATAACTATCAAACTTATCCATATTGGATAGGATAATAAAAAGAATAAGTTTAACTTTTTTCTTCTTCGCCATTTTCTTTCTTCTTTTTCTTCTTCATTCATGGGACTAACACCTTAGCAAAAACTGAACCACCAAGTAAAGCGTTAACCTTTATTTTAGTTGTCATTCCAACCTCAATACCAGCACCAACTCCACTTCCGATGCCTACTCCTAAACCTATACCATATCCAAATAATGCAACATTTATTGTAGATTCGGCTGAAAATATATTTGCGCCAACAGCAGCACCAATAGAATTACCTTCTTTTAAACCTATAAATGCGTTGGTTCCACCTGCGATATATTCGGTTGAAATATTTATTTTGAAGGGACCCACTGTAAATATATCACTATTTGACCCATATGCTGCTCCAGAAGAAGAAAAAGTAAAATTAGAATTATTACCTACACTATTAGGTCCAAACTGCATTTGCCCAAGTGTAAGTTGAGATTGACTAGTACTAGTTGGTGTTGAAACACTATTGGTTGTGGAATTATATTCGCTTTTTGTTATGCCTGGTAAATTCAGATGATCACCAGCATTTATTTTATTTGGATCAGTTATATTGGGGTTTAATTCCATTATTGAATCAACAGTTGTATTATTATTGTTAGCAATTGTTGAGAGCGTATCTCCTGATTCTATTGTTCCATCTTCTGTCAACTTCCCATCCGGATCCACATACCGTACCGGATTATTCCCCCCATAATGATACCCCGCCAAATTAACTACATTAAACACACCACCTAATCCTGGCAAATTCTGATTCTGTTTTCTTGCATCATCACTAATCGGTGCAACAGGGAAATACGAGCCATCAACCAAAGCAGGATCTGCACTTATCCACAGGCTATTTTGGGGATTCATGTACCTTGCACCGTAGTAGTACAAACCTGTCTCGGCATCCATTTCTTTGCCGGTAAAGGTAAAGGGTGTTTTGTTTAACTTTTCGGCTTTGCGGTTTACCCACAGTTCACCGTAGGGTGTGTACTCTAAGTGCTCGTACTTCCAGCCACGATAGTCTGTAATAAGCTGGCTGCTGCCCAGATGATCAGCATGGTAATAGTAATTGTTTATCTTTTCGTAACCTAAACTAGATTCGCCCTTTATGCTTAGTTTTGTGCTCACTCTGCTTTGTCCAACATAAATATGTTTACTTTGCAGAAGTAAAGACTGGGAAGTGTGCATTTGCCACAGAGAGTCAAAGTATATGCTTTCGCCACGACTACTGTACTTTATGGTGCGCTCACCATCGGCATCGTATTTGTACTGGACGGTAATGTTACTGTCCATTGTCGAGATAAGCCTATTCTCTTCGTCCCACTTGTACTTTCTGTTGTAGGATTTGTCTACAGGCTTTACAGAATTTTGCTCTATGGCAAAGCCCTCGTTAAGACCATAAATTGTGGCATCTTCTCGCTCTTCTAGTATCCTAAGCACAGGTTCTTTTCGTGTTGGTTCGGGGGCATGACCTCCTGCCCGCTCTTCTATCATGTTGCCGTTTAAATCATACCTATAATAAAAGTTACCCACACTTTCTGTCTGGTGTGCTTTGCCTGCATAGTATTTGTACTCTTTCTTATAGTTTAGGTTAATGTTTCTATTAGCACCATCAGTACGGGATGTACTTAGTTTATTAGTTATGTTTCCAATACTATCAAAGGTAAACTTTTGGCTGTAGCTGGAAACATTGTAGTTGGGAAGCCCATCGTACACACCACTTTGGCTAAGGCCTTCTGCTTCTACAAGTTGGTACTGACTATCGTAGGTGTAACTTTGGCTAGTCTTTATGCCATCGGTGTTATTTGTATAATTAGTTATGTTGCCTACAAGGTCAAAACTATAGGTCATGTTTTGATACCCTGTACCCGTTGCGGTTGTTGTTTTAATACTGCTAAGCCATCTGCGGTTAGGGTCGTATGTATATTCAGTCTTTATGCCGTTACCGTACTCAATAAATGATCTTTGGCTATACTCGTCATAACCAATGTCTTTAATGTAGGGGAACTCAAAATCAAACCTAACACCAGTTACCTTCTTTATTTGACCACCCGCATCGTAAGTATAGGTAAGGACTTCGTTATCGGGATAAGTTATTTGTTGCATCCGTCCAAGATAGTCTGATTTGTAATGTAGGGTGGCTGTTTCAGGGTCTCTGTTTGGCGTAAGCCGCTTTACTGTCTTGGTCTGGCTTGTCATCTCGCCTAGTCTACCATAGGTATAGCTCACTGTGCCAGAGTTGTCTGTGCGGTTTAGTAATCTGCCTGCTGCATAGTTGTCTTTTGTGTTGTCGGCTTCGCTGCCGTAGGTGTAGAGTACATCATCACTATAAGGGTAGTTTATTTTTACAAGCCGGTTCAAACCATCATATTCGTAGAAAATACGTCTGCCTTCTTTGCGCAATTGCGAAGTGTCTTTGGTTATTACATTGCCTGCCTCATCGTAGCCATAGACTTGGGTACCCGTGTCGGCACTTGTTTGTTGTAGCCTTCTGCCTAAAAGGTCATATACAACTTCTATCGTGTTTTTGTTGTGGTCTAGTGTCCGTAACATTTGCCCCATAGGATCATATTCGTAGCTGGCACTAGTTACTTCTTTGTTGTCCTTATCTAAGCGACTTACCTTTACTATGTTGCCTCTATCATCTATTTCACGCACTTCACTATTGCCCAGAGGGTCAGTAGTTTTTTGTACCATTCGGGTGCTATCATTACTAATGCCATACTCACTTTTTATGCTAGCACCATCGGGTAGTGTTTGGCTAATCACCCTGTCAATGGCATCGTAGGTTTTTGTAGTTGGTCGTAGTAGGGCTGTTAAAGAAAGATTACCCGTGTCATCGAAAAGCCTTTCTACAAAACTCATCTGCCCTTCTGCTACAGTCCGTCCTTGCTCATCGTAGGCTACTGCACCAGATAGATTCCAGCCTACTTGTGCTGCCTCGCTAGCATTGTTTCGTTTCTCGCCTGTTTTGGCAGTTTGCAAAACCCTACCTAAGCCATCTATCGCAACTAGGGTGCTAAGGGTATCGCTGTTGTCTGGATCGTAGAGGATTTTGTTCTTTGTGGTTACAGACCAGGGATACCGTACACGGTTGTACTCATACTCTACCGATGGGGTAATACCAGTGTCGTAAGTGCTACGTACAGCAGTTAGCCGTCCAAATTCATCGTAGGAAAAACTCATCACTTGCCCATTCTGGTCGCTTTGCCGTAGCTTTACTTGCTGGGCATAATCCCAAGTCATACTGCTAGTATAGCGTGGGGAATTAGTTATCTTTATGTTGGTGTTTACTATTTCTGTTACAAAACTCTGTACAATAGTATCGTAGGTATAACTGATGCTATGTCCTCTGGGGTCTGTAATCGATAATAAGTTACCATAATTATCATAGGTAAAAGAATACTCACGGGCTGTAGTACTATTCTCGTACTGTAGTAGTTTTACTAACTCACCATTACTACCGTACTCACCCTGCCTCTTGCGCAGCAAAACACCACTGGAGTTCTCTTCCCGCACCTCTATACTGCTTGGAAGACTTACTATGTTTTTTATTATATCTGCCTCTTTATATGTTATGGCTGCATACAGGTCTTTTCTTTGCTGTACTGTACTTGCTGTTGCGCCATAATCTTTTACTGTTGTTACATTGCCATACCTATCGTAGCTGTACTCTTTGCTGGTCTCTAGCTGTAAAATACCTGCATCCTTGCCAGTTGTCTGGTATTGCCTACTTATTTCTCTTTCTACATAAGGAAAGTAGATAGTAAACCTTTCCTTTCTTATTGGCTGTGTGCCTTCATAATAAAACTTGGCTTTTGCATTGCCTTCGCTTTCTACCCTACTTTGTAATACCTTCTCCCCTTCCTGATACATCACCATATTCCCACTATCGGTAGATATGCCCTCTACCTTCGTCCTTTTTTCTATACCACGTGTTGCATAATCCATCACTTCATAACTACTTGTCTTAACCCGCATTACCTTTGTGTTTTCTTTACTTATTGTCTTTACCGTACCAAACCCAAAAAACATTCTCTCCTTTCTGTTGTACTTGCCATCACCGTATTCATAGTAGGTGCTGTACTGCTGCACACCCCTGTCTTGCGGTATTTCCTGCGCCTCTCCTTTGGTTATCGCTTCAGTACTAAAGCCTGCTTCTTTTGTTACAGACTGTAACACCCACCGCTTCTGTGGCATGTCCTCGGTGTTCCCTACCTGCTCGTAGTCAAAACTGTATCTACCACCTTGTGGTAAATACACTCTCTTTAACAAGCCCACCTTACCACTCAAGTTGCGCTTGTACAGCGCACTACCTGGAGTCTTTATCGCATGATCAGGTAGCCCATCTCCGTCTATATCCATAAACTTTAGACTAGCCTGTGTCGTAGCTATGTTCCCACTTATCCCAGGACTTAATGTTAGTGTTGTAAAGGCAAACCCAAATCCAAAACTCAAACTAACCGATGGATTAAAACTTGATCCTGTTGTATACTCTAGGTTGTCTTGTACTGCAAAGGGATTTACATATTCCTTAAAGGTATTCTTTTCATTCGTTGCCAACTGCTCACTCGCGGGCTTTGCTCCATTACTTGTATCGGGCTTTAATTCTTCTCTTGTCTTATCTATCGTCCCTCTTCGTATTTTATCTATATCTTCTTGTATCGCTTCTGTCATGTCTAGCGAAATACCCCAGCCAGGACGGTATATTTTTACTTCAGGGCCAAAACTATCTCCTCGATTATACTTTACTACAAAATATTCATCACTTTCCCGCTTTACCACCTGGTCTACTAAACCATCTCCATTCATATCTGCAAGGCTGCCTATCGTCTGGCTTACATTCCCCGTATACCCCAGACTTATCCCACCTCCCACTATACCTCCCAATGAGGCAGATAGGCTAAAGGTACTGCTGTAACTACCGTGCTTGTATAACTTATTCCCGGTATGCCAAAACTCTGTAGTGATTCATATCCTTCTCTATCATAATAAGTACCACTTATGGTACTACCATAGGATAGGGCATTCCCAAAATTGCCATTTCCTAAGTTCGGATATACATAGTAGTTTTTTTCTGATACCCGTATATGATCAGGCAAGCCCGACCCAGTTAGATCCATAAAGCCTTCTGTTTGCCAAGAGCTACCAAGACTGCCAGAACTGCTATACCCCGCCCCTGTTATCCCCGCTCCTCCTCCACTCTTTCCTGCTTCCGGTGTCGCTGCATTCTGGCTGCGGAGCGCGGTGGCGTCGCTTGTGTGGACGCCCTTCTTGCGGCGGGGGCGGATATCAATGTTCGGGACAAGCAGCGCAGGACCCCTGCGCACGAAGCTGCCGTCGCAATGAATCCCGTTTGTCTTCAGCGCCTGATTGGCCAAGGGGCCGACCTCAACATGCCGGATGCGGATGGGTTAACGGCACTTAACCTGATATGCTTGGATGTCAGGTGGAGAGATTATTTGGGCGAGAGCAACCACCGGCCTTCCGACTGGAGCGCCGTTCATGTTGCCGCCGTGAAGGGGGATATCGAGTTGCTTACCCTGTTGTTCATGTCCGGCGCCAATTTGAATGAGCGAGATCGACAGGGTCGTACCCCGATGCACTTCGCCAACCTCTGCGGTCACGGTGATTTTCTCTCCGCCCTGATTCAACTTGGAGCGGAATACACCTGCGACAGCTTCGGCTGACGCCGTTCGACCTGGGCCGGATTCTGGATGAGAGCGACAGGTATCCCGAATCCGCCAATGAAGCGCTCGGCCAGTGGTTGAAGGAGTCGCCTCTTCTGCAATCTCTGCAAGCGGCTTGAATGCTTATGAACCTACTCCACCTGGCTTGCCACGCGGGGGATCCCGATGCGGTCGCCCGACTGATTGCCTTCGGGATGAATCTCGACTCTCGGGATGCCACCGTCCGTACGCCGCTGCGGTTGGCGGCTGGGGGCGGACATTTTGACTGCGTTCGACTCCTGATGGAGGCCGGGGCCGACCTGAACTTGGGCGATGGCTACGGATGTCGTCCGCTTCATTGTGCCGCCCGAAGGAGCAACCCGGATTGCCTGAAACTTCTCATCGGCTCCGGAGCCGACCTTTATGTCAAAAATGACGACGGGGCGACGCCGGCGCATGAAGCCGCAACCTGCCACCGACCTTCCGCGATCAAGCGCCTTCGGGATGCCGGTGCCGATTTGAATACCAAGGATAACCAGGGGAGGACGGTCGGTCATTTAGCCGCCGCGCATCCTGAGTGTCTCAAGGTCATCCTTGAATCGGCCGCCTGGCTGAATGCTAAGGACAGTGCAGGCCGGACGCCGGCGCATGTCGCAGCCAGCCGGGGAAACCTCGATGGGCTCAAACTTCTTCGGGAGGCCGGTGCCGACCTTCGGGTCCTTGACGACACTGGCATTTCGCCTCTCGATATCCTCGGGATGGATGTCAAAGGCAGGGAGGCTTTGGTCCGTCCGGATTTTCGGCCGGCGGACTGGAGCGTCGCCCATGCCGCCGCCGTTTCAGGGGATTTGGAGACGCTCACTCTGCTCGTTATGGCAGGGGCCGATTTGAATCCGCCAGATAATCAGGGGCGGACACCCATGCATTATGCGGCACTTTGCGGCCACACGGAGTTTCAGTCAGCGTTAATTGAGATGGGGGTCGTTCCCGGCATGGATCAACGCGAATTGCTCCCGGTCGCATTTGCGAAGGTTGGTGAGGGGAGGTATATTGGAAACTTTTGATTCCCAAGATGCTATTTTTGGTTTCGCACCTTGCAGCGGGCTTAGTTATCTACTGAAAAGTGCGAGAAACCAGGATTATGCATGAGTGGATTATTGGTGACCAACCCAGTATTCTTCAATTTTCCAGAGGGGTGCGTCGGCAGGTAGAACTGTTCTGATTCTATCTATGATTTCCTGATATTGATTTGAGGTGAAGTTGGACCATCCGGCTTGTTCATATCTGCGCCAGAAGGCGGAATCATCGCCTACATTATTGTCAGCAAGCGCCTTCATCAGTACGCGATCGATGGGAGGATGTAGCGATTTGACTCGCTCATGGTCATGAAACCCGCCGCAGACAAATCTGACCTTAAGGTAACAATTAATCAATTTGGCCGCCACACCGTGGGTGAAATGTTTATGTTCACCAATGATCCCGTGTTGTGGGGCTGCAGCGATAAGTAGCTTGCGCCAGGTATGATGTTGTTCATCGAGTTTGTCTGGAGTAGGTAGCTGATTCGGATGGTGCATTGATTCACTCGTGAAACCGCAGGATTCCAGAAGATGAAAACCTTGCTCCACTTTGAACCGACACTTGGGACTTGTGGCGGCCGAACTTGCCGCGTCCCAGGCGGCGAGAATATGGCAGTGTTTTTCTATGGTGTAAGGCATGCTCAAATGAGACGGTCAGATAGGGTGGCGGTTGTCAACAGGGATTTGAATTGACAAAACATCGCTTGGCCTTAAAACAACCATGGCAATCGTCTCACCTGTATCAGATTTAGAAAATTCAACTTCGAAATTTCCGTCTGGATAAATCTCAAGGATATACCCTTCCATTCCAGCGGTTACTCCCTCAATCGAAAAGTCATCTATTAGAACTTTAACTTTATCGTATTGTTTCATCGTGTGAATCCTGCAAATGGTGTATTCAGAATAATAGTTCCATCCGATTTCATCATCCATCCGGAGTTAAAGTAGCTTGTTTTTCCAGCAGCACTGCCAACACCAGGAACTTTAATTTCAATGTTGATCCGCTGACCATATTGGTCGGCCTTGCCAAGGGTGTATTCACCAGCCTTAAATCTTGCAGCACCTTGGGTTTGATACATTTTTGCCAAGGCTGCTGAATCGGCTTCCGTATATCCCAATCCTCTGAATACAGCATCTTTGCCATGGTTAGCACCTGGTTTGAAAATGTATTCACTAAATTTCGACAACGGTGCTTTTGCCACATTTCCAGCAGCATTTCCAGCAACTGTAGAACTAACCTTAAATGAAGCTACTGAAGTGCCCTTACCAATTAATGCACCTCCCATTAATGCAGTACCTAATTCCATTGCCCCTAATAACAACCCTTCACTAGCTTTCTTTATGTCTCCTTTAGATACTGCTTCAGTTGCAGAATACAAATTGGCATATCCGGGAAAAAATGTACCAATTGTATATATGACATTACTTATCTTTCCTAAAATCTCATCAATAGTTTCTTTTCCATCCGGATCCACATACCGTACCGGATTATTCCCCCCATAATGATACCCCGCCAGATTAACTACATTAAACACACCGCCTAATCCCGGAAGATTCTGATTCTGCTTTCTTGCATCATCACTAATTGGTGCAACAGGAAAGTAGGAGCCATCAATCAAAGCCGGATCTGCACTTATCCACAGGCTATTTTGGGGGTTCATGTACCTAGCACCGTAGTAGTACAAACCTGTCTCGGCATCCATTTCTTTTCCGGTAAAGGTAAAGGGTGTTTTGTTTAACTTTTCGGCTTTACGGTTTACCCACAGTTCACCGTAGGGTGTGTATTCTAAGTGCTCGTACTTCCAGCCACGATAGTCTGTAATTAGCTGGCTACTGCCCAGATGATCAGCATGGTAATAGTAATTATTTATCTTTTCGTATCCTAAACTAGATTCGCCCTTTATGCTTAGTTTAGTGCTTACTCTGCTTTGGCCAATATAAATATGTTTACTTTGCAGAAGTAAAGACTGGGAAGTATGCATTTGCCACAGAGAGTCAAAGTATATGCTTTCGCCACGACTACTATACTTTATGGTGCGCTCACCATCTGCATCGTATTTGTACTGGACGGTAATGTTACTGTCCATTGTCGTGATAAGCCTATTCTCTTCGTCCCACTTGTACTTTCTGTTGTAGGATTTGTCTACAGGCTTTACAGAATTTTGTTCTATGGCAAAGCCCTCGTTAAGACCGTATATTGTTGCATCTTCCCGCTCTTCTAGTATCTTTAGCACAGGTTCTTTTCGTGTTGGTTCGGGAGCATGACCACCTGCCCGCTCTTCTATCATGTTGCCGTTTAGATCATACCTATAATAAAAGTTACCAACACTTTCTGCCTGGTGTGCCTTACCTGCATAGTATTTGTACTCTTTTTTATAGTTTAGGTTAAGGTTTCTATTAGCACCATCAGTACGGGATGTACTTAGTTTATTTGTTATGTTTCCAATACTATCAAAGGTAAACTTTTGGCTGTAGCTGGAAACATTGTAGTTGGGAAGCCCATCGTATACACCACTTTGGCTAAGGCCTTCTGCTTCTACAAGCTGGTACTGGCTGTCGTAGGTGTAACTTTGGCTAGTCTTTATGCCATCGGTGTCATTGGTATATTTAGTTATGTTTCCTACAAGGTCAAAACTATAGGTCATGTTTTGATATTCCGTACCTGTGCTCGTTGTTGTCTTTATACTGCTAAGCCATCTGCGGTTAGGGTCGTAGGAATATTCAGTCTTAATTCCGTTGCCATATTCTATAAAGCTGCGCTGGCTATATTCGTCATAGCCAATATCTTTAATGTAGGGGAACTCAAAATCAGACCTAACACCAGTTACCTTCTTTATCTGACCACCTGCATCGTAGGTATACGTAAGGACTTCGTTATCGGGATAAGTTATTTGCTGCATCCGACCAAGATAGTCAGACTTATATTGTAATGTTGCTGTTTCGGGGTCTCTGTTAGGCGTAAGCCGTTTTACTGTCTTTGTCTGGCTAGTCATCTCTCCTAGTCTACCATAGGTATAGCTCACCGTGCCAGAGTGGATTTGAATCAGCCCAGCCAACTTCACCACGACAATAATTTGGATCGGCACCTTTTTGTAATACAGTCTTTAGAGCCTCAACCTTATCCGCGCTGCCCCACAATGTTTCATATAACTCTTTGGCAAGTCTTTCTTTTTTGCTGAAAATATAGCGAATACCCGGTATTGTACGGGTCACAGTGAGTGCACCACGCATTAGTATGTCGTGTAAATTATATGTATTGTTCATGGCACTATCCCCCCTGCCAGTACAAGAGATAGTAACAACTAACACAATTACGGCTGTGGAAACCATCTTTTTCATTGTTCTACTGCTCATTTTGTTACACCCCAAGTAATTACTACTGTCTTGTCATTTCTTGTTATATAAAATTGGTTGCCACCATTATGCTCATAGTCTTTTGCTAAATCGGCTGCTTTTCTCGCCTTTTCAAGAAAGATAGTTGCTGATTTTGAATCCTTAAAAGTGAATGTATTAACAGTATACATATTTTCCTTGGCTGTATTAGTAAATGGACTAAATACTGCTGTCCAGAAACTTCCAATTTCTGTTCTTTGGCCAATTAGTGAAGTGTTACTTGATTTGCCTACGTCTATGGATGTGCTTGTAAGACCTAACTTTTTCATCTCGCTTCCGTTTAATGCTTACCAGCACCTATACTATTAGTAGCTTTGCTATACAATCTAATTTCCCCGCCACTGCCAGCAAGGATTCCTATCTCCTTATTTATAATCTTATTCAAAGGTGAATATAGCAACACTCCAGGGTATTACAATTCTGCTATTTCAAGCATTGTCATTAACTCGCTTCCGAGATCACTTTCAGACAAGTCAAGTCTATTACTAAGTACTTTTAAAGATGTCATCCACAATGTGTCATGTTCTCGAAATGCTTTTTTTATAGCAATTGAAATAAATGGAAATATATCATTCTTTTTATGAGAGGCTATAGTTTCAAAGATTATATTGGCACCTGGCCAGTTCATATCTTGAAGCCATCCCAACATATCATCCATAATTATCTCTTGCTGTTCTAATTTTATTCTCGATATAATTATTGCTGCATTTTTCCAATACTGTTTTCCAAGAGGATGTATAAGCTTTTTCAAATCAGTCTCTTCAATATTCATAACAATAGTTTCTATAGCAAATTTTTGAATAGCCTCAGAATTATTCCAATCAATATCTAATATATATGACTCAATATTTTTCATATTAATTACCGCCAGAAATTGTGACAACTTGCAAAGTCTGCGTTAATTGATGCGGCTGCGCTTCCGCTGACGGACGTGATTGTATCCAGCCAGGCATTTCTTTTGGATCTTTAGGCGTTATAGAAACATGGTTGGCCCCATCTTGAACAGCAGTCAAGCTCCCGGTAGCATTTACAGCACCTATAGTAGTAGCCACATACTTCCCACTAGTGGGCTTTGTTGTTGTGAATGATAAACCTGAGACATCTTTCTCTCTCGGGGTTAAATTTGCATTTGTTTTACTACCTAATCTATAAATTATTGTATCTGATGGTTTTTCCTTCTCAGCCGTCTGAGCAATACTGATATCCTGAGCCTTCGCCTGTGCCTTATCTTGAGCCATAGCAGTCACATTAGCAGGTGCAGGTGCGGCCAAAGTCGTGGAGGGATTACTATACTGGTTTACTTGGTCTCCTATAAACAAACCCACAAAGGCAGCGGCAGTACCAACAGCAACAAACCCGAGGGCCTCCCCAAGTGCTATACCACCACCAATTGCAAAAGGTATCGCAATAGCAAACTCACCATCAGGATCAATATACTTAATGGGATTATTTCCTGCATAAGAATATGCTAACAAATTCATTAGGTTATAAACACCACCATTACCACCCGCAAAGTACGACCCATCAATCAACGCAGGATCTGCACTTATCCACAGGCTATTTTGAGGGTTCATGTACCTAGCACCGTAGTAGTACAGGCCTGTCTCGGCATCCATTTCTTTGCCTGTAAAGGTAAAGGGTGTTTTGTTTAATTTTTCGGCTTTGCGGTTTACCCACAGCTCACCGTAGGGTGTGTATTCTAAGTGCTCGTACTTCCAACCACGATAGTCTGTAATTAGCTGGCTACTGCCAAGATGGTCGGGATGGTAATAGTAATTATTTATCTTTTCGTAACCTAAGCTAGATTCGCCCTTTATGCTTAGCTTAGTGCTTACTCTGCTTTGACCAACATAGATATGTTTACTTTGCAAAAGTAAAGACTGGGAAGTATGCATTTGCCACAGAGAGTCAAAGTATATGCTCTCGCCACGACTACTGTACTTTATGGTGCGTTCACCATCTGCATCGTATTTGTACTGGACGGTAATGTTACTATCCATTGTCGTGATAAGCCTATTCTCTTCGTCCCACTTGTATTTTCTGTTGTAGGATTTGTCTACAGGCTTTACAGAATTTTGTTCTATGGCAAAGCCCTCGTTAAGACCGTATATTGTGGCGTCTTCTCGCTCTTCTAGTATCTTTAGCACAGGTTCTTTTCGTGTTGGTTCGGGGGCATGACCTCCAGCCCGCTCTTCTATCATGTTGCCGTTTAGGTCATACCTATAATAAAAGTTACCAACACTTTCTGCCTGGTGTGCTTTGCCTGCATAGTATTTGTACTCTTTTTTATAGTTTAGGTTAATGTTTCTATTAGCACCATCAGTACGGGATGTACTTAGTTTATTAGTTATGTTTCCAATACTATCAAAGGTAAACTTTTGGCTGTAGCTAGAAACATTGTAGTTTGGAAGACCATCGTATACACCACTTTTGCTAAGGCCTTCTGCTTCTACAAGCTGGTACTGACTATCGTAAGTATAACTTTGGCTAGTCTTTATGCCATCGGTGTTATTTGTGTAATTAGTTATGTTTCCTACAAAATCAAAACTATAGGTCATGTTCTGATAGTCCGTACCTGTGCTCGTTGTTGTCTTTATGCTGCTAAGCCATCTGCGATTAGGGTCGTATGTATATTCAGTCTTTATGCCATTGCCATATTCTATAAAACTGCGCTGGCTATACTCGTCATAGCCAATGTCTTTAATGTAGGGGAATTCAAAATCAGACCTAACACCGGTAACCTTCTTTATCTGCCCGCCTGCATCGTAAGTATAGGTAAGAACTTCGTTATCGGGATAGGTTATTTGCTGCATACGTCCAAGATAGTCTGACTTATATTGTAATGTGGCTGTTTCGGGGTCTCTGTTTGGCGTAAGCCGATTTACTGTCTTGGTTTGGCTTGTCATTTCTCCTAGTCTACCATAGGTATAGCTTACCGTGCCAGAGTTGTCTTTTCTGTTTAGTAATCTGCCTGCTGCATAGTTGTCTTTGGTGTTGTCGGCTTCTGTGCCGTAGGTGTAGAGCACATCATCGCTGTAAGGATAATTTATACGAGTGAGGCGGTTTAAACCATCATATTCGTAAAAGATACGTCTGCCTTCTTTGCGCAATTGCGAAGTGTCTTTGGTTATTACATTGCCTGCCTCATCGTAGCCATAAACTTGGGTGCCTGTATCGGCACTTGTTTGCTGTAGCCTCCTGCCTAAAAGATCATAGACAACTTCTATCGTGTTTTTGTTGTGGTCTAGTGTGCGGAGCATCTGACCCATAGGATCATATTCGTAGCTGGCACTAGTTACTTCTTTGTTGTCCTTGTCTAAGCGACTTACCTTTACTATGTTACCCCTATCATCTATTTCACGCACTTCGCTGTTGCCCAAGGGGTCAGTGGTTTTTTGTACCATTCGGGTGCTATCGGGGGATATGCCATATTCACTTTTTATGGTAGCACCATCGGGTAGTGTTTGGCTAATTATTCTGTCAATGGCATCGTAGGTTTTTCTTGTTGGCCGTAGTAGTGCAGTTAAGAGTATTGTATTGTCATCATTAAAAAGCTTTTCTACAAAACTCATCTTTTTCAAACCTGCATAATAAACGCCGTACGATGCGCACCATCGATTCATACCCTTTCTTGCTTACCCGCGACTTCAAGTATGCAAAGGCAGTTTGCCGAGCCCGGGGCTGGGAGGCAGTTCCTTGTAGAGGGGCGACGAGCGGAATACCAGCGAGAAGCCGCCTAAGCACTAGGGAGCAGCACCAGGACCAAAGGCGGCGGACAAGGAGATACGGCTACGCGGGGAGGCTTCCTAAGGCCCAGTTTTGTCTAAGTTTGCCATGCACGGGCTACGCTAAAAATTTGATGCATATAAATCAATATCGACACTGACATTTAGCTCGTACAGTTTTTTAATCAATTCGGAATTCATACTAAAGGATGGTCCGGTAGGCACCCCAAATTTTATAACGATATTTAGTTTACTATTAAACTTATTAGCATATTCTTTGAATATAATATATCTATCGCTTATTAAATTGAGAAACCTATTGATGAGATCATCAATACTTGTGCAGTCATTGCACCTGACAACCAACTCCCAAAAATTTATATCCGCTTTATTACCCCTCTTATTTATTACTTCTCCCTTTAAAGCATGTCTAGTAGGGGTTATACCTGTGGCATTTGTTATTTCTTTAGGGTCCATATTATCACTGTATAAAGTGTATTCAATATAGCAATCATTCACTATGTTACCTCATAAACTATTAATGTTTAAGCCAGTGGGAATTCCTGGTCCTGATCCATCTTTTAGTTTGACATAAATATCACCTTTCTTATCCTTAAAGAGGTCAAATTTTGATATATCGCTTTTCTTTCCAACCGCATCTTTTTTAATGTTGTGTGGATCCTCGCCACCTTTTTTTAGTTTTTGTGCCTCGTTATCAGATAGCTTTTTATCCTGCTTTGGGTTTCTTTCGTCTTGTTTCCCCTTTTGGTCGCCTAGCGGTGGCGGTGCACTTGACGCCGAAGAACTTGAAGCTTGAGTATTAGTCTGCACCTTTTCCTTATCACTAGACATCTCACTTACATTAGCAGGAGCAGGGGTGACCAAAGTCATGGATGGATTACTATACTGGTTTGCTTGGTCTCCTATAAACCAACCCACAAAGGCAGCAGCAGTACCAACAGCAACAAGCCCGAGGGCCTCACCAAGTGCTATACCACCACCAATAGCAAAAGGTATCGCAATAGCAAACTCACCATCTGGATCTGTGTACTTAATCGGATTATTATGTGTATAAGTATACCCCGCCAAATTAACTACATTAAACACACCGCCTAATCCCGGTAGATTCTGATTCTGCTTTCTTGCTTCATCACTAATAGGTGCAACAGGAAAGTAGGAGCCATCAATCAAAGCAGGATCTGCGCTTATCCACAGGCTATTTTGGGGGTTCATGTACCTGGCACCGTAGTAGTACAAACCTGTCTCGGCATCCATTTCTTTGCCAGTAAAGGTAAAGGGTGTTTTGTTTAACTTTTCGGCTTTGCGGTTTACCCACAGCTCACCGTAGGGTGTGTATTCTAAGTGCTCGTACTTCCAGCCACGATAGTCTGTAATAAGCTGGCTACTGCCCAGATGGTCAGGATGGTAATAGTAATTATTTATCTTTTCGTACCCTAAACTAGATTCGCCCTTTATGCTTAGTTTAGTGCTTACTCTGCTTTGTCCAACATAGATATGCTTACTTTGCAATAACAATGACTGGCTTGTGTGCATTTGCCACATTGTGTCAAAGTATATGCTTTCGCCACGACTACTGTACTTTATGGTGCGCTCACCATCGGCATCGTATTTGTACTGGACGGTGATGTTACTGTCCATTGTCGTGATAAGCCTATTCTCTTCGTCCCACTTGTACTTTCTGTTGTAGGATTTGTCTACAGGCTTAACAGAATTTTGCTCTATCGCAAAGCCCTCGTTAAGACCGTATATTGTTGCATCTTCTCGCTCTTCTAGTATTCTAAGCACGGGTTCTTTTCGTGTTGGTTCGGGGGCATGACCTCCATCACGCTCTTCTATCATGTTGCCGTTTAGGTCATACCTATAATAAAAGTTACCAACACTTTCTGCCTGATGTGCTTTGCCTGCATAGTATTTGTACTCTTTCTTATAGTTTAAGTTAAGGTTTCTATTTGCACCATCGGTTCTTGAAGTGCTTAGTTTATTAGTTATGTTTCCAATACTATCAAAGGTAAACCTTTGGCTGTAGCTAGAAACATTGTAGTTGGGAAGCCCATCGTACACACCACTTTGGCTAAGGCCTTCTGCTTCTACAAGCTGGTACTGACTATCGTAGGTATAACTTTGGCTAGTCTTTATGCCATCGGTGTTATTGGTATAATTAGTTATGTTGCCTACAAGATCAAAACTATAGGTCATGTTTTGATAGTCCGTACCCGTTGAAGTTATTGTTTTAATGCTGCTAAGCCATCTGCGATTAGGGTCGTAAGCATATTCAGTCTTTATGCCGTTACCATATTCTATAAAGCTGCGCTGGCTATACTCATCATAGCCAATGTCTTTAATGTAGGGGAACTCAAAATCAGACCTAACACCGGTTACTTTCTTTATTTGACCACCTGCATCGTAAGTATAGGTAAGAACTTCGTTATCGGGATAGGTTATTTGCTGCATCCGTCCAAGATAGTCTGATTTGTAATGTAGGGTAGCTGTTTCAGGATCTCTGTTTGGCGTAAGCCGTTTTACTGTCTTGGTCTGGCTAGTCATCTCGCCTATTCTACCATAGGTATAGCTCACTGTGCCAGAGTTGTCTGTGCGGTTTAGTAATCTGCCTGCTGCATAGTTGTCTTTTGTGTTGTCGGCTTCGGTGCCGTAGGTGTAGAGTACATCATCGCTATAAGGGTAGTTTATTTTTACAAGGCGGTTTAAACCATCATACTCGTAGAATATACGTCTTCCTTCTTTGCGCAATTGCGAAGTGTCTTTGGTTATTACATTGCCCGCCTCATCGTAGCCATAGACTTGGGTGCCAGTATCGGCACTTGTTTGCTGTAGCCTTCTTCCTAAAAGATCATAGACAACTTCTATCGTGTTCTTGTTGTGGTCTAGGGTGCGGAGCATCTGACCCATAGGATCATATTCGTAGCTAGCACTAGTTACTTCTTTGTTGTCCTTGTCTAAGCGACTTACCCTTACTATGTTGCCGCTGTCGTCTATTTCCCGCACTTCACTATTGCCCAGGGGGTCAGTGGTTTTCTGTATCATTCGGGTGCTATCACTGGATATGCCATACTCACTTTTTATGCTAGCACCATCGGGTAGTGTTTGTCTAATTACTCTGTCAATGCCATCGTAGGTTTTTGTAGTTGGTCGTAGGAGTGCTGTTAAAGAAAGATTACCCGTGTCATTAAAAAGTTTCTCTACAAAACTCATCTGCCCTTCTGCGACAGTCCTTCCTTGCTCATCGTAGGCTACTGCACCCGATAGGTTCCAGCCTACTTGTGCTGCCTCGCTAGCATTGTTTCGTTTCTCGCCAGTTTTGGCAGTTTGCAAAACCCTTCCTACACCATCTATCGCAACCACGGTGCTAAGGGTATCGCTGTTGTCTGAATCGTAGAGGATTTTGTTCTTTGTGGTTACAGACCAGGGGTAACGTACACGGTTGTATTCGTACTCTACCGATGGTGTTAACCCAGTGTCGTAAGGACTGCGCACCGCAGTTAGCCGTCCAAACTCATCGTAGGCAAAGCTCATTACTTGGCCATTCTGATCGCTTTGGCTTAACTTTACTTGCTGGGCATAATCCCAAGTCATACTGCTAGTATAGCGTGGGGAGTTTGCTATCTTGGTGTTGGTGTTTACTATTTCGGTTACAAAACTCTGTACAATAGTATCGTAGGTATAACTGATGCTATGCCCTCTTGGGTCTGTAATCGATAATAAGTTACCATAATTATCATAGGTAAAAGAATACTCACGGGCTGTAGTACTATTCTCGTACTGTAGCAGTTTTACTAACTCACCATTACTACCGTACTCACCCTGCCTCTTGCGCAGTAAAGCACCACTGGAGTTCTCTTCCCGCACCTCTATACTGCTAGGCAAACTTAGTATGTTTTTTATTAGGTCGGGGTCTTTGTATGTTATGGAAGCATATAAGTCTTTTCTTTGCTGTACTGTACTTGCTGTTGCGCCATAATCTCGTACTGTTGTTACATTGCCATACCTATCGTAGATGTACTCTTTGCTGGTCTCTAGCTGTAGAATACCTGCATGTTGTCCTGTTGTCTGGTATTGCCTACTTATTTCTCTTTCTATATAAGGAAAGTAGATAGTAAACCTTTCCTTTCTTATTGGCTGTGTGCCTTCATAATAAAACTTGGCTTTCGCATTGCCTTCGCTTTCTATCCTGCTTTGTAGTACCTTCTCCCCTTCCTGATACAATACCATATTCCCACTGTCGGTAGATATGCCTTCTACCTTCGTCCTTTTTTCTATACCACGTGTGGCATAATCCATCACTTCATAGCTACTTGTCTTAACCCGCATTACCTTTGTGTTTTCTTTACTTATTGTCTTTACCCTACCAAACCCAAAAAACATTCTCTCTTTTCTGTTGTAGTTACCATCACCGTATTCATAATAGGTGCTGTACTGTTGCACTCCTCTGTCTTGCGGTATTTCTTGCGCCTCTCCTTTGGTTATCGCTTCAGTACTAAAGCCTGCTTCTTTTGTTACAGATTGTAACACCCACCGCTTCTGCGGCATGTCCTCGGTGTTCCCTACCTGCTCGTAGTCAAAACTGTATCTACCACCTTGTGGTAAATACACTCTCTTTATCAAGCCCACCTTACCACTCAAGTTCCGCTTGTACAGCGCACTACTTGGTGTCTTTATCGCATGATCAGGTAGCCCATCTCCGTCTATATCCATAAACTTTAGACTAGCCTGTGTCGTCGCTATGTTCCCACTTATACCAGGACTTAATGTTAGTGTTGTAAAGGCAAACCCAAAGCCAAAACTCAAACTAACCGATGGATTAAAACTTGATCCTGTTGTATACTCTAGGTTGTCGTTTACTGTAAATGGATTTACATATTCCTTAAAGGTATTCTTTTCATTCGTTGCCAACTGCTCACTCGCGGGCTTTGCTCCATTACTTGTATCGGGCTTTAATTCTTCTCTTGTCTTATCTATCGTCCCTCTTCGTATTCTATCTATATCTTCTTGTATTTCTTCTGTCATATCTAGCGAAATACCCCAGCCAGGACGGTATATTTTTACTTCAGGGCCAAAACTATCTCCTCGATTATACTTGACTACAAAATATTCATCCCCTTCTCGCTTTACCACCTGGTCTACTAAACCATCTCCATTCATATCTGCCAGGCTGCCTATCGTCTGGCTTACATTACCCGTATACCCCAGACTTATCCCACCTCCCACTATACCTCCCAATGAGGCAGATAGGCTAAAGGTACTGCTGTAACTACCGGTGCTTGTATAACTTATTCCCGGTATGCCAAAACTCTGTAGTGATTCATATCCTTCTCTATCATAATAAGTACCACTTATGGTACTACCATAGGATAGGGCATTCCCAAAATTGCCATTTCCCAAGTTCGGATATACATAGTAGTTTTTTTCTGATACCCGTATATGATCAGGCAAGCCCGACCCGGTTAGATCCATAAAGCCTTCTGTTTGCCAAGAGCTACCCAGACTGCCAGAACTGCTATACCCCGCCCCTGTTATCCCCGCTCCTCCTCCACTCTTCCCTGCTTCCGGTGTCGCTGCATTCTGGCTCTTTGGCTTGCCCGTTGGTCCAAATACGGTAAATACTGCGCCACTCGGATTACTCATACTGGCTCCATAGGCGATGCTCTTACTTTGGTTATTACTAAGTAACCATTTACTACCTGTATTTGCCGTTATTGTATTACCAAAGCCACTCCCTGTGCCCTGGTGTATGCTAAAACTATTCACCCCTTCTTTACTCGTGCCAAAATCTACTATGTCAGGATACCTGTCTCCATTCATATCCATGAGCCCGGTGTACTGCCAGGACTGGCTTTCATTTGTGCTTACGTTTACTCCTAATCCAGGGAATAAAGTTAATCCTACACTTAGGTCTAAAGCCTGCGACCTACTCCTTCTTGCCTTTACAAACCTAAACCCATTAAAGCCAAGGCAGCAAATTACCCTGCCAACCCGCCAGGTACATAGTAACTTGGAATTATGCGGCGGAGCGTACAGTCAATCCCGGAGGTTGGACTGCGCATAATTGCGAGTTCTGTGTAGCGAGCCGAACCGGTGGATTTAGGTTTCTGTAAGCAAGGGATTGTTGTGCTGGCGAGGGGGGCGGCAGTGACTGTTGAAGTTTCGGGTAAGTAACTACTCCATCGACCTTGGGATCGTCTATCGCGTCCTCATCCAACCGCATTGGAGATTGGATAGCGAGCTTGAGCCGTCGTAGACCGACCTCGCACTTTCGGTTTTGTCCTCCGACAACCACTCCAAATCGAAATCCACACTTCATATTTGAACCTGTGTTATTTTATTATCTTCTTTCACACAACTCACTCCCCATGGTGTACAGCACAGATAAATACAGCAAGAAAGTAAACAAATAATTTTGCAAAGAAGATACTTACAAACATAACGTAGACCATAACGAGTGTGGCCATATTGTCCCTAGAAAGATTGAAAAAATGTTTAACCACAACATATCCATGAAAAACGTCAATTTCACCTACGACAAATAAAACAGGGGGAATCAGTGCAAGTATTACCTGCAAAGGGTACATTCGCATATATTTATGTGATATCAGAATCCTCTTTTTCATATATCCTCTTTATTTTTAATCTTTAATGACTTTATCAAGCCCTTTATTAAGTGCTGTGTCACGTACTCCCTCTCCAACAGCTTTTGCTCCAGATACAATTGCTGCCTTCGCAGCGGCACTTGGAGCTAGAGCTCTACTTGTAACAAATGATGGTGCTTTATATGAAATTTTAGGTGCTTTTGCAAGAACACCTCCTGCTGCACCAGCAATTGCTCCAACTTCCATACTCTTAACGACTCCTTCTCCCAGTGGTTTTCCCACAATGGCATTCTCAGTAACTTTCCCGAGACCATTTCCGACAGCACCTGCCGCCATACCTGTTGCAACCATAGCTCCTTTTGATGCAACACCCATTAGCAAACTAGCAACAGCTGACCCACCGGAAGTTATTGCACCCGCAGCTGCACCACCCAATACAGCACCTGCCAATTGCCCGACATTTATTTTTGATATGTCACCATGATTCGCTGCCAACTGGAATCCGGCATCGACAATTCCGCTGACAACTGCTCCAACTATGGCACCGACCGCGAAATTAATAATCTTCCCATCCGGATCGACATACCGTACAGGATTATTCCCCCCATAATGATACACCGCCAAATTAACTACATTAAACACACCGCCTAATCCCGGTAAATTCAGATTTTGTTTTCTTGCATCATCACTAATTGGTGCAACAGGAAAGTACGATCCATCAATCAAAGCCGGATCTGCACTTATCCACAGGCTATTTTGGGGGTTCATGTACCTTGCACCGTAGTAGTACAAGCCTGTCTCGGCATCCATTTCTTTGCCAGTAAAAGTAAAGGGTGTTTTGTTTAACTTTTCGGCTTTGCGGTTTACCCACAGTTCACCGTAGGGTGTGTATTCTAGGTGCTCGTACTTCCAACCACGATAGTCTGTAATTAGCTGGCTACTGCCCAGATGGTCTGGATGGTAATAGTAATTGTTTATCTTTTCGTACCCTAAACTAGATTCGCCTTTTATGCTTAGTTTTGTGCTTACTCTGCTTTGGCCAACATAAATATGTTTGCTTTGCAGAAGTAAAGACTGGGTAGTATGCATTTGCCACAGAGAGTCAAAGTATATGCTCTCGCCACGACTACTGTACTTTATGGTGCGCTCACCATCGGCATCGTATTTGTACTGGACGGTGATGTTGCTATCCATTGTCGAGATAAGCCTATTCTCTTCGTCCCACTTGTACTTTCTGTTGTAGGATTTGTCTACGGGCTTTACAGAATTTTGCTCTATGGCAAAGCCCTCGTTAAGACCATAAATTGTGGCATCTTCCCGCTCTTCTAGTATCCTAAGCACAGGTTCTTTTCGTGTTGGTTCGGGGGCATGACCTCCTGCACGCTCTTCTATCATGTTGCCGTTTAGGTCATACCTATAATAAAAGTTACCTACGCTTTCTGCCTGGTGTGCTTTGCCTGCATAGTATTTGTACTCTTTCTTGTAGTTTAGGTTAAGGTTTCTATTAGCACCATCAGTACGGGATGTACTTAGTTTATTAGTTATGTTTCCAATACTATCAAAGCTAAACTTTTGGCTGTAGCTAGAAACATTGTAGTTGGGAAGCCCATCGTACACACCACTTTGGCTAAGGCCTTCTGCTTCTACAAGCTGGTACTGGCTGTCGTAAGTGTAACTTTGGCTAGTCTTTATGCCATCGGTGTTATTGGTGTAATTAGTTATATTTCCTACAAGGTCAAAACTATAGGTCATGTTCTGATAACCTGTACCCGTTGCAGTTGTTGTCTTTATACTGGTAAGCCATCTGCGGTTAGGATCGTATGTATATTCAGTCTTTATGCCATTGCCATATTCTATAAAGCTGCGCTGGCTATACTCGTCATAGCCGATGTCTTTTATGTAGGGGAACTCAAAATCAGCCCTAATACCAGTTACCTTCTTTATTTGACCACCCGCATCGTAGGTATAGGTAAGCACTTCGTTATCGGGATAGGTTATTTTTTGCATACGTCCAAGATAGTCTGATTTGTAATGTAGGGTGGCTGTTTCGGGGTCTCTATTGGGGGTGAGTCTTTTTATTGTCTTGGTCTGGCTAGTCATCTCACCTAGTCTACCATAGGTATAGCTCACTGTGCCAGAGTTGTCTGTGCGATGTAGTAATCTGCCTGCTGCATAGTTGTCTTGGCTGCTATCTGCTTCGGTGCCGTAGGTGTAGAGCACATCATCGCTATAGGGGTAGTTTATTTTTACAAGCCGATTTAAGCCATCATATTCGTAGAAGATACGTCTGCCTTCTTTGCGCAATTGCGAAGTGTCTTTGGTTATTACATTGCCTGCCTCATCGTAGCCATAGACTTGTGTACCTGTATCCGCACTTGTTTGCTGTAGCCTTTTGCCTAAAAGGTCATAGACAACTTCAATCGTGTTTTTGTTATGGTCTAGGGTCCGTAACATTTGACCCATAGGATCATATTCGTAGCTGGCACTAGTTACTTCTTTGTTGTCCTTGTCTAGTCTGCGTACCATTACTATGTTGCCACTGTCGTCCAGTTCACGTACTTCGCTATTGCCCAGGGGGTCAGTGGTTTTGTGTACCATTCGGGTGCTATCATTACTAATGCCATATTCACTTTTTATGCTAGCGCCATCGGGTAGTGTTTGGCTAATTACCCTTTTTCAGAAATTGTTTGTTTCAACGCCACATGATTCGAAGGCAAGCTCATTCCAACCGAAAAGTTCTTGGGAAACCACTCATTTTCTGTGTAGGCTTATTTTTCGACACTAGGGGTTAATCAGACACGTATCTCTACGACTATTTCTGCGTTTTTTTTAGTGTAATTGACTTAATAACTTCGTGAATAAAGTCATCAATAATCCATTTCATCTGGGGATCAAAAGCCTTAACATAATTTCTCGTGTCTATAAAAATATAAACTTCATGTGTATCGTAGAAAAAAATGCAACCTTGTATTTTGCCTGGAGGTTCAGCAATAAATGAGTAACTATCGTACTTGGGGTTGATGACATTTAAAAAGACATCTACGGTTTTACCATAGAAGGCGACCAAGTGCTTGTCACTTAGATCGTTGATCTTTATTTTCATGGACACGCACCCCCAAAGGAATAAAATCATTAATAATATAATCACATTACGAGCTTTCATCACTTGATCTCCTCGAAATCTAATTTTGCTGCATCAATGGTTTTGTATGCAACAATTCCCGAATTGGGAGAATTTACCACTGCCTTTACAGCTTCCATAACACTATCCTGGAAACCTTTTCCACTTGTTAGTGCAGCGTTAATTGCTGAGTACCAAGTAGTGGTTACCGTGCTTGCGTTTTTAATATAAGCATCGAATTTGACTCTGTCAGTGATCTCGAAAGCGAATCTCGTAGTACCTGCCTCGACGATGCTAATATCGAAACTATATGACCCCAAGGAACGAAAGTCACCGTCTGAAAATGCAACACCCGTATACGATCCTTCGGCTGTAGAGTATGGGTGCGTATGCATCATCGCAACTGCGATATCCTTAGTTGTTGATACAATATTAATGCTACCTCCATTATGATCAGTTCTAACATTTTCGGCGATGTAGCCTGTTTTAGTGGAACTCGCAATCGCGCCCCATTCTTCAACCGTGGTAGCAGATGGAAAACTTGATGTCCACATTGTGTTCAACGTAGAATCAACGGCCTTTACTATCGCTTCAATAGTTTCGTCGGATTTCCCATCCGGATCCACATACCGTACCGGATTATTCCCCCCATA
Source organism: Unio pictorum (assembly GCA_030141615.1). Taxonomy (NCBI): domain Eukaryota; kingdom Metazoa; phylum Mollusca; class Bivalvia; order Unionida; family Unionidae; genus Unio; species Unio pictorum. The sequence goes on from JARLTB010000353.1 coordinate 316,969, forward strand.
ATGATACCCCGCCATATTAACTACATTAAACACACCACCTAATCCCGGTAGATTCTGATTCTGCTTTCTTGCTTCATCACTTATAGGTGCAACAGGGAAGTAGGAGCCATCAATCAAAGCCGGATCTGCACTTATCCACAGGCTATTTTGGGGGTTCATATACCTAGCACCGTAGTAGTACAAACCTGTCTCGGCATCCATTTCTTTGCCGGTAAAGGTAAAGGGTGTTTTGTTTAACTTTTCTATTTTGCGGTTTACCCATAGTTCACCGTAGGGTGTGTATTCTAAGTGCTCGTACTTCCAGCCACGATAGTCTGTAATTAGTTGGCTGCTGCCTAAGTGGTCGGGATGATAATAGTAATTATTTATCTTTTCGTAACCTAAACTAGATTCGCCCTTTATGCTTAGTTTAGTGCTTACTCTGCTTTGGCCAATATAAATGTGTTTACTTTGCAGAAGCAAAGACTGGGAAGTATGCATTTGCCACATTGTGTCAAAGTATATGCTCTCGCCACGACTACTGTACTTTATGGTGCGCTCACCATCTGCATCGTATTTGTACTGGACGGTGATGTTACTATCCATTGTCGAGATAAGCCTATTCTCTTCGTCCCACTTGTACTTTCTGTTGTAGGATTTGTCTACAGGCTTTACAGAATTTTGCTCTATGGCAAAGCCCTCGTTAAGACCGTAAATTGTGGCGTCTTCCCGCTCTTCTAGTATCATTAGCACAGGTTCTTTTCGTGTTGGTTCGGGGGCATGACCTCCTGCTCGCTCTTCTATCATGTTACCGTTTAGATCATACCTATAATAAAAGTTACCCACACTTTCTGCCTGGTGTGCTTTGCCTGCATAGTATTTGTACTCTTTCTTATAGTTTATGTTAAGGTTTCTATTTGCACCATCAGTACGGGATGTACTTAGTTTATTAGTTATGTTTCCAATACTATCAAAGGTAAACTTTTGGCTGTAGCTGGAAACATTGAAGTTGGGAAGACCATCGTACACACCACTTTGGCTAAGGCCTTCTGCCTCTACAAGCTGGTACTGGCTATCGTAGGTATAACTTTGGCTAGTCTTTATGCCATCGGTGTTATTTGTATAATTAGTTATGTTGCCTACCAGGTCAAAACTATAGGTCATGTTTTGATAGTCCGTACCTGTGCTCGTTGTTGTCTTTATACTGCTAAGCCACCTGCGGTTAGGGTCGTAGGAATATTCAGTCTTTATGCCGTTACCGTACTCAATAAATGATCTTTGGCTATACTCGTCATAGCCAATGTCTTTTATGTAAGGGAACTCAAAATCAGACCTAACACCTGTTACTTTCTTTATCTGACCACCTGCATCGTAAGTATAGGTGAGCACTTCGTTATCGGGATAGGTTATTTGCTGCATACGACCAAGATAGTCAGACTTATATTGTAATGTGGCTGTTTCGGGATCTCTGTTGGGCGTAAGCCGTTTTACTGTCTTGGTTTGGCTAGTCATCTCCCCTAGTCTACCATAGGTATAGCTCACCGTGCCAGAGTTGTCTTTTCGGTTTAGTAATCTGCCTGCTGCGTAATTGTCTTTTGTGTTATCGGCTTCGGTACCATACGTGTAGAGTACATCATCACTATAGGGGTAGTTTATCCTGGTGAGGCGGTTTAAGCCATCATATTCGTAAAATATACGTCTTCCTTCTTTGCGCAATTGCGAAGTGTCTTTGGTTATTACATTGCCTGCCTCATCGTAGCCATAGACTTGTGTGCCTGTATCGGCACTTGTTTGCTGTAGCCTCCTGCCTAAAAGGTCATAGACAACTTCTATTGTGTTCTTGTTGTGGTCTAGTGTCCGTAGCATCTGACCCATAGCATCATATTCGTAGCTGGCACTAGTTACTTCTTTGTTGTCCTTGTCTAGTCTGCGTACCCTTACTATGTTGCCACTGTCGTCCAGTTCACGCACTTCGCTATTGCCCAGGGGGTCAGTGGTTTTCTGTACCATTCGAGTACTATCGGGGGATATGCCATACTCACTTTTTATGCTAGCTCCATCGGGTAGTGTTTGGCTAATTATTCTGTCAATGGCATCGTAGGTTTTTCTTGTTGGTCGTAGTAGTCCTGTTAAAGAAAGATTACCCGTGTCATCGAAAAGCCTTTCTACAAAACTCATCTGCCCTTCTGCTACTGTCCGTCCTTGCTCATCGTAGGCTACCGCACCCGATAGGTTCCAGCCTATTTGCGCTGGCTCAGTGGCATTGTTTCGTTTCTCGCCTGTTTTGGCAGTTTGCAAAACCCTACCTAAGCCATCTATCGCAACTAGGGTGCTAAGGGTATCGCTGTTGTCTGCATCGTAGAGAATTTTGTTTTTTGTGGTTACAGACCAGGGATAGCGAACACGGTTGTACTCATACTCTACCGATGGGGTACTACCAGTGTCGTAAGGGCTACGTACCGCAGTTAACCGTCCAAACTCATCGTAGGCAAAGCTCATCACTTGACCATTCTGGTCGCTTTGCCGTAGCTTTACTTGCTGGGCATAATCCCAAGCCATACTGCTGGTATAGCGTGGGGAGTTTGCTATCTTTATGTTGGTGTTTACTATTTCGGTTACAAAACTCTGTACAATAGTATCGTAGGTATAACTGATGCTATGCCCTCTTGGGTCTGTAATAGTTAACAAATTGCCGTAATTATCATAGGTAAATGAATACTCACGGGCTGTAGTACTATTCTCGTACTGTAGTAGTTTTACTAATTCACCATTACTGCCGTACTCACCCTGCCTCTTGCGCAGCAAAACACCACTGGAGTTCTCTTCCCGTACCTCTATACTGCTAGGCAAACTTACTATGTTTTTTATTAGGTCGGGGTCTTTGTATGTAATTCCCGCATAGAGATCTTTTCTTTGCTGTACTGTACTTGCTGTTGCGCCATAATCTCGTACTGTTGTTACATTGCCATACCTATCGTAGCTGTACTCTTTGCTGGTCTCTAGCTGTAGAATACCTGCATCCTTGCCAGTTGTCTGGTATTGCCTACTTACTTCTCTTTCTACATAAGGAAAGTAGATAGTAAACCTTTCCTTTCTTATTGGCTGTGTTCCTTCATAATAAAACTTGTCTTTTGCATTGCCTTCATTCTCTACCCTACTTCGTAGTACCTTCTCCCCTTCCTGATACATCACCATTGTGCCACTGTCGGTAGATATGCCTTCTACCTTCGTCCTTTTTTCTATACCCCTTGTTGCATAATCCATCACTTCATAGCTACTTGTCTTAACCCGCATTACCTTTGTGTTTTCTTTACTTATTGTCTTTACCGTACCAAAACCAAAAAACATTCTCTCTTTTCTGTTGTAGTTGCCATCACCGTATTCATAGTAAGTGCTGTACTGCTGTACACCCCTGTCTTGCGGTATTTCCTGCGCCTCTCCTTTGGTTATCGCCTCAGTACTAAAGTTTGCTTCTTTTGTTACAGATTGTAACACCCACCGCTTCTGCGGCATGTACTCGGTGTTCCCTACCTGCTCGTAGTCAAAACTGTATCTACCACCTTGTGGTAGCTGTACCGCCTTTAACAAGCCCACCTTACCACTCAAGTTGCGCTTGTACAGCGCACTACTTGGCGTCCTTATCGCATGATCAGGTAGCCCATCTCCGTCTATATCCATAAACTTTAGACTAGCCTGTGTCGTAGCTATGTTCCCACTTATCCCAGGACTTAATGTTAGTGTTGTAAAGGCAAACCCAAAGCCAAAACTCAAACTAACCGATGGATTAAAACTTGATCCTGTTGTATACTCTAGGTTGTCGTTTACTGCAAAGGGATTTACATATTCCTTAAAGGTATTCTTTTCATTCGTTGCCAACTGCTCACTCGCGGGCTTTGCTCCATTACTTGTATCGGGCTTTAATTCTTCTCTTGTCTTATCTATCGTCCCTCTTCGTATTCTATCTATATCTTCTTGTATCGCTTCTGTCATGTCTAGCGATATACCCCAGCCAGGACGGTATATTTTTACTTCAGGGCCAAAACTATCTCCTCGATTATACTTTACTACAAAATATTCATCACTTTCTCTCTTTACCACTTGGTCTACTAAACCATCTCCATTCATATCTGCCAGGCTGCCTATCGTCTGGCTTACATTACCCGTATACCCCAGACTTATCCCTCCCCCCACTATACCTCCCAAAGAGGCAGATAGGCTAAAGGTACTGCTGTAACTTCCAGTGCTTGTATAACTTATTCCCGGTATGCCAAAACTCTGTAGTGATTCATATCCTTCTCTATCATAATAAGTACCACTTATGGTACTGCCATAGGATAGTGCATTCCCAAAATTGCCATTTCCCAAGTTCGGATATACATAGTAGTTTTTTTCTAATACCCGTATATGATCAGGCAAGCCCGACCCGGTTAGATCCATAAAGCCTTCTGTTTGCCAAGAGCTGCCAAGACTGCCAGAACTGCTATATCCTGCCCCTGTTATCCCCGCTCCTCCTCCACTCTTTCCTGCTTCCGGTGTCGCTGCATTCTGGCTCTTTGGCTTGCCAGTTGGTCCAAATACGGTAAATACCGCTCCACTCGGATTACTCATACTGGCTCCATAAGCGATGCTCTTACTTTGGTTATTACTAAGTAACCATTTATTACCTGTATTTGCCGTTATTGTTTGCCCAAAGCCACTCCCTGTGCCCTGGTGTATGCTAAAACTATTCACCCCTTCTTTACTTGTTCCAAAATCTACTATGTCAGGATACCTGTCGCCATTCATATCCATGAGCCCGGTGTACTGCCAGGACTGGCTTTCATTTGTGCTTACGTTTACTCCTAATCCAGGGAATAAAGTTAATCCTACACTTAGGTCTAAAGCCTGCGACCTACTCCTTCTTGCCTTTACAAACCTAAATCCATTTGTACTGCCACCTGTTCCATTTGTTTCTTCCATCCCAGGATAACTAAAATAGGTGTCCCCTCCATTCCTGTCAGGATGTATCCTATCTCCTTCTATAAAGGCTGCAAAGTAATAGTCTTTTTGTTTGGGCGTATAATCACTTGTTAGTCCTTCTGGCTCTGTATAGCTATCTCGCTTTGTTAGCCAGCTATCTTTTGTTATTAGTACTTTTTCTTTTCCTATCTCATTCTTTGTAGATCCATCTGCTTCTTCGTTCTTTTGCAGGGGTATTGAGTAAGGCGGATAGTTTACTTCTCGCTCTTCGTCTCGTACTACTTCTTTTGCTACTTCAGGTGGTGTTGCTCCTATCTTTGTTACATCCCAGAGGTAATACCCCGTCCAACTACCATATAACCACCCATACATCCCGCCCGCCAGTTTCTTCTCTCGTATTACCGAATCCGTTTTTAGCTTCTTGTTCCTATCCTTTGGATCTTCGTTTGATTTTTGTACTAACGCATATCCTTGTAGTGGATGAGCATCTGATGAAAGCTCTATCGCTTCAGGCTCTACTATTACATCTGTTACACCTCTACTGTCCAAAGAAGAATCATACTTACGAATTGTTTTTGTAAGTATTTTGGTTTCTTTACTTTCTTTGTCAAAATACGGTATGTGCACCCTACTCTCTTCGGTTGCAGACTGTGCCAGATTGTATACCGGGATACTTGCTTCCTTTACATAATCTATCGTGGCAACTTGCTTTGTCCAATCAGAGACTATTCCTGCTGCTGCTAGCCCTCCTTCTATCGCTTGCCGATTTTTATCTACTGGTTGCAAGTCTTTATACTCTGCCTTTAGTTCCCAGTCATCTCCTACTTTTTCGTAATACCCAAATACTTCACTTGCTCGTAATACTGTAAGTACTGCGAGTAGTTTTCCTTTTTCTTCTTCTGTCAATCCTTTATTCTGGTAATACCTATCTTCGTTTGCTAATTTTGTAAAATACGCTCCTACTCCTGCGTGTATTTGTTCTAGTTGCCCTACACTATCGCTACTCAGCAGCACTACTCCTATTCCTTCTGCAAATCCTGTAAAGACCGAAGCCTCACTAAAGTAGCCTAAGGCCTCCTGTAGTTTTGCTAATGCTGTTTCTAAAGTGCTTTGATTATAGCTTTCTTTTAGTATATAGCTACCTTCGCTTTCTTCCCACAGTTCCTTTTCTTCTGCTGCTAATACATCCTTTACTTTGTCCCAATCTGCACTGCCTATCCTTTCGTAACTAGTACTTGTAAATGCCTGACTACCCAGTACTGAGGGCACTAGTCTTTCTTTGTATATGCCATCGGGGATGCTTTGTACATAGCTTGTACTACCACTGTACTCTATCTTCCTTTGCACACCCTTGTCTAAAAAGCTAATCACAAAGCCATAATCATCATTTTGCTCTATCTGCAATCCACTGTCCTTTTCTACTGTTTCCTGGCTCTTTGTTTTTCGTACCAGCTCATACCTATTTATGGCTTTGCGCAGTACTAGATCTTCTCTTGTGTCATCTTCGTATGTCCTTGTCTCTAGCACCCTATCTGCTTTATTCTGCTGCAAGACTACTGGAAATTCTTTTTCTACTACCTGAATGACTGAGTTAAGCTGCAATGCGCAAGAATTGTCATCTTGAACTATTTATTAGGCTCGAATTCTCTAAAAGCAACTTTTCGACCAACTCGAAATTTTTCAATTTGCTCTCTCACTTGGGCAAGAACTAACTCGTTGGTTCGGTTTTCAAGTTTAGAGAAGAAATTGTCACTTCTTCCACCGATCTGAGTTCCATCAAGTGCTCGAACATTCCAACTAGCATAAACAGTATGTTCATCAGCATTCAAGAATTCTATTCTACCCTGAGCCGGACCAGATTTCTCAGGAAGGTTACAATCAATCTCGAAATCAATTGCTTTCCCAACAAGATCAAAACTTGAGGACATTTTCTAACCCTCCGGAAATAGGAATATGGACTTTTCCAATCTTGAAGTGCGGAATGCCCGCCCATTGCCCAGTGACCTCTTTCCCAAGCAACCCCTTCAGATTGTTTTCAAGTGGTAGACCGAGGTTCTTTGCGTTATTGATTAGCTGTTGCGCTTCAGTAGCATTAAGAGGGCTTCCAACTCTGGTGAGGCTCTGGTTTCCTTTTAACCAGTTAGCAAACATTCTTTTGTCACCGAATATCTGCGCCAACTGTCCTTAAACTTTGAATCCAGTCATTGCCCCCTTCCCAGCGGCATTTCCAGCAACTGCAGAACTAACCTTAGATGAAGCTACTGAAGTACCTTTACCTAATAATGCACCTCCCATTAATGCGGTACCTAATTCCATTGCCCCTAATAACAACCCTTCACTCGCTTTCTTTATGTCTCCTTTAGATACTGCTTCAGTTGCAGAATACAAATTGGCATATCCGGGTATTGCATATATACCAATTGTATATATGACATTTCCTATCTTTCCTAAAATCTCATCAATAGTTTCTTTCCCATCCGGATCCACATACCGTACCGGATTATTCCCCCCATAATGATACCCCGCCAAATTAACTACATTAAACACACCGCCTAATCCCGGTAAATTCTGATTTTGCTTTCTTGCTTCATCACTAATAGGTGCAACAGGGAAATACGACCCATCAATCAACGCAGGATCTGCGCTTATCCACAGGCTATTTTGGGGGTTCATGTACCTAGCACCGTAGTAGTACAGCCCTGTCTCGGCATCCATTTCTTTGCCGGTAAAGGTAAAAGGTGTTTTGTTTAACTTTTCTATTTTGCGGTTTACCCATAGTTCACCGTAGGGTGTGTATTCTAAGTGCTCGTACTTCCAGCCACGATAGTCTGTAATTAGTTGGCTACTACCAAGGTGGTCGGCATGGTAATAGTAATTATTTATTTTTTCATAACCTAAACTAGTTTCGCCCTTTATGCTTAGTTTTGTGCTCACTCTGCTTTGGCCAACATAAATATGTTTACTTTGCAGAAGCAAAGACTGGGAAGTATGCATTTGCCACAGAGAGTCAAAGTATATGCTTTCGCCACGACTACTGTACTTTATGGTGCGCTCACCATCGGCATCGTATTTGTACTGGACGGTAATATTGCTATCCATTGTCGAGATAAGCCTATTCTCTTCGTCCCACTTGTACTTTCTGTTATAGGATTTGTCTACAGGCTTAACAGAATTTTGCTCTATGGCAAAGCCTTCGTTAAGACCGTAAATTGTTGCATCTTCACGCTCTTCTAGTATCCTAAGCACAGGTTCTTTTCGTGTTGATTCCGGGGCATGACCACCTGCACGCTCTTCTATCATGTTGCCGTTTAAGTCATACCTATAGTAGGAATTACCAACACTTTCTGCCTGATGTGCTTTGCCTGCATAGTATTTGTACTCTTTCTTATAGTTTAGGTTAATCCCTCTATTAGCACCATCGGTTCTTGAAGTGCTTAGTTTATTAGTTATGTTTCCAATACTATCAAAGGTAAACTTTTGGCTATAGGAAGAAACATTGTAGTTGGGAAGCCCATCGTACACACCACTTTGGCTAAGGCCTTCTGCGCCTACAAGCTGGTACTGACTATCGTAGGTATAACTTTGGCTAGTCTTTATGCCATCGGTGTTATTGGTGTAATTAGTTATGTTTCCTACCAGGTCAAAACTATAGGTCATGTTTTGATAACCTGTTCCCGTTGCAGTAGTTGTCTTTATACTGCTAAGCCATCTGCGATTAGGATCGTAGGCATATTCAGTCTTTATGCCATTGCCATATTCTATAAAACTGCGCTGGCTATACTCGTCATAGCCAATATCTTTAATGTAGGGGAACTCAAAATCAGACCTAACACCAGTTACCTTCTTTATTTGACCGCCTGCATCGTAAGTATAGGTAAGCACTTCGTTATCGGGATAAGTTATTTGCAGCATCCTGCCAAGATAGTCAGACTTATATTGTAAAGTTGCTGTTTCTGGGTCTCTGTTGGGGGTGAGCCTTTTTATCGTCTTGGTTTGGCTTGTCATTTCTCCTAGTCTACCATAGGTATAGCTTACCGTGCCAGAGTTGTCTGTGCGGGTGATGAGCCTGCCTTCCTTATATTTGAACTTGGTGCTGTTAGCTTCGGTTCCATAAAGCACTTCGTTACTGCAACAGAGTATACGAATGCTTTTTTTTATATGTCTTTTCAATCTGAGACATTATATTCTTTGTCCACTAATGCGGGAGCTAATTATTCTAATTTGAATAGAATAACCGAGTGCGATAATCGATACCGAAATAAGAGCTCTTGGTGCTTGAAACATAAAATATGCACTACTAAAAAATATGCTCCACAAAATCATATGAATTTTCCCAAAGCATACGAACCATTTCGCGTACCATCTGGGAGAGTAATAAGTTCGGAAAATTAGCCAAACAGGGATTAAAATTATCCCCAAGATAATTAGTAAAGCACCTGCATAATCAGCAAAACTCCACGCTTCTGGGAGGAACCGTCCATAAAGCATTGCAAACATTTGAGCTAGTGCAGTTGAATCAATTATAGAAATAGTAGTAAATTGAACCAACATTATTTTATTAGTGTTCATGGCAGCTCGATAATTTTAAATATAAATAATATAAACAATAATATACAGAAACCAGATAAAAATATTAATGTGTTTAGCCTAATCCTATCAACCTTATCGAAAAAACCCCTTGCTACTATTTTTTTTGAGATTTTAATCGCGAGTATTGTACCAAGAATAATTGTAGAAAAAATAAACAGAAAAAGATAACGAATATTTTGGAAAAAAACCGCTAATACATAGAAAGGTAATAAAAATGCAATCGACGCTATAATGATTATTGTAGTTGCATGTAGCCACATCTTCACTTTGTTTGTTCTTCCATGCTTTTCATCACTGTATCAACAACTATTTCTGCTACTTTTTTTCCTATAGACGGACTAATCTCGTTAAAAAATTGTCCACGGAATTTAGCCTTATCGGTTATTTTTCCAGAAAAACTCAGCTGGCGATATTCGCCATTTTTTGTACTCTGAGTCACTTTCACTTCAGCTACCTTTCCTTTTATAGTAGTTGAAACGATTGCACTAAGTCCCATTTTTGCAACCTGTCCTAATGCAGCTTTCCAATCTTCAGACTTTCCAGAACCCAAAGCCTTTGCCATTTTTGAACCCAGAATTGCAATATCTGCCAGCTTGCTTACTCCCTCCGCTGCTACTGTTAAAGTTGCATTACCTGATGATATTCCAAATAATGAAACGTAATCTGCTGTCTGCCCAGTTATTTCTGCTGGAAGCTCTATAGCTTTATGAATTACAGAATCAGAAAATTCAAAGAAACCATCATATATTGAGGAATTCCAAATTTCATTAACTTTATCTGGACCTAGAAGTAATTCTAATAATAAGTTGGAAATTCCATTTCTCTTTGATTGTTTCCCATCCGGATCAATAAACTTAATCGGATTATTATGTGTATAAGTATAGCCCGCCAAATTAACTACATTAAACACACCGCCTAATCCAGGTAAATTCTGATTCTGTTTTCTTGCATCATCACTAATTGGTGCAACAGGGAAGTAGGAGCCATCAATCAAAGCAGGATCTGCGCTTATCCACAGGCTATTTTGGGGGTTCATATACCTAGCACCGTAGTAGTACAAACCTGTCTCGGCATCCATTTCTTTGCCGGTAAAGGTAAAGGGTGTTTTGTTTAACTTTTCTATTTTGCGGTTTACCCATAGTTCACCGTAGGGCGTGTACTCTAAGTGCTCGTACTTCCAGCCACGATAGTCTGTAATTAGCTGGCTACTACCCAGGTGGTCAGGATGGTAATAGTAATTATTTATCTTTTCGTACCCTAAGCTAGATTCGCCTTTTATGCTTAGTTTCGTGCTTACTCTGCTTTGTCCAACATAAATATGTTTGCTTTGCAAAAGTAAAGATTGTGAAGTGTACATTTGCCACATTGTGTCAAAGTATATGCTCTCGCCACGACTACTGTACTTTATGGTGCGCTCACCATCGGCATCGTATTTGTACTGGACGGTGATGTTACTGTCCATTGTCGTGATAAGCCTATTCTCTTCGTCCCACTTGTACTTTCTGTTATAGGATTTGTCTACAGGCTTAACAGAATTTTGCTCTATGGCAAAGCCCTCGTTAAGACCGTAAATTGTGGCATCTTCTCGTTCTTCTAGTATTCTAAGCACGGGTTCTTTTCGTGTTGGTTCGGGGGCATGACCTCCTGCACGCTCTTCTATCATGTTGCCGTTTAAGTCATATCTATAGTAGAAATTACCAACACTTTCTGCCTGGTGTGCTTTGCCTGCATAGTATTTGTACTCTTTCTTATAGTTTAAGTTAAGGTTTCTATTTGCACCATCGGTTCTTGAAGTGCTTAGTTTATTGGTTATGTTTCCAATACTATCAAAGGTAAACTTTTGGCTGTAGCTGGAAACATTGAAGTTGGGAAGACCATCGTATACACCACTTTGGCTAAGGCCTTCTGCCTCTACAAGCTGGTACTGGCTATCGTAAGTGTAACTTTGGCTAGTCTTCATGCCATCAGTGTTATTTGTGTAATTAGTTATGTTTCCTACAAGATCAAAACTATAGGTCATGTTTTGATAGCCTGTTCCCGTTGCAGTTGTTGTTTTAATACTGCTAAGCCATCTGCGGTTAGGGTCGTAGGAATATTCAGTCTTAATTCCGTTGCCATATTCTATAAAGCTGCGCTGGCTATATTCGTCATAGCCAATATCTTTAATGTAGGGGAACTCAAAATCAGCCCTAACACCGGTAACCTTCTTTATTTGACCGCCTGCATCGTAGGTATACGTGAGAATTTCATTATCGGGATAGGTTATTTGCTGCATCCGTCCAAGATAGTCAGACTTATATTGTAATGTTGCTGTTTCGGGATCTCTGTTGGGCGTAAGCCGCTTTACTGTCTTGGTTTGGCTTGTCATCTCACCTAGTCTACCATAGGTATAGCTCACTGTGCCAGAGTTGTCTGTGCGCTGTAGTAATCTGCCTGCTGCGTAATTGTCTTTTGTGTTGTCGGCTTCGGTGCCGTAGGTGTAGAGCACATCATCGCTGTAAGGATAATTTATACGAGTGAGGCGGTTTAAACCATCATATTCGTAAAAGATACGTCTGCCTTCTTTGCGCAATTGTGAAGTGTCTTTGGTTATTACATTGCCTGCCTCATCGTAGCCATAGACTTGGGTGCCTGTATCGGCACTTGTTTGCTGTAGCCTTCTTCCTAAAAGATCATAGACAACTTCTATCGTGTTTTTGTTATGGTCTAGGGTGCGGAGCATCTGACCCATAGGATCATATTCGTAGCTGGCACTAGTTACTTCTTTGTTGTCCTTGTCTAAGCGACTTACCCTTACTATGTTGCCACTGTCGTCCAGTTCACGCACTTCACTATTGCCCAGGGGGTCGGTGGTTTTCTGGGTTAACCCTGTGCCATCAGCAGTTATGCCATACTCACTTTTTATGCTAGCACCATCGGGTAGTGTTTGGCTAATTACTCTGTCAATGCCATCGTAGGTTTTTGTAGTTGGTCGTAGGAGTGCTGTTAAAGAAAGATTACCCGTGTCATTAAAAAGTTTCTCTACAAAACTCATCTGCCCTTCTGCTACAGTCCGTCCTTGCTCATCGTAGGCTACCGCACCCGATAGGTTCCAGCCTACTTGTGCTGCCTCGCTAGCATTGTTTCGCTTCTCGCCTGTTTTGGCAGTTTGCAAAACCCTACCTAACCCATCTATCGCAACCACGGTGCTAAGGGTATCGCTGTTGTCTGCATCGTAGAGGATTTTGTTCTTTGTTATCACCGTCCAGGGATACCGTGCACGGTTGTACTCATACTCTACCGATGGGGTAATACCAGTGTCATAAGGGCTGCGCACAGCAGTTAACCGTCCAAACTCATCGTAGGAAAAACTCATCACTTGGCCATTCTGATCGCTTTGGCTTAGCTTTACTTGCTGGGCATAATCCCAAGTCATAGTACTTCTATAACTAGGGGAATTAGCAATTTTTGTGTTTGTATTTACTATTTCTGTTACAAAACTCTGCACAATAGTATCGTAGGTGTAACTGATGCTATGTCCTCTGGGGTCTGTAATCAATAATAAGTTACCGTAATTATCATAGGTAAAGGAATACTCACGGGCTGTAGTACTATTCTCGTACTGTAGTAGTTTTACTAACTCACCATTACTGCCGTACTCACCCTGCCTCTTACGCAGTAAAGCACCACTGGAGTTCTCTTCCCGTACTTCTATACTGCTAGGAAGACTTAGTATGTTTTTTATTACGTCAGGGTCTTTGTATGTTATGGAAGCATATAGGTCTTTTCTTTGTTGTACTGTACTTGCTGTTGCGCCATAATCTCGTACTGTTGTTACATTGCCATACCTATCGTAGCTGTACTCTTTGCTGGTCTCTAGCTGTAGAATACCTGCATCCTTCCCTGTTGTCTGGTATTGCCTACTAACTTCTCTTTCTACATAAGGAAAGTAGATAGTAAACCTTTCTTTTCTTATTGGCTGTGTTCCTTCATAATAAAACTTGGCTTTCGCATTGCCTTCTCTTTCTATCCTGCTTTGTAGTACCTTCTCCCCTTCCTGATACATCACCATATTTCCACTATCGGTAGATATGCCCTCTACCTTCGTCCTTCTCTCTATACCCCTTGTTGCATAATCCATCACTTCATAGCTACTTGTCTTAACCCGCATTACCTTTGTGTTTTCTTTACTTATTGTCTTTACCGTACCAAAACCAAAGAACATTCTCTCTTTTCTGTTGTAGTTGCCATCACCGTATTCATAGTAAGTGCTGTACTGTTGCACTCCTCTGTCTTGTGGTATTTCTTGCGCCTCTCCTTTTCTTATCGCTTCAGTACTAAAGCCTGCTTCTTTTGTTACAGACTGTAACACCCACCGCTTCTGCGGCATGTCCTCGGTGTTCCCTACCTGCTCGTAGTCAAAACTGTATCTACCACCTTGTGGTAGCTGTACTGCCTTTAACAAGCCCACCTTACCACTCAAGTTGCGCTTGTATAGCGCACTACTTGGTGTCTTTATCGCATGATCCGGTAGCCCATCTCCGTCTATATCCATAAACTTTAGACTAGCCTGTGTCGTAGCTATGTTACCACTTATCCCAGGACTTAATGTTAGTGTTGTAAAGGCAAACCCAAATCCAAAACTCAAACTAACCGATGGATTAAAACTTGATCCTGTTGTATACTCTAGGTTGTCTTGTACTGCAAAGGGATTTACATATTCTTTAAAGGTATTCTTTTCATTAGATGCCAACTGCTCACTCGCGGGCTTTGCTCCATTACTTGTATCGGGCTTTAATTCTTCTCTTGTCTTATCTATCGTCCCTCTTCGTATTCTATCTATATCTTCTTGTATTTCTTCTGTCATGTCTAGCGAAATACCCCAGCCAGGACGGTATATTTTTACTTCAGGGCCAAAACTATCTCCTCGATTATACTTGACTACAAAGTATTCATCACTTTCCCGCTTTACCACCTGGTCTACTAAACCATCTCCATTCATATCTGCAAGGCTGCCTATCGTCTGGCTTACATTACCCGTATACCCCAGACTTATCCCTCCCCCCACTATACCTCCCAATGAGGCAGATAGGCTAAAGGTACTGCTGTAACTTCCGGTGCTTGTATAACTTATTCCCGGTATGCCAAAACTCTGTAGTGATTCATATCCTTCTCTATCATAATAAGTACCACTTATGGTACTGCCATAGGATAGGGCATTTCCAAAATTGCCATTCCCCAAGTTCGGATATACATAGTAGTTTTTTTCTGATACCCGTATATGATCAGGCAAGCCCGACCCGGTTAGATCCATAAAGCCTTCTGTTTGCCAAGAGCTACCCAGACTGCAAGAACTGCTATACCCCGCCCCTGTTATCCCCGCTCCTCCTCCACTCTTCCCTGCTTCCGGTGTCGCTGCATTCTGGCTCTTTGGCTTGCCAGTTGGTCCGAATACGGTGAATACGGCTCCACTCGGATTACTCATACTGGCTCCATAAGCGATGCTCTTACTTTGGTTATTACTGAGTAACCATTTACTATTACCGATATTTGCCGTTATTGTATTACCAAAGCCACTCCCTGTACCCTGGTGTATGCTAAAACTATTCACCCCTTCTTTACTCGTGCCAAAATCTACTATGTCAGGATACCTGTCTCCATTCATATCCATGAGCCCGGTGTACTGCCAGGACTGGCTTTCATTTGTGCTTACGTTTACTCCTAATCCAGGAAATAAAGTTAATCCTACACTTAGGTCTAAAGCCTGCGACCTACTCCTTCTTGCCTTTACAAATCTAAACCCATTTGTACTGCCACCTGTTCCCTTTGTTTCTTCCATCCCAGGATAACTAAAATAGGTATCCCCTCCATTCCTGTCAGGATGTATTCTGTCTCCTTCTATAAAGGCTGCAAAGTAATAGTCTTTTTGTTTGGGCGTATAATCACTTGTTAGTCCTTCTGGCTTTGTATAGCTATCTCGCTTTGTTAGCCAGCTATCTTTTGTTATTAGTACTTTTTCTTTTCCTATCTCATTCTTTTTTGATCCATCTGCTTCTTCGTTCTTTTGCAGGGGTATTGAATAGGGCGGGTAGTTTACTTCTCTCTCTTCGTCTCGTACTACTTCTTTTGCTACTGTAGGCGGTGTTGCTCCTATCTTTGTTACATCCCAGGGGTAATACCCCGTCCAACTACCATATAACCACCCATACATCCCGCCCGCCAGTTTCTTCTCTCGTATTACCGAATCCGTTTTTAGCTTCTTGCTCCTATCCTTTGGATCTTCGTTTGATTTTTGTACTAACGCATATCCTTGTAGTGGATGAGCATCTGATGAAAGCTCTATCGCTTCAGGCTCTACTATTACATCTGGCGCACCTCTACTGTCCAAAGAAGAATCATACTTACGAATTGTTTTTGTAAGTATTTTGGTTTCTTTACTTTCTTTGTCAAAATACGGTATGTACACCGTACTCTCTTAGGTTGCAGACTGTGCCAGATTGTATACCGGTATACTTGCTTCCTTTACATAATCTATCGTGGCAACTTGCTTTGTCCAATCAGAGACTATTCCTGCTGCTGCTAGCCCTCCTTCTATCGCTTGCCGATTTTTATCTACCGGCTGCAAATCTGTATACTCTGCCTTTAGTTCCCAGTCATCTCCTACTTTTTCGTAATACCCAAATACTTCACTTGCTCGTAATACGGTAAGTACTGCGAGTAGTTTTCCTTTTTCCTCTTCTGTCAATCCTTTCTTCTGGTAATACCTATCTTCGTTTGCTAATTTTGTAAAATACGCTCCTGCTCCTGCTTGTATTTGTTCTAGTTGCCCTACACTATCGCTACTCAGCAGCACTACTCCTATTCCTTCTGCAAATCCTGTAAAGACCGAAGCCTCACTAAAGTAGCCTAAGGCCTCCTGTAGTTTTGCTAATGCTGTTTCTAAAGTGCTTTGATTATAGTTTTCTTTTAACGTGTAGGTGCCTTCGCTTTCTTCCCACAGTGCCTTTTCTTCTGCTGCTAATACATCCTTTACTTTGTCCCAATCTGCACTGCTTATCATTTCGTAACTAGTACTTGTAAATGCCTGACTACCCAGTACTGATGGCACTAGTCTTTCTTTGTATATGCCATCGGGGATGCTTTGTACATAGCTTGTACTACCACTGTACTCTATCTTCCTTTGTACACCCTTGTCTAAAAAGCTAATCACAAAGCCAGTATCATCATTTTGCTCTATCTGCAATCCACTGTCCTTTTCTACTGTTTCCTGGCTCTTTGTTTTTCGTACCAGCTCATACTTATTTATGGCTTTGCGCAGTACTAGATCTTCTCTTGTGTTATCTTCGTATGTCCTTGTCTCTAGCACCCTATCTGCTTTATTCTGCTGCAAGACTACTGGAAATTCTTTTTCTACTACCTGTCTAAAATAGGGTGTATCCACACCTTCTGTTTGTACAAAGGTTCTTCCTAGCTCTTCCCCCGGTACAGGACTCTTCCAAAACACATAGGGGTATAGCTCTTTTGTTGTTATTTCTTGGTTTGCTTTTGCTTTATTGTAGGAATAGCCTACTAATCTATTAAATACTATCTGGCTACTGATACTACTGATATTACTTGTACTACTTATACTACTTGTACTACTTATTTTGGTACTAAATACTATTTCGGCATTCTTGTTTCTTCGTACCTCTCTTGTCTCAGGTACATAGTCATAGCCCAGCCGTAGCAGTACACCTAGATTTAATTGTGCTTTTACTTTTTCGCTTGCTCCGTTATTCTCTTTGTGTATACTCCCCTCATAGACTTCACTTGTTTCCAATGTATCTGCTAGTGCCAGCATGTACTTGTATACCGTGTAGGGTATTCGTGTGAAGGTAACATTACCATTACTTATTAAGTAATCTACATTTCCTTCGGTAAGTAGGCTCTTCCAATTTGGTAGCAATGAGCCATCGCTAGGGTTTTTTCCTGTGCCACCCATATACAAATTAGCCAATTCTGCGGGTGTATGTACTTCATAGCTTGGTTCTTCGCTTGTGCTTCCGCCAGACGTCCCTCCGGACGAACCCCCAGACGATCCTCCGGACATCCCTCCGGACGAACCCCCACCGCTACCTCCTGTAGATGGTGGAGGCTTTATCTCTATCCTGTAGCTTGACACTGGTTTTATTTCTGCCTCATCACCCATATCATCAAATTGCTTTATTTTTGTATACTTTATCTTTATGTTCCACTCTACATCGCTTCCTCTCTCGTCTGATTGTATTCCACTGCCTTCTTGCCTGCCTTCCGGTATGGATACAAAGTATAGCTTCTCTCCTGCCTGTATCCTGCTTTGCACTTCTGCTCTTTTTACATCGTCCTTTTTTGTTAACCGTATTTGTTCCAAGGGGTCTTGGACAGTTGCTTTGTTACCATCGCTTGTTATTAGTTGTATACTTTTTCCTTTTGTTTCCTCTAGTGCTTTTCCTGTCTGCTCTATCAGTACCTCACCTCCTCGCTCTGCCTCCCATGCTCTAAAGGGAAGCATTTGGTAGTTACCTCGGTTTAGCGATTCTTTTTCTTTTTCGGTTAGTTCATTTTGCCGTAGCTCTATTGCTCCTCCTGTCCATTCTACTGCCTCAAAGCCTTCTCTACTATTATTTCGTAGCCATTGATTACTGTCGGGTTGTAGTAAATCGGGGTAACCATCTGCATCTATATCCATCTAAAAACAAATAGGGGAAGCCGTTATTCTCGCCGCTTCACGCCGTCTTGATATTTTTTCTTTCTCCCCGCCCGAAGGGGTGGCCTAATGACTGAGTTAAGCTGCACGACGGCTTGTCCGGCGTGTCAGCTTGGACTGCTAAATTAGGCTTTTGGAACCACACCAGCTTCCCATCCGTCATATTGCCCGGAGTACTTTTCAGCAACTTCTTCCATTCTGGCTACAGCCGAATCAATCGCCTCTTCGGTTGGAACGACTTGGTGTTTAGCCAAGATTAACCAGTTACGCCGGTCAGTCGAAAGATTTTTCTCAGCTTCAAATCCAGTCTTTCGCAAATCCTTGACGGCCGCCGCCGCACCGCTCTTTTTCTGAAAGTATAGGTAGTGAAGCACTTCATGCTTGAACGTCAAATTGGAAACTTTTGATAGCTCCTCAAGAACCTGCAAATCTGCGGGTTTTATCATTCAGAGAAACCCCGCCTTTTCCAATTCATACTTCAACCGAATTTCGGCGGCCTTCCATCCAAAAGTTCCATCAGGCTGAGCCCCTTCTTTCTTTATTTCTTCTTCGGTAGTCGGACGATCCTTAAAACCAACGATGCTCAGCGGATCTGTTTCTGAACCACTATATCGTCTCAAGTACAATTCATTAGTTAACGGATCTCGATCCCAAAAAAGGGGGACTACTATTTTCTCTCCAAGTGGAAGATTGCCAACTATCTCCCACTCTTTTTCCTTAAACCCAGGATCACCACATTTTATTCTGATCAAATATTCCTGACCTCTCAGGTTGTCAATGCTTGTAGGTTCACCATTCTTTACTACTCGCTTATAGAAACCTACAAACAAGACCGGGCTTTGAACTATGAGCATGCGACCTATTCCGAAAATATTTTCGCCAACCGGTAGCTTAAAAACATCTCCAACAGTGTAAAGCGACTTTTTTGCCATTTATTGAGCCGCCTGTAGGTATGTTGGGAGATTGGGATTCTTTGGGCTTATAGGGTTAATCTTGTTTAAAAGCTTATCAAAACCTCCATTCTGCTCGAAGAGCTTTTGCTCCCAGCCACGTGCTTCGGGATATGTTAATCCTTCCTTCAACGGTGTAAACCTCATGCCAGCTTTATCCGTAGAAGCAGCGTGGGCTACTTCTCTAGCTGCCGGGTCTATCGTTCGTCCAACATACTTAACTTGGCCTGTGATTGGATCACGCAAGGCGTAAACGGTATGCTCTCCAGTCTTTGCCACCTTCCCAGCAGCATTTGATGAAAGTTTAGAGGCAATTGCCGAACTTACTTTTCCTACAACAGCAGCCGCGGCAACCCCTGCTGCTCCCCCTGCCGCAGATAGTACTACCCCTTCAACACTGACTTTTTTGCCAGCTATGCTTTGATTAACTACATATCCAGCAGCTCCTCCTGCAGCACCAACTGCAACTTGAACTGCCAGAGAAGCACCCATTGATAATCCAGCAAGCCCACCCGTTAATGCCCCCGCTGCTGCTCCTGCAGCTATTTCTGCTGCCGACCCTCCAGTTGCAGCAGCAATTACACCTCCTATTATTCCGCCTATTGCTGCACCGGCAGCAGCAGATATTAAATTAATAAACTTCCCATCCGGATCCACATACCGTACCGGATTATTCCCCCCATAATGATACCCCGCCAAATTAACTACATTAAACACACCACCTAATCCTGGCAGATTCTGATTTTGTTTTCTTGCATCATCACTAATTGGCGCAACAGGGAAGTAGGAGCCATCAATCAAAGCAGGATCTGCACTTATCCACAGGCTATTTTGGGGGTTCATGTACCTAGCACCGTAGTAGTACAGCCCTGTCTCGGCATCCATTTCTTTGCCGGTAAACGTAAAAGGAGTTTTGTTTAACTTTTCGGCTTTGCGGTTTACCCACAGTTCACCGTAGGGTGTGTACTCTAGGTGCTCGTACTTCCAGCCACGATAGTCTGTAATTAGCTGGCTGCTGCCCAGGTGGTCGGGGTGGTAATAGTAATTGTTTATCTTTTCGTACCCTAAGCTAGATTCGCCTTTTATGCTTAGTTTCGTGCTTACTCTGCTTTGTCCAACATAAATATGTTTGCTTTGCAAAAGTAAAGATTGTGAAGTGTGCATTTGCCACATTGTGTCAAAGTATATGCTCTCGCCACGACTACTGTACTTTATGGTGCGCTCACCATCTGCATCGTATTTGTACTGGACGGTGATGTTACTGTCCATTGTCGTGATAAGCCTATTCTCTTCGTCCCACTTGTACTTTCTGTTATAGGATTTGTCTACAGGCTTAACAGAATTTTGCTCTATGGCAAAGCCCTCGTTAAGACCGTAAATTGTGGCATCTTCTCGTTCTTCTAGTATTCTAAGCACGGGTTCTTTTCGTGTTGGTTCGGGGGCATGACCTCCTGCACGCTCTTCTATCATGTTGCCGTTTAAGTCATATCTATAGTAGAAATTACCAACACTTTCTGCCTGGTGTGCTTTGCCTGCATAGTATTTGTACTCTTTCTTATAGTTTAAGTTAAGGTTTCTATTTGCACCATCGGTTCTTGAAGTGCTTAGTTTATTAGTTATGTTTCCTATACTATTGAAGGTAAACTTTTGGCTGTAGCTAGAAACATTGTAGTTGGGAAGCCCATCGTATACACCACTTTGGCTAAGGCCTTCTGCCTCTACAAGCTGGTACTGGCTATCGTAGGTGTAACTTTGGCTAGTCTTTATGCCATCGGTGTTATTCGTATAATTAGTTATGTTGCCTACAAGATCAAAACTATAGGTCATATTCTGATACCCTGTTCCCGTTGCTGTTGTTGTTTTAATACTGCTAAGCCATCTGCGGTTAGGGTCGTAGGCATATTCAGTCTTTATGCCATTGCCATATTCTATAAAGCTGCGCTGGCTATACTCGTCATAGCCAATATCTTTAATGTAGGGGAACTCAAAATCAGCCCTAACACCGGTAACCTTCTTTATTTGACCGCCTGCATCGTAAGTATACGTAAGGATTTCATTATCGGGATAGGTTATTTGCTGCATACGACCAAGATAGTCGGACTTATATTGTAATGTGGCTGTTTCAGGGTCTCTGTTGGGCGTGAGCCGTTTTATTGTCTTGGTTTGGCTAGTCATCTCTCCTAGTCTACCATAGGTGTAGCTCACTGTGCCAGAGTTGTCTGTGCGCTGTAGTAATCTGCCTGCTGCGTAATTGTCTTTTGTATTGTCGGCTTCGCTGCCGTAGGTGTAGAGTACATCATCGCTATAGGGGTAGTTTATTTTTACAAGACGGTTCAAGCCATCATATTCGTAGAATATTCGTCTGCCTTCTTTGCGCAATTGCGAAGTGTCTTTGGTTATTATATTGCCCGCCTCATCGTAGCCATAGACTTGGGTGCCCGTGTCGGCACTTGTTTGTTGCAGCCTTCTGCCTAAAAGGTCATAGACAACTTCTATCGTGTTCTTGTTGTGGTCTAGGGTGCGGAGCATCTGACCCATAGGATCATATTCGTAGCTAGCACTAGTTACTTCTTTGTTGTCCTTGTCTAAGCGACTTACCCTTACTATGTTGCCGCTGTCGTCTATTTCCCGCACTTCACTATTGCCCAGGGGGTCAGTGGTTTTCTGTATCATTCGGGTGCTATCACTGGATATGCCATACTCACTTTTTATGCTAGCACCATCGGGTAGTGTTTGGCTAATTACTCTGTCAATGCCATCGTAGGTTTTTGTAGTTGGTCGTAGGAGTGCTGTTAAAGAAAGATTACCCGTGTCATTAAAAAGTTTCTCTACAAAACTCATCTGCCCTTCTGCGACAGTCCTTCCTTGCTCATCGTAGGCTACTGCACCCGATAGGTTCCAGCCTACTTGTGCTGCCTCGCTAGCATTGTTTCGTTTCTCGCCAGTTTTGGCAGTTTGCAAAACCCTACCTACACCATCTATCGCAACTAGGGTGCTAAGGGTATCACTATTGTCTGCATCGTAGAGGATTTTGTTTTTTGTGGTTACAGACCAGGGGTAGCGAACACGGTTGTACTCGTATTCTACCGATGGTGTTAACCCAGTGTCATAAGGGCTGCGTACAGCAGTTAGCCGTCCAAACTCATCGTAGGCAAAGCTCATCACTTGCCCATTCTGGTCGCTTTGCCGTAGCTTTACTTGCTGGGCATAATCCCAAGTCATACTGCTAGTATAGCGTGGGGAGTTTGCTATCTTTGTGTTGGTGTTTACTATTTCTGTTACAAAACTCTGTACAATAGTATCGTAGGTATAACTGATGGCATGTCCTCTGGGGTCTGTAATAGTTAACAAATTGCCGTAATTATCATAGGTAAAGGAATACTCACGGGCTGTAGTACTATTCTCGTACTGTAGTAGTTTTACTAACTCACCATTACTGCCGTACTCACCCTGCCTCTTGCGCAGTAAAGCACCACTGGAGTTCTCTTCCCGCACCTCTATACTACTCGGAAGACTTAGTATGTTTTTTATTACGTCAGGGTCTTTGTATGTTATGGAAGCATATAGGTCTTTTCTTTGTTGTACTGTACTTGCTGTTGCGCCATAATCTCGTACTGTTGTTACATTGCCATACCTATCGTAGCTGTACTCTTTGCTGGTCTCTAGCTGTAGAATACCTGCATCCTTGCCTGTTGTCTGGTATTGCCTACTTATTTCTCTTTCTACATAAGGAAAGTAGATAGTAAACCTTTCTTTTCTTATTGGCTGTGTTCCTTCATAATAAAACTTGGCTCGCGCATTGCCTTCGCTTTCTACCCTGCTTTGTAGTACCTTCTCCCCTTCCTGATACATCACCATATTTCCACTATCGGTAGAGATGCCTTCTACCTTCGTCCTTTTTTCTATACCACGTGTTGCATAATCCATCACTTCATAGCTACTTGTCTTAACCCGCATTACCTTTGTGTTTTCTTTACTTATTGTCTTTACCGTACCAAAACCAAAAAACATTCTCTCTTTTCTGTTGTAGTTGCCATCACCGTATTCATAGTAAGTGCTGTACTGCTGTACACCCCTGTCTTGCGGTATTTCCTGCGCCTCTCCTTTGGTTATCGCCTCAGTACTAAAGTTTGCTTCTTTTGTTACAGATTGTAACACCCACCGCTTCTGCGGCATGTCCTCGGTGTTCCCTACCTGCTCGTAGTCAAAACTGTATCTACCACCTTGTGGTAGCTGTACCGCCTTTAACAAGCCCACCTTACCACTCAAGTTGCGCTTGTACAGCGCACTACTTGGCGTCTTTATCGCATGATCAGGTAGCCCATCTCCGTCTATATCCATAAACTTTACACTAGCCTGTGTCGTAGCTATGTTACCACTTATCCCAGGACTTAATGTTAGTGTTGTAAAGGCAAACCCAAATCCAAAACTCAAACTAACCGATGGATTAAAACTTGATCCTGTTGTATACTCTAGGTTGTCTTGTACTGCAAAGGGATTTACATATTCTTTAAAGGTATTCTTTTCATTAGATGCCAACTGCTCACTTCGCGGGCTTTGCTCCATTACTTGTATCGGGCTTTAATTCTTCTCTTGTCTTATCTATCGTCCCTCTTCGTATTCTATCTATATCTTCTTGTATTGCTTCTGTCATGTCTAGCGAAATACCCCAGCCAGGACGGTATATTTTTACTTCAGGGCCAAAACTATCTCCTCGATTATACTTGACTACAAAGTATTCATCACTTTCTCTCTTTACCACCTGGTCTACTAAACCATCTCCATTCATATCTGCTAGACTGCCTATCGTCTGGCTTACATTACCCGTATACCCCAGACTTATCCCACCTCCCACTATACCTCCCAAAGAGGCAGATAAGCTAAAGGTACTGCTGTAACTACCGGTGCTTGTATAACTTATTCCCGGTATGCCAAAACTCTGTAGTGATTCATATCCTTCTCTATCATAATAAGTACCACTTATGGTACTACCATAGGATAGTGCATTTCCAAAATTGCCATTTCCCAAGTTCGGATATACATAGTAGTTTTTTTCTGATACCCG
>JARLTB010000354.1:0-45565 GCA_030141615.1 Unio pictorum
GATTAATCTGATAGCTTCCTTCGATAACATCACATACTAAATTGAGCGCAATCACCGATGAAATATTCACGTTGAACGGAGCGATATGTCTACCGCCACCATCTGGGTCATTATTATGTTTGAGGATTTTTATTTCCGGTGATGATGTTTTTTTCCATGCATCATGAATTATTTTAAAACCAACATCGATGGCATCACTGAGTAGTTTTTTTAGTTCCGGTACGTTATATCCCGGTAGTTTGAATGTGGGGATATCTTCAACGCGGATTTTATAGTCTGATGCAAATTTTGTTCTCGATATGGGGTTTTTATCATCGAGTATTACTTGAATAAGTTGTGAATTAAATTTTTCCATATCGTCGATAATTTTATTGCATGTTTCTACGACGCTGATAAATTCATCTCGGTTGAGAGAGCCGGATTTAAGAGATATTAACAACAGCGATAAATCATTATTCATTGCTGTGAAATTTTTAATGATTTCAGGTTCGTTAACAAAATTATATTCTTGCGGTGGCCCATCCGGCGTATGTTTGTATGCTAACCCAAAAAACTCTATAAATAAGTTGTATTTTTTATAACTCCTTATTGGATTTTTAGGTTTTATTCTGTCGGTGATATAATCAGTTTTTTGTGGTTCGGGTATATCAACGGTTCCCCCCCGGGGTGGTAATTCAGGCCATCCTAGTACGGTTCTTATTGAGCTTTGATATATATCTACGACATATCCTTCTGAGTTTATCTCAATTGCGGATGATAGCGTCGGTTCATGAACTGTTATAGCGATTTTTGACTCTACTCCAGTAATCGATTTTATTCTACGCGCGAATTCATTATTGATTTGTTCGATTTGGTATGACCCTGTTGGTATGGAAACGACGTTCCAGTCTGGAGTCCCGTCGTCTTTATTCTTATTTGCAAACACTAAAGAATTATTGGGTTGTTGACCACCAAATGATTTTGATCTGATATTAGGCCAACTGTGATACACTCGTAGTTTTGCTAGCGCTATCTCCTTTACGGGAACTGGGCTAGGGAAATTCACACTAAACTCGGGTTCCGTTGATGTTATTGATATCATGCTTGTTTGTACTGGGTTCGTGTTCTCCACTACTCGTTGAAGTAATTCCATCGGTGTCGTCATTGTTATTATACTCATGTTGTATTTCTAATTTTGGTATCGAGGAATCATAAATACTGACCATCACTGAGAACTCACAATCTGGTATGGTTGATATTATTGAGATCATTTTGTTTTTTGGGTTCGTGTTTTCCGATTCCATCGGTGTTGTCATTGTTATTATACTCATGTTGTCGCTCTAATTTCGATATCGCGGAATTAAAAATACTGACCATCTCTGAGAATTCATAATCTGATATAATTGTATTATCGAGTGACGATGATATCATCAATGATAACTGCGAATATGCGGTTGATGCAATATGAAATTGAAGTAAGTAATTCTGCAGTTTACTCTGGCTGCATGATGATATCCTTTTTGCTATCCCGGTTGATATACCCCCGATTGTAGCCACCGCAGAAATGCAAATTGGAACTACGACCGGGGCAATCATTGTAACCGATGCAAGTATTATTCCGGCGCCAGTGAGAACGCTTGACACCGAGTACATAATAACATCAATTGCGGTGATTCTTCGTCGGTATTTTTTCATTTTTATTTGATACTCCTCAGTGAGGGTTTTGAGTCTATTCTGAAATTCTCTGACCTGATCATAGCGACATTGCGTTGATGAAATCATTTTTATTTTAAAAACACTAGCGTTTTCAATTGTGAAATCCTTTCAATTTAGTTATTTACTTAAATCCGCTACGAATTCCACATACCATGTTACTGGTGTCCTAAACAAATCAATATCAGTAGATGTTATCGTGAACTTTTCAGTTGTATCCTTGTCTATGATCGTTGAAATCGTATTGTTGATCCCGGATGAACTCGACGATGAAATATTAAATTGATCCGTTGTCACTAGTGTTAATCGATAAATACCCTTGACGGTTGCAGTGATATCTAATTTGTTGTCTGTAGGTGTCCAGGCAAATGATCCGTGTTGGATTGTGTACACGACGTTGTTGGTTTTCTCATGAGGAATTTTTGTTTTTTCAATGATTGTTATCATCCTCGAAAAATCACCTTTGACGGCTTCGATGAAGTTTTTTGTTTCATCGATGGATTTTTTAATATCAGGGAGTTTTATTTCAATTTTATCCAACTGGGTTCCAATAAATTTATCAATGATATTTCTACGAAATGATATAAACTGTTTTCCGTTATCTTCAATTCTAGATTCAAGTGTTTTTAGTACAACCACAGAATTGTTTAACTCATCGTTGAGAGTTTTTAATCGATCTGTAATCGTCGAAACGAGTACACCCGGTTTGAGTTTACCCTGATCGGAAAATAACGCAACGGTGTTCTCGATTGCGTTTCGTTGTTTAACCAAAATATCATCCAGAGAAATATTACTGGTTTTCAATTTACCCTGATCGGAAAATAACGCAACGGTGTTCTCGATTGCGTTTCGTTGTTTAACTAAAATATCATCCAAGGACACATCACTGCTTTTCAATTTACCCTGTTTGTCTTGAAATACAACTATTTCATTAGGATCAACATTTGTTAAGTTCAACGTCTCAGCTATTTCATCTTTGATTAGTTTTTTTACATCCTTGACAGAATCAGGTGGTGCAGTGCCATCGGGTTTGGGTTTCAAAGATCTCCCCCAAATATCAATCATGTTATTGTAAAACTCTTTCTCTCTCTAAAATCGTTTCGATTTCCAGCGATTACTAGTGTATTCATTAACGACAACATGTGGTGGTTTTCCGCTTGGGTTACTCAAGGAGTTAGAAATAGCGTCAAGGACATTTAATACTTCGCTGCCACATATTGGTGGGTCAATCATCGTTTGTGTTGGTAGCGTAGAATACCAAGTCTTCATTGGAAGGGTTTTTATATAACGCAAAAACTCTTTTGGTGGGGCTAATCCATATGAATCGAAATAGACAATCCCACGTGGATCAATAGCGTATGCAACCCAGTGAGTTCCAGGTCCGGTGCTGTTATCGAGATTAATAATACCGGTTTCAACGCTGTTTGGTTGATGTGGTAATTGATCTTTCATAAAGACACCTCTGAAGTTTTTAATCGCGAGTTTTTTAGCAGCATCGAGTAAATCAAAATTGGACATAGGAATCTTCGATTCCCGAATTAATAAATCGTTCCTGGTAGTCTTAGACCCTTTCCGCTGTACCACGAATACGGGGTTCCTGGTAGTCTTAGACCCTTTCCCTTTTTTTTATACCCCTTCCCCGTTGCTTTCTGTAGTGCCATCCCTGCTGCAGTACCAACAGCCCCTAACGCCGCCGCCTTAGCCACCGCTGGGGCTGCTGCTGCAATCAATGCTGGTATCGCAGCTAACAACGGGAATATACCGCCTGTTTTAATCATATTTTTGATAGCAGCCGCAGAAAGAGTAATCTGAACACCCTTTTTTGCTACTAGTGCATCATTGAAATGTTTCACCTGACGAGTTGTCAGCGATAGTTTATTTGCACCACCAGTCATTTGGTTGGGTTTCAACGTGATTGTGGTTCCACATTTTTTAGCTGATTCCGATTGCAATTTTTTGATTTGACCAGGAGTTAACGCAACACTAATAACACTATATGACATATTATAGATAATAGATTGATTCTAAATCGTTTACATGTTTTCCACTGGTGCATCTACCACTCTCATTCTTCCACCAACACCTTCAAGTAGCATTGATTTATCACTGAGAATGACAGCAACCGCTCTGTAATTAGCAATACCACCAGGACGGGTTACACGGGCTCTAAAGTGTATATCAGCGACAGATTGTCTCATCAAATCGAGATGTTCCAATGAGAAGTAATAGATCGGATAGAGGCTTTTAAAATCCAATTGTGATATTTGCAAACCAGTATCCACATTTAGATCACGTGCCATAAATGACAACAGGTTATGATATACACGAGCAATATGGTTGTGAGTGTAATCAAGTTGTACATCTTCAGATGGTTCCTGTTGTCCGTTTATTCTCAGTGAGACCTCTCTAACACCTAACTGATCAAATATCATATGACTTCGTTGTTGATTACCAACTCGTGCATTATTCTGTAACGCCACAAATATATGACGTGGAGCTGAAACCCCTTGTTTTGATGCCAGATGCCAAGTAAATATATCATCAACATTATCCTGTTTGATATCAGTGGTCACTGATAACCAACTCAACAATGATTTTCCTCCTTGTTCCATAAATGACAACAATTTTTCTTCTGCTGTGATTGATGGAGTTAACACTGGCATCCACAATGCTAGTTTTGTTAAAATGACTTTACCATCAGCAACACCAGCATCATGCCATATTGCATCATTATCAGTACCCTTTCGTACAAGCGCTACTGTGTGTTTAGCTCCATAAATAACTTTTCGGACATTTCTACAGAATCCGAATATATGATGCAGTGGAATTGCACATGAAAATTGTCGACGCTGTCCTTGCAACGTTGCTACACGTGTTGCAAACCCTAGGTTGTAGTTAATGATATTATTTATGACATCAAAAGTACCAGCTGGTCTTGTATATCCGGCTGGTGCTGGATCAACTGCGGTAGCTTGTGTTGCCTTGACTCTAGAATACTGGTTGTGTTCAGGGTGATCAGTGATATCCTTAGAAAACATCATAGATGGACCCGCTGATCTTGAATAATCATCAGAATATCTCGCTAACCCTATGATTGTTGTGGCCACATCAACTTCACGGTCAATGGATTCAATTTCCTTTCCATCAATGAGATATCTAGCGCTTTCAAATAACGCCATGATCCCATTATTAACAAAACCAACTTTGATAGTTGGGTTATTGTCATATGGTGGATCATTATGAGCAGCATCATTTGTTACAAGTTCTCCTTCGATTTCGATAAATGCCTCACACGGTAGGAAGTATTTACTGGTATCATGAACTTGAAGTTCAATTCGCGATCGGAGATCTGGTTGTACTGCGTGATAAGAATAAAATTGAAAATCGCGTACAGAATCATCCTTGCCAACTGGGGCGTCTATATCAAATGCTGGATCAGGTGACCTTTTGAACATTTTATTCTATTTATCAGAGTCTAAATCGCGATTTCCCATTTCATCGTCGTGTTTTTTTAAAGCCACTTCCTGCTATCATGTTTGCTATCATGTTATTTTGGTCCTCTTGATTTATCAAGGGAGTCACCATCGACGCTAATTTTTCATCTACTGCGTTATTTATAATTCTACTAACACTTGCAGGCATTTCTGCTGTAGACGGTAACGGTACCGGTTTCTTTTTTCGTCTCACTAATGATGTTATTTTATTCTTCGCAGTTGAAAACGCTTTTCCAGCAAGATCTCCAACAGCACCAATACCCTTATCACGAATAACATCAATGGCTTTCATTCCTAGTTGTTTAGCTAACGGCATCACTTTTGGAGCCATTCTCGCAAATAACCCTGCAATGGTATTGCCTAAACCATCTCCGTAGTATGCTCTATAAACCGGAAACCGTGAATTAACTACGTAGACGGGGGTTGGTTTATCATGATTGTAGTGTATGATCATTATTTTAAATCAGAAACAATTTTTCAATTGTTATTTATCTAATCGATTCAGTCACTATGATAACCATGGACGGTTTCACCGTCTACTAACTCGCCAATGAAATCTCGATATGTGCTGATATCCATGATACCACCCTGAAATAATCGTCTACAGATATCAGCTGCTTCATTAATTATTTCCGGTGAGTTATTTCCAGCTCGGAAACCTCCTACAAGAACTTCTAATCGTGATATATCATTGATAACACTACCAGGACATGTCGTGGTAGAGTCAAAGACATCATTTGGATTTCCAATCGAATATCCTTTTCCGCTTGTTTCCTTAGTTGTACCAGTTGCGCCTTCACTATCATCAAGTAATTGCCTTTGTCGGCCTCGTTCTTGTTGTTTTTGTATACCATAACTATCAACTCCTATTTTAAAAGTTCTGTACTCAACTGTATCCTTTTTCAAATTACCAGTAATCCCCTTATTCGTTTTATACAACCAATTAACCCAGTCGTCTCGGCTTATTCTACTGTTTTTATACTCGTCTTTTAAAAAGTCCTTTTTAGAATCAAAGCTTTTGGCGGCGAAATCACCAAAGGTCGTATAATCCTTGAGTTTCTCCAATTGAGGTTTTTTTATTTTTGTTATAGCTTCTTCGGTGAGTTTGTCTATAAAGGGGATACCTCTTGGGGTGACGACATCAACAGGTTGTGGTTCAGGTGTAGAAACTCTTTGAGTTTCAGGCGCAGAATCATCAATATCAGCTAGTCGTTCATACTCGCGTTGAGTTTTTATATCACTGGATAGCTGTTGTATTCCTGCGCGTGTTTGTCCGGCCTCTGCTGCTATCTTTTCAAGCGTATCAAGCAGCGGCGCCTTCTTTACTCGTTCTCGCTCAGGAATATCTCCATATATCGCTGCTTCAGTTAGCTTTTTCACATCTTTGGTCGCACTTGTTATCGGAGAAAACAGTTGTTCACTTGACACAGAAAAGTCAGTCTGCGCTTGTTGTCGTTGTTGTAGTTTATTCCGTACAGAGTCACGAATTGGTACAAATCTCTTAATTGCATCCAGTCGTTCACGAGCCAATCGGGTTGTTAATGCTTCATTGACCATTATTTGAAATCAGAAACAATTTTTCAATTGCAAAACAATTTTTCAATCCGACCTAACACCATCGGATGGTCATGGAAGTGTTATTTCATCCTATAACGGCTTCTATCAATGATGGCGAAAGTCACATAATTGCTATAAATAATAATAATACTGTGACTTTCGCCATTCTATTTTTGATCAATCCGAACCAGCCATCAATTTTTTATTCACTGTTTCTGACATTATCAATCAAAAAATGCTAAAAAAAAATTAAAATCTCTATGAGGGACGGTCACAATCAAATAATGATAAATGGTCGGTCAATCAAATAATGATAAATGGTTAATCAATCAAAATTGTTCATTTTCTTGAATTAACGCCCGTAGGTTTCTAACTTTAGAATTAACCTCCTTTTTCAATTCGTATTCGTACCCCAATTCTTTTCGTATTCGTTCTACGATGGTATATAACGGAGCGAACACACTTACGTCACTGGAGAATGCGAGAGAGTCCTTAATAGAATTCTGAATTCTTTTGATGAGTGCATATTTCTTTGGCAGCATGTATTTATTGTTGTTAACTCCGTATTCTATATCCTGAAAATCAGACATGATTTGATCAGGATTTAACCCATCTGATAGTTCAATATCCCAACCTTTCAATTTTGAAATCTCGGATATGATGCTATTCATGTTTTCAGAATTCATTATTCTATAGCAATGACATATTTCTAAATGAAAAATATGACGTATTAGACGTAACTAAATTTAACTTTTTGTCCCGTCCTTTTTGAAATAGCCGATCGATAAATCCCCTCTGCAACAAATCGTACTGAGGGTGAACAAATATCGAAATACTTGCCGGCTTCATATATTGATTGAAATATTTTTTCTTCGTTAGTTGTTGTATTCAAAGATTTCACAGGTCTCGCTTTTTTTGAACAAGTGCCAGTCTTCCCTCTTTTCAAATTCTCACTTTGAGTAACAGCCTGCAGATTTGATAAAGAATTGTTCTTTGGATTAGAATCGATATGATCAATAACAAAATCATCCTCGATCAATCCATAAAAGCATTCATACACGAAACGATGATTGAGATAAAATTTCTTTCCAGCGCCAAACTTCAAATACCCCATACCATTATCAGAACCAACTGATTTCTTCAGTCTGCGATTTCTTACAACACCATCACTGGATGCTTCATAATTTGTGATCACAGGGTGTGGTCTGAATTCTTGGTTCATTCGTATATATAATACTATTGTTTGTCTAATTCATTGTTTGGTTTAATGATAAATCTTTCGATGTAGTCTTGAGGAGTTCTTATGATTTTATCCTTGATACTGACTTTGTCAGCGTCAAGAATACTGACTTTGTCAGCGTCAGGGTCATAATTTCTGATTGATTGTCTATTTTTTATTCTTTTATCATAATAACGCTTCAATTCCCTATATCGTTTACCACCACAATTCAAACACAACCGTGATTTCCCCCTGACCCCAACTCCACATAGAATACAGGGTAACGGACCAAGGCTTCCACGACGAAAGCTTTGCATATGATACCCACAAAACTCATTTCTGCATGATTTGTTACACGGGGTTACTGATCCAATCATAAGCCACTTGCAGTGATTCATTATATAAAAATCTTTCATTTAAATGCTTGTTTTAATTATAGAATGAGCGAATTAAGGAAAACGCCTTCGAAAAATGCTGAATTCAATGCTGATAAAGAGTTTAAGAGATTATTAAAAATCAATCCTAGATTTAATCTCGATAGACCCAAAAAACGTATCAAACGTCCAAGAGACGGAAACATGAAAGAGTTTAAGAGATTATTGAAAATCAGTCCTAGATTTAATCTCGATAGACCAAAAAAACGTATCAAACGTCCAAGAGACGGAAACATGAAAGAGTTTAAGAGATTATTGAAAATCAGTCCTAGATTTAATCTCGATAGACCAAAAAAACGTATCAAACGTCCAAGAGACGGAAACATGAAAGAGTTTAAGAGATTATTGAAAATCAGTCCTAGATTTAATCTCGATAGACCAAAAAAACGTAACAAATTTAATCTCGAGAAACCAAAAAAAGCGTCCAAGAAATTACCCTGGAAGGATGCTCAATTCAATCTCGATATAGTCTCTGATACACCAAAGAATAAAATTCTTGATAAAGCCATGATTAATAAAATCAGAGACTGTTTTAATGAATTCAAGCGTGATGGGGCATCCTATTGTTGGTCAACACTTCGAATTGATGGTGTTGTTGACGCTACCATGAATGATGAAAAAGCAGCAGTGATAATTTCACGTGTTGGGGAAAAACGGTATTTTTTCCGAATCAAATTCATTATCGAAGTCGATGGCAAATGGATTATTAAGGATAAATTTGAACCAATCCTCAAGAATAAAAAAGCTGTCATTGTGAGTAGAGATTCCAAACCAGGAATTCTAACCGGCATTGACAAACCATACTACGAAAGATCTTATCCCGTAACAGCAATGGTTTATGGGATATATCCGTTAAATGATAAACCCGATATCGCAAAACTAGCTCCTATGAAATATTCGTCAGGGCTTAATTGTGTAGCAACACGGGTAATGGAGCACTTCACAAATGCATCCCGAGGAAATAAACTAACTGATCTAAGACGAAAAAAAATAACCGAGTGGGAACTGACAGTGAAACAGCATGGTGCAAAGATTTCTGATATAGCTAAATTAGAAACATCATTAAGATTTCCAATAACAGTTATGACGATAACCGGAGAGGTTTTATACGAACCGAAATATAACAAAAATGGAGCACCAATACAGATAATTGATCATAACAAACACGCGTGGACACCTGCGGTAACAGTATTTCCACGAGAACGAACCGTGAAATATATCCCTAAGGAGTTCGTCGGGGATGTTTTCTATGAAGAGAGATTATTTGATGCTATTAATGCGTTGTGTAAGGATGATCCTGTGTCAGTGTGGTTACTTAGAAGTGATGAAAATCCCGAAATAGGATTCGATCAATTTGTAAAACCAAATGGTGAATTATATCGCGTTGAAGAATTAGATAATAGAATGAGAAAAATCGCTAGTGATTTTTCACCGGAAAGTTTCCATGAAAAACTACTCACGGATAGTTTTACTATTCCATCAGTGGTAGCTCACTTCGCAAGAGAAAAAAACTCATGGCGTCCAACACGAAGTGATTTTCTCGAGGATGTTAAATTGAGTTGCGTCGAATATTCCCATGGAGGACTGTGGAATACGAAATACTCACTTGATGGTATGATTTCAATTGATATATCCGCGTGTTATCCCGGAAGTTTTCTCGGGTATGGGGAATGCGCTGAGTACTTCAAACGATTTGGACACCCAACACATGAAATGACTCGTGTTGCGATTAATGGACCATTGCCTAATTTTGATTTAACCGGATTCGCTCGTGTGATATCATTCGAATTAGCTACAGGGTTACATCCGTGTAGTTATGTTTGGCTCGGTAGACATCTATCTGAAAAGGCCTGGATGCCAATAGTGCTATTGAGATATATGATTGATTGTGGTATGCTAATATCGTTGATTGTTTCCGATGCTATTATATGCTATCGAGCTCAGAAAGAAGTTTGGCTACCACAACCCGATCTAGATCGTATAATCAATGAACTACGAAAACAATTCCCTGATTTCAATGAAGAAGAAATCATAAATTGGTCTAAGAAGTTATTTGAAATTAAAAAAGAACAAGCAAAAGATCTCGGACGAAGAATAATCGGTAAATTCACTCAAGGTGGACGGTACGACAACGCAAAATATTCTTCGCGGTTAATCACAGATGTCGCTGAATACGATTTTATTGTAGCGGATTTAATGAAACAGGGAAAACTTGTATCCCGTAAGGATGCTTTTCTATCCAACGGTGAGAAAATGGGTACGGTTGTTACATACTGTGATGGATATAATTCCCAGTACACACATTTAAGAAGTTCAATGCTAGCCTATGCTTCTATTAATCTATTTTCGATGATAAATAGATTTCCTAATACCGCGGTTAGAGTGGCCACTGATTCGATGTATATACACAATAAATACAAATCAGCTGTAGCTAAATTCACAGATCCCGAGGAAGCGTGGGGGCGTTGGCGATTTAAAAAGGAGATGCTACATGAGTATTGTGAATCCGCAGACGTTGCCATGGATGATAAATATCTTTGTTGTAACCGCGCTGAAATTCAATCAGAATTTTCTAATGCACCACCGGTATCTGATCCAATATGTCGATACAAGACAGTTTATTTAAACGGTTGTGGTGGGTCAGGAAAGACAACTCGTGCAATTGAATTATTCCGTGGGAAAAATCATACGGATTTCACAAACATGATTGTGCTAACACCGACTCACAGACTCGCCAGAGAGATGATACAGCGAGGGGTAAATGCTTGCACTTATCACAGTTTTTTTCGATGGAAAGGTGACAAATGGACTCCTGAGCGTATGGGTGATAAATTCATTCCTAAAATCATCATTTGGGATGAAATATGCACAGTGTCATTAGATGTATTAAAAACATTTCTTGAGTGGTTGTTAACCAAAAACACAAAAGTCGTCATGTGCGGGGATCAAGGCCAACCACCACCATTTGTCGGTGCATCTCCACATAAATGGCTAAAGGGTTTTGTAGACTACTATGAAGAAATCACCACTGATTATAGATCACTTGATGAACGATTACGCGAGTTCAAAGCGCTAATTAGACTACAACCGGATAGAATCCAGTGCGAAATAGCGCGTGAAGTGATTTCAGAAACTCAAATAAACGATTTCTGGGAAACATGGAGACCAAATGATTTGATAATTGCAAGTAGAAAAATAGTCAGGGACACACTTCAGATGAAGTTATTTGAATTGCATAAAGAAAAATTTGCAACGCTTCCAGTACCCCTTTGTTATAGGCCATCGGATACACGAAAACAGAATATTGAAGTTGATATTCCAGGACAGAGTGAAAAGCAGATTCTCGTGTTAAATGATATTGTGCTGGTTGATATCAATGTCGTTGAAGATGCATTGCGTGCTAATAAATCCCCGTGGACGCTAGGATACGCAGCAACAATACACTCTTCACAGGGATTGACTATATCGGATACAATTGTTTGGATGGTGGATAATCACATCGAATGGTCGAATTTAGTCTATCTCGCAGTATCCAGAGTACGAAAAATAAATCAACTTCGAAGAGTTGTTTTCGATGATAATAACACAACAATGGATGATATTGATGTTAGCATCATTAATAAAAAACTCTCCGGTTACAAACAACAGGACAAAAAAAAACAACGAGAATTTGATATTGATGCTGAATCAATAATTACGCTGAAGAAACAACAGAATAATCACTGCGCGAGTTGCAATTGTATACTGCGTTGGCAGTATTCGGATAAGGATCCTCGCCAATTCACCGTAGACAGAAAAAATAACAGTCTCGGTCATGTCAGAAATAATGTGATGTTGACTTGTCTTGAGTGCAATAGACGCAACGGCGCTAGTTAAGACCATGCGGTGGCAATTGAGTATCCTCGGGAATTACCTGTAGTTGTTGTCGAGTAAAACCCCGCTGAGGGGCAGTTGAATCCAGTTTATAGACTGGAGGTCTACCAGTTGATCGTGTTATACTAGATATCTTGTGTGCAGTGACGCTCCAAATAGGATCAGTAGCCCTTTTTCTGCCACCTTCAAGCTCTCCTGGTTCGTATAAGTACCTCACAATGACATTACTACCAAGAATTGGTTCTTTGAAATCTTTTTGTGGTTTTTCAAGTATTGACTTCTTTTTAATCGCGTTGATAGGTTTCATGTTGATTGTTCTAGTAATCTCGTTATTCAGTGCAGTAATCACAGATGGTAATCTTTTAACCCATTCACGCGATCGCTTTTCTTGAATGAATTCTTTTGCATATTGATATCCAAATAACCGTTCAGCAAGAGTCCGATTAAATCGTTCTACAATGGCCTGATCGCGATGTAGCGCAGTATGCCCTCGTCGTATGGTGACATTATGATGTTTCATTGTAGATAATACTACACCCTGAAATTCCTTGCCAGGATCAACCTGCAATAGATTTGGCCAGTGCAGAGGACCTCGTCGATAAATCCTTTCAAATGCAGAAGCGACTTCAGTGGCTGATTTTGTTTTTAACGGTTCTGCTTCTTTGTATCGACTTGCAATATCAACTACGGTTAGCGCGTATTTGTAACCACGATCATGTGGCAGAAATAATATATCAGCCTGATGAACTTCATTAGGAGCGGTCACATCAAAATGCGAGAATTGAATTTGTTTAGGCGGTGGTAGATAAATTTGCCATAGTGCCTGTTTGGATAACCAATTAGCCGCAGTGGTTTTTTTCACTTTTGCAGCGCTAGCGAGTTTATGGACTGCTGATTTACCCCTCCAGTATCCTCTTGGGGAATAATAAATTGATTCCATATTATTAATTACCGGCACCTAACATCAATTTGCTTTTCATAGCCGATTTTATCAAAAATGAAGCCAATTTTTCTTTGAAGGATTTATCAGGAATAGCATTTAACGCATGAATTAATTTCACATCTGCGAGATGCCTGTGTTGCAGATTGCTGCTTTTATAAGCAACATCATGAAGGTGACAGGCCTTATCAATGGCGTTTATTGGTTCTTCACCGAGGTTGGGTTGATTTTGATTATTGAGTCTGATATCAAGTCTGGTTCCCGGTCCACAGTAGCTATATCCGGGAAGGTGCTTTTCTCCGGGGTACTTTGCCCATGGGGTTCCAGGGAGCTTTGCCAATTTGGCTGCGATATCACCTCCTCGTTTTTTTTTAAATCAGATCTCATAGACACAAATCTAAATTTCTTTGTACCACATTGCATGCATTTACCAGAAAGCGCTGATCGGTTATTTTTAGTTGTAACTGTCGTCACATCATCTGTGCCAGTACGCGTTTTGCACTTCACACAATATAGATCCATAATTTATGTATAGAAATATGGATATAATTGATTTTTCAGCGACTAAAACAAGAGAACCAATTAAGCATCATGCAGCGCTACCAAACTCTATCCGGATGATTATAATCGGGCCATCTGGATCCGGTAAAACGCAATTGTTGCTCAATTTAATAATGAGATGGATGAAGTGGGATAAGTTGTATTTAATTGCTCCTAGCGTAGATGATCAACGATGTTATGAAGTGCTAAAAGATTTTAACGAGAATGCATCAGAAATTAGCGGTGAGAACGCCATTGATTTTATAACCGATATCGATGAAGCACCGAGTATTGATGATATTGATGGAGATATTAATAATTTAGTCGTATACGACGATATAATGTTGGATAAACAAAAAAATCCTGCTAGGATCTTTTCCCGGGGGCGTCACAAAAACACTGACGTGATATATGTCACTCAACGCTACACTCAGGTTCCAAAAGTCATCAGAGATAATTGCAATATTCTTTCTGTATTCAACGGCGTTGATACTCATACTCTTAGAAATATATGGCAGACATGGTGTTCTGATATGGACTTCAATCAATTTCGAGATTTCTTTAGTCATGCTCAGTCGACTCCGCACGGATTCGCAACAATAAATCTACATGATCCTCGGACACGATATCGTATCGGACTGGATCAAATATTCGGTTAAAATCATTTATTATTTTTTGTTAACCCAGTGATGAAATCACTAAGCAGCAGAGAGGGTGGATGACAACAAGTTGCGACCAAAATTAATTAAAAAATCGTAAAAATCTTCGTTTTCATTTTTTTTAGTTAAAATGAGATTTCGTAGATTTCAACGAAATCCTACGGATCGTTTTAAGGATTCAATCAATTTTTTTTGTCTGAAAACGTTGTAGGATTCGCCCTTTTTTTGGTTAAAATGAGATTATAGGACGGCTCGTTTTAGGATTTCAATCAAATTTTGTCTAAAAACGTTGTAGGGTTCACCCTCTCTGCTGCTAGTATGGTGACGTACTATCCAATGGTGCGCATCCAATAAACCAAGTATTAACCAAATCCAAGCGGGGTAAAGGGTTTCAAAAAGCTTTTATCTAAGCCCAACTGATCCATAACATCAAAAACCAAAAAGTCCGTTTTTCATCAAAAGTCATGCTGAAAAAAATGGTGGGAACCGGTTTTAAAGTATGGTGACGTACTATCCAATGGTGCGCATCCAATAAACCAAGTATTAACCAAATCCAAGCGGGGTAAAGGGTTTCAAAAAGCTTTTATCTAAGCCCAACTGATCCATAACATGAAAAACCAAAAAGTCCGTTTTTCATCAAAAGTCATGCTGAAAAAAATGGTGGGAACCGGTTTTAAAGTATGGTGACGTACTATCCAATGGTGCGCATCCAATAAACCAAGTATTAACCAAATCCAAGCGGGGTAAAGGGTTTCAAAAAGCTTTTATCTAAGCCCAACTGATCCATAACATGAAAAACCAAAAAGTCCGTTTTTCATCAAAAGTCATGCTGAAAAAAATGGTGGGAACCGGTTTTAAAGTATGGTGACGTACTATCCAATGGTGCGCATCCAATAAACCAAGTATTAACCAAATCCAAGCGGGGTAAAGGGTTTCAAAAAGCTTTTATCTAAGCCCAACTGATCCATAACATGAAAAACCAAAAAGTCCGTTTTTCATCAAAAGTCATGCTGAAAAAAATGGTGGGAACCGGTTTTAAAGTATGGTGACGTACTATCCAATGGTGCGCATCCAATAAACCAAGTATTAACCAAATCCAAGCGGGGTAAAGGGTTTCAAAAAGCTTTTATCTAAGCCCAACTGATCCATAACATGAAAAACCAAAAAGTCCGTTTTTCATCAAAAGTCATGCTGAAAAAAATGGTGGGAACCGGTTTTAAAGTATGGTGACGTACTATCCAATGGTGCGCATCCAATAAACCAAGTATTAACCAAATCCAAGCGGGGTAAAGGGTTTCAAAAAGCTTTTATCTAAGCCCAACTGATCCATAACATGAAAAACCAAAAAGTCCGTTTTTCATCAAAAGTCATGCTGAAAAAAATGGTGGGAACCGGTTTTAAAGTATGGTGACGTACTATCCAATGGTGCGCATCCAATAAACCAAGTATTAACCAAATCCAAGCGGGGTAAAGGGTTTCAAAAAGCTTTTATCTAAGCCCAACTGATCCATAACATGAAAAACCAAAAAGTCCGTTTTTCATCAAAAGTCATGCTGAAAAAAATGGTGGGAACCGGTTTTAAAGTATGGTGACGTACTATCCAATGGTGCGCATCCAATAAACCAAGTATTAACCAAATCCAAGCGGGGTAAAGGGTTTCAAAAAGCTTTTATCTAAGCCCAACTGATCCATAACATGAAAAACCAAAAAGTCCGTTTTTCATCAAAAGTCATGCTGAAAAAAATGGTGGGAACCGGTTTTAAAGTATGGTGACGTACTATCCAATGGTGCGCATCCAATAAACCAAGTATTAACCAAATCCAAGCGGGGTAAAGGGTTTCAAAAAGCTTTTATCTAAGCCCAACTGATCCATAACATGAAAAACCAAAAAGTCCGTTTTTCATCAAAAGTCATGCTGAAAAAAATGGTGGGAACCGGTTTTAAAGTATGGTGACGTACTATCCAATGGTGCGCATCCAATAAACCAAGTATTAACCAAATCCAAGCGGGGTAAAGGGTTTCAAAAAGCTTTTATCTAAGCCCAACTGATCCATAACATGAAAAACCAAAAAGTCCGTTTTTCATCAAAAGTCATGCTGAAAAAAATGGTGGGAACCGGTTTTAAAGTATGGTGACGTACTATCCAATGGTGCGCATCCAATAAACCAAGTATTAACCAAATCCAAGCGGGGTAAAGGGTTTCAAAAAGCTTTTATCTAAGCCCAACTGATCCATAACATGAAAAACCAAAAAGTCCGTTTTTCATCAAAAGTCATGCTGAAAAAAATGGTGGGAACCGGTTTTAAAGTATGGTGACGTACTATCCAATGGTGCGCATCCAATAAACCAAGTATTAACCAAATCCAAGCGGGGTAAAGGGTTTCAAAAAGCTTTTATCTAAGCCCAACTGATCCATAACATGAAAAACCAAAAAGTCCGTTTTTCATCAAAAGTCATGCTGAAAAAAATGGTGGGAACCGGTTTTAAAGTATGGTGACGTACTATCCAATGGTGCGCATCCAATAAACCAAGTATTAACCAAATCCAAGCGGGGTAAAGGGTTTCAAAAAGCTTTTATCTAAGCCCAACTGATCCATAACATGAAAAACCAAAAAGTCCGTTTTTCATCAAAAGTCATGCTGAAAAAAATGGTGGGAACCGGTTTTAAAGTATGGTGACGTACTATCCAATGGTGCGCATCCAATAAACCAAGTATTAACCAAATCCAAGCGGGGTAAAGGGTTTCAAAAAGCTTTTATCTAAGCCCAACTGATCCATAACATGAAAAACCAAAAAGTCCGTTTTTCATCAAAAGTCATGCTGAAAAAAATGGTGGGAACCGGTTTTAAAGTATGGTGACGTACTATCCAATGGTGCGCATCCAATAAACCAAGTATTAACCAAATCCAAGCGGGGTAAAGGGTTTCAAAAAGCTTTTATCTAAGCCCAACTGATCCATAACATGAAAAACCAAAAAGTCCGTTTTTCATCAAAAGTCATGCTGAAAAAAATGGTGGGAACCGGTTTTAAAGTATGGTGACGTACTATCCAATGGTGCGCATCCAATAAACCAAGTATTAACCAAATCCAAGCGGGGTAAAGGGTTTCAAAAAGCTTTTATCTAAGCCCAACTGATCCATAACATGAAAAACCAAAAAGTCCGTTTTTCATCAAAAGTCATGCTGAAAAAAATGGTGGGAACCGGTTTTAAAGTATGGTGACGTACTATCCAATGGTGCGCATCCAATAAACCAAGTATTAACCAAATCCAAGCGGGGTAAAGGGTTTCAAAAAGCTTTTATCTAAGCCCAACTGATCCATAACATGAAAAACCAAAAAGTCCGTTTTTCATCAAAAGTCATGCTGAAAAAAATGGTGGGAACCGGTTTTAAAGTATGGTGACGTACTATCCAATGGTGCGCATCCAATAAACCAAGTATTAACCAAATCCAAGCGGGGTAAAGGGTTTCAAAAAGCTTTTATCTAAGCCCAACTGATCCATAACATGAAAAACCAAAAAGTCCGTTTTTCATCAAAAGTCATGCTGAAAAAAATGGTGGGAACCGGTTTTAAAGTATGGTGACGTACTATCCAATGGTGCGCATCCAATAAACCAAGTATTAACCAAATCCAAGCGGGGTAAAGGGTTTCAAAAAGCTTTTATCTAAGCCCAACTGATCCATAACATGAAAAACCAAAAAGTCCGTTTTTCATCAAAAGTCATGCTGAAAAAAATGGTGGGAACCGGTTTTAAAGTATGGTGACGTACTATCCAATGGTGCGCATCCAATAAACCAAGTATTAACCAAATCCAAGCGGGGTAAAGGGTTTCAAAAAGCTTTTATCTAAGCCCAACTGATCCATAACATGAAAAACCAAAAAGTCCGTTTTTCATCAAAAGTCATGCTGAAAAAAATGGTGGGAACCGGTTTTAAAGTATGGTGACGTACTATCCAATGGTGCGCATCCAATAAACCAAGTATTAACCAAATCCAAGCGGGGTAAAGGGTTTCAAAAAGCTTTTATCTAAGCCCAACTGATCCATAACATGAAAAACCAAAAAGTCCGTTTTTCATCAAAAGTCATGCTGAAAAAAATGGTGGGAACCGGTTTTAAAGTATGGTGACGTACTATCCAATGGTGCGCATCCAATAAACCAAGTATTAACCAAATCCAAGCGGGGTAAAGGGTTTCAAAAAGCTTTTATCTAAGCCCAACTGATCCATAACATGAAAAACCAAAAAGTCCGTTTTTCATCAAAAGTCATGCTGAAAAAAATGGTGGGAACCGGTTTTAAAGTATGGTGACGTACTATCCAATGGTGCGCATCCAATAAACCAAGTATTAACCAAATCCAAGCGGGGTAAAGGGTTTCAAAAAGCTTTTATCTAAGCCCAACTGATCCATAACATGAAAAACCAAAAAGTCCGTTTTTCATCAAAAGTCATGCTGAAAAAAATGGTGGGAACCGGTTTTAAAGTATGGTGACGTACTATCCAATGGTGCGCATCCAATAAACCAAGTATTAACCAAATCCAAGCGGGGTAAAGGGTTTCAAAAAGCTTTTATCTAAGCCCAACTGATCCATAACATGAAAAACCAAAAAGTCCGTTTTTCATCAAAAGTCATGCTGAAAAAAATGGTGGGAACCGGTTTTAAAGTATGGTGACGTACTATCCAATGGTGCGCATCCAATAAACCAAGTATTAACCAAATCCAAGCGGGGTAAAGGGTTTCAAAAAGCTTTTATCTAAGCCCAACTGATCCATAACATGAAAAACCAAAAAGTCCGTTTTTCATCAAAAGTCATGCTGAAAAAAATGGTGGGAACCGGTTTTAAAGTATGGTGACGTACTATCCAATGGTGCGCATCCAATAAACCAAGTATTAACCAAATCCAAGCGGGGTAAAGGGTTTCAAAAAGCTTTTATCTAAGCCCAACTGATCCATAACATGAAAAACCAAAAAGTCC
This sequence comes from Unio pictorum, assembly GCA_030141615.1. Lineage (NCBI taxonomy): Eukaryota > Metazoa > Mollusca > Bivalvia > Unionida > Unionidae > Unio > Unio pictorum. Next base: position 19,381 of record JARLTB010000354.1, read on the forward strand.
GTTTTTCATCAAAAGTCATGCTGAAAAAAATGGTGGGAACCGGTTTTAAAGTATGGTGACGTACTATCCAATGGTGCGCATCCAATAAACCAAGTATTAACCAAATCCAAGCGGGGTAAAGGGTTTCAAAAAGCTTTTATCTAAGCCCAACTGATCCATAACATGAAAAACCAAAAAGTCCGTTTTTCATCAAAAGTCATGCTGAAAAAAATGGTGGGAACCGGTTTTAAAGTATGGTGACGTACTATCCAATGGTGCGCATCCAATAAACCAAGTATTAACCAAATCCAAGCGGGGTAAAGGGTTTCAAAAAGCTTTTATCTAAGCCCAACTGATCCATAACATGAAAAACCAAAAAGTCCGTTTTTCATCAAAAGTCATGCTGAAAAAAATGGTGGGAACCGGTTTTAAAGTATGGTGACGTACTATCCAATGGTGCGCATCCAATAAACCAAGTATTAACCAAATCCAAGCGGGGTAAAGGGTTTCAAAAAGCTTTTATCTAAGCCCAACTGATCCATAACATGAAAAACCAAAAAGTCCGTTTTTCATCAAAAGTCATGCTGAAAAAAATGGTGGGAACCGGTTTTAAAGTATGGTGACGTACTATCCAATGGTGCGCATCCAATAAACCAAGTATTAACCAAATCCAAGCGGGGTAAAGGGTTTCAAAAAGCTTTTATCTAAGCCCAACTGATCCATAACATGAAAAACCAAAAAGTCCGTTTTTCATCAAAAGTCATGCTGAAAAAAATGGTGGGAACCGGTTTTAAAGTATGGTGACGTACTATCCAATGGTGCGCATCCAATAAACCAAGTATTAACCAAATCCAAGCGGGGTAAAGGGTTTCAAAAAGCTTTTATCTAAGCCCAACTGATCCATAACATGAAAAACCAAAAAGTCCGTTTTTCATCAAAAGTCATGCTGAAAAAAATGGTGGGAACCGGTTTTAAAGTATGGTGACGTACTATCCAATGGTGCGCATCCAATAAACCAAGTATTAACCAAATCCAAGCGGGGTAAAGGGTTTCAAAAAGCTTTTATCTAAGCCCAACTGATCCATAACATGAAAAACCAAAAAGTCCGTTTTTCATCAAAAGTCATGCTGAAAAAAATGGTGGGAACCGGTTTTAAAGTATGGTGACGTACTATCCAATGGTGCGCATCCAATAAACCAAGTATTAACCAAATCCAAGCGGGGTAAAGGGTTTCAAAAAGCTTTTATCTAAGCCCAACTGATCCATAACATGAAAAACCAAAAAGTCCGTTTTTCATCAAAAGTCATGCTGAAAAAAATGGTGGGAACCGGTTTTAAAGTATGGTGACGTACTATCCAATGGTGCGCATCCAATAAACCAAGTATTAACCAAATCCAAGCGGGGTAAAGGGTTTCAAAAAGCTTTTATCTAAGCCCAACTGATCCATAACATGAAAAACCAAAAAGTCCGTTTTTCATCAAAAGTCATGCTGAAAAAAATGGTGGGAACCGGTTTTAAAGTATGGTGACGTACTATCCAATGGTGCGCATCCAATAAACCAAGTATTAACCAAATCCAAGCGGGGTAAAGGGTTTCAAAAAGCTTTTATCTAAGCCCAACTGATCCATAACATGAAAAACCAAAAAGTCCGTTTTTCATCAAAAGTCATGCTGAAAAAAATGGTGGGAACCGGTTTTAAAGTATGGTGACGTACTATCCAATGGTGCGCATCCAATAAACCAAGTATTAACCAAATCCAAGCGGGGTAAAGGGTTTCAAAAAGCTTTTATCTAAGCCCAACTGATCCATAACATGAAAAACCAAAAAGTCCGTTTTTCATCAAAAGTCATGCTGAAAAAAATGGTGGGAACCGGTTTTAAAGTATGGTGACGTACTATCCAATGGTGCGCATCCAATAAACCAAGTATTAACCAAATCCAAGCGGGGTAAAGGGTTTCAAAAAGCTTTTATCTAAGCCCAACTGATCCATAACATGAAAAACCAAAAAGTCCGTTTTTCATCAAAAGTCATGCTGAAAAAAATGGTGGGAACCGGTTTTAAAGTATGGTGACGTACTATCCAATGGTGCGCATCCAATAAACCAAGTATTAACCAAATCCAAGCGGGGTAAAGGGTTTCAAAAAGCTTTTATCTAAGCCCAACTGATCCATAACATGAAAAACCAAAAAGTCCGTTTTTCATCAAAAGTCATGCTGAAAAAAATGGTGGGAACCGGTTTTAAAGTATGGTGACGTACTATCCAATGGTGCGCATCCAATAAACCAAGTATTAACCAAATCCAAGCGGGGTAAAGGGTTTCAAAAAGCTTTTATCTAAGCCCAACTGATCCATAACATGAAAAACCAAAAAGTCCGTTTTTCATCAAAAGTCATGCTGAAAAAAATGGTGGGAACCGGTTTTAAAGTATGGTGACGTACTATCCAATGGTGCGCATCCAATAAACCAAGTATTAACCAAATCCAAGCGGGGTAAAGGGTTTCAAAAAGCTTTTATCTAAGCCCAACTGATCCATAACATGAAAAACCAAAAAGTCCGTTTTTCATCAAAAGTCATGCTGAAAAAAATGGTGGGAACCGGTTTTAAAGTATGGTGACGTACTATCCAATGGTGCGCATCCAATAAACCAAGTATTAACCAAATCCAAGCGGGGTAAAGGGTTTCAAAAAGCTTTTATCTAAGCCCAACTGATCCATAACATGAAAAACCAAAAAGTCCGTTTTTCATCAAAAGTCATGCTGAAAAAAATGGTGGGAACCGGTTTTAAAGTATGGTGACGTACTATCCAATGGTGCGCATCCAATAAACCAAGTATTAACCAAATCCAAGCGGGGTAAAGGGTTTCAAAAAGCTTTTATCTAAGCCCAACTGATCCATAACATGAAAAACCAAAAAGTCCGTTTTTCATCAAAAGTCATGCTGAAAAAAATGGTGGGAACCGGTTTTAAAGTATGGTGACGTACTATCCAATGGTGCGCATCCAATAAACCAAGTATTAACCAAATCCAAGCGGGGTAAAGGGTTTCAAAAAGCTTTTATCTAAGCCCAACTGATCCATAACATGAAAAACCAAAAAGTCCGTTTTTCATCAAAAGTCATGCTGAAAAAAATGGTGGGAACCGGTTTTAAAGTATGGTGACGTACTATCCAATGGTGCGCATCCAATAAACCAAGTATTAACCAAATCCAAGCGGGGTAAAGGGTTTCAAAAAGCTTTTATCTAAGCCCAACTGATCCATAACATGAAAAACCAAAAAGTCCGTTTTTCATCAAAAGTCATGCTGAAAAAAATGGTGGGAACCGGTTTTAAAGTATGGTGACGTACTATCCAATGGTGCGCATCCAATAAACCAAGTATTAACCAAATCCAAGCGGGGTAAAGGGTTTCAAAAAGCTTTTATCTAAGCCCAACTGATCCATAACATGAAAAACCAAAAAGTCCGTTTTTCATCAAAAGTCATGCTGAAAAAAATGGTGGGAACCGGTTTTAAAGTATGGTGACGTACTATCCAATGGTGCGCATCCAATAAACCAAGTATTAACCAAATCCAAGCGGGGTAAAGGGTTTCAAAAAGCTTTTATCTAAGCCCAACTGATCCATAACATGAAAAACCAAAAAGTCCGTTTTTCATCAAAAGTCATGCTGAAAAAAATGGTGGGAACCGGTTTTAAAGTATGGTGACGTACTATCCAATGGTGCGCATCCAATAAACCAAGTATTAACCAAATCCAAGCGGGGTAAAGGGTTTCAAAAAGCTTTTATCTAAGCCCAACTGATCCATAACATGAAAAACCAAAAAGTCCGTTTTTCATCAAAAGTCATGCTGAAAAAAATGGTGGGAACCGGTTTTAAAGTATGGTGACGTACTATCCAATGGTGCGCATCCAATAAACCAAGTATTAACCAAATCCAAGCGGGGTAAAGGGTTTCAAAAAGCTTTTATCTAAGCCCAACTGATCCATAACATGAAAAACCAAAAAGTCCGTTTTTCATCAAAAGTCATGCTGAAAAAAATGGTGGGAACCGGTTTTAAAGTATGGTGACGTACTATCCAATGGTGCGCATCCAATAAACCAAGTATTAACCAAATCCAAGCGGGGTAAAGGGTTTCAAAAAGCTTTTATCTAAGCCCAACTGATCCATAACATGAAAAACCAAAAAGTCCGTTTTTCATCAAAAGTCATGCTGAAAAAAATGGTGGGAACCGGTTTTAAAGTATGGTGACGTACTATCCAATGGTGCGCATCCAATAAACCAAGTATTAACCAAATCCAAGCGGGGTAAAGGGTTTCAAAAAGCTTTTATCTAAGCCCAACTGATCCATAACATGAAAAACCAAAAAGTCCGTTTTTCATCAAAAGTCATGCTGAAAAAAATGGTGGGAACCGGTTTTAAAGTATGGTGACGTACTATCCAATGGTGCGCATCCAATAAACCAAGTATTAACCAAATCCAAGCGGGGTAAAGGGTTTCAAAAAGCTTTTATCTAAGCCCAACTGATCCATAACATGAAAAACCAAAAAGTCCGTTTTTCATCAAAAGTCATGCTGAAAAAAATGGTGGGAACCGGTTTTAAAGTATGGTGACGTACTATCCAATGGTGCGCATCCAATAAACCAAGTATTAACCAAATCCAAGCGGGGTAAAGGGTTTCAAAAAGCTTTTATCTAAGCCCAACTGATCCATAACATGAAAAACCAAAAAGTCCGTTTTTCATCAAAAGTCATGCTGAAAAAAATGGTGGGAACCGGTTTTAAAGTATGGTGACGTACTATCCAATGGTGCGCATCCAATAAACCAAGTATTAACCAAATCCAAGCGGGGTAAAGGGTTTCAAAAAGCTTTTATCTAAGCCCAACTGATCCATAACATGAAAAACCAAAAAGTCCGTTTTTCATCAAAAGTCATGCTGAAAAAAATGGTGGGAACCGGTTTTAAAGTATGGTGACGTACTATCCAATGGTGCGCATCCAATAAACCAAGTATTAACCAAATCCAAGCGGGGTAAAGGGTTTCAAAAAGCTTTTATCTAAGCCCAACTGATCCATAACATGAAAAACCAAAAAGTCCGTTTTTCATCAAAAGTCATGCTGAAAAAAATGGTGGGAACCGGTTTTAAAGTATGGTGACGTACTATCCAATGGTGCGCATCCAATAAACCAAGTATTAACCAAATCCAAGCGGGGTAAAGGGTTTCAAAAAGCTTTTATCTAAGCCCAACTGATCCATAACATGAAAAACCAAAAAGTCCGTTTTTCATCAAAAGTCATGCTGAAAAAAATGGTGGGAACCGGTTTTAAAGTATGGTGACGTACTATCCAATGGTGCGCATCCAATAAACCAAGTATTAACCAAATCCAAGCGGGGTAAAGGGTTTCAAAAAGCTTTTATCTAAGCCCAACTGATCCATAACATGAAAAACCAAAAAGTCCGTTTTTCATCAAAAGTCATGCTGAAAAAAATGGTGGGAACCGGTTTTAAAGTATGGTGACGTACTATCCAATGGTGCGCATCCAATAAACCAAGTATTAACCAAATCCAAGCGGGGTAAAGGGTTTCAAAAAGCTTTTATCTAAGCCCAACTGATCCATAACATGAAAAACCAAAAAGTCCGTTTTTCATCAAAAGTCATGCTGAAAAAAATGGTGGGAACCGGTTTTAAAGTATGGTGACGTACTATCCAATGGTGCGCATCCAATAAACCAAGTATTAACCAAATCCAAGCGGGGTAAAGGGTTTCAAAAAGCTTTTATCTAAGCCCAACTGATCCATAACATGAAAAACCAAAAAGTCCGTTTTTCATCAAAAGTCATGCTGAAAAAAATGGTGGGAACCGGTTTTAAAGTATGGTGACGTACTATCCAATGGTGCGCATCCAATAAACCAAGTATTAACCAAATCCAAGCGGGGTAAAGGGTTTCAAAAAGCTTTTATCTAAGCCCAACTGATCCATAACATGAAAAACCAAAAAGTCCGTTTTTCATCAAAAGTCATGCTGAAAAAAATGGTGGGAACCGGTTTTAAAGTATGGTGCGTACTATCCAATGGTGCGCATCCAATAAACCAAGTATTAACCAAATCCAAGCGGGGTAAAGGGTTTCAAAAAGCTTTTATCTAAGCCCAACTGATCCATAACATGAAAAACCAAAAAGTCCGTTTTTCATCAAAAGTCATGCTGAAAAAAATGGTGGGAACCGGTTTTAAAGTATGGTGACGTACTATCCAATGGTGCGCATCCAATAAACCAAGTATTAACCAAATCCAAGCGGGGTAAAGGGTTTCAAAAAGCTTTTATCTAAGCCCAACTGATCCATAACATGAAAAACCAAAAAGTCCGTTTTTCATCAAAAGTCATGCTGAAAAAAATGGTGGGAACCGGTTTTAAAGTATGGTGACGTACTATCCAATGGTGCGCATCCAATAAACCAAGTATTAACCAAATCCAAGCGGGGTAAAGGGTTTCAAAAAGCTTTTATCTAAGCCCAACTGATCCATAACATGAAAAACCAAAAAGTCCGTTTTTCATCAAAAGTCATGCTGAAAAAAATGGTGGGAACCGGTTTTAAAGTATGGTGACGTACTATCCAATGGTGCGCATCCAATAAACCAAGTATTAACCAAATCCAAGCGGGGTAAAGGGTTTCAAAAAGCTTTTATCTAAGCCCAACTGATCCATAACATGAAAAACCAAAAAGTCCGTTTTTCATCAAAAGTCATGCTGAAAAAAATGGTGGGAACCGGTTTTAAAGTATGGTGACGTACTATCCAATGGTGCGCATCCAATAAACCAAGTATTAACCAAATCCAAGCGGGGTAAAGGGTTTCAAAAAGCTTTTATCTAAGCCCAACTGATCCATAACATGAAAAACCAAAAAGTCCGTTTTTCATCAAAAGTCATGCTGAAAAAAATGGTGGGAACCGGTTTTAAAGTATGGTGACGTACTATCCAATGGTGCGCATCCAATAAACCAAGTATTAACCAAATCCAAGCGGGGTAAAGGGTTTCAAAAAGCTTTTATCTAAGCCCAACTGATCCATAACATGAAAAACCAAAAAGTCCGTTTTTCATCAAAAGTCATGCTGAAAAAAATGGTGGGAACCGGTTTTAAAGTATGGTGACGTACTATCCAATGGTGCGCATCCAATAAACCAAGTATTAACCAAATCCAAGCGGGGTAAAGGGTTTCAAAAAGCTTTTATCTAAGCCCAACTGATCCATAACATGAAAAACCAAAAAGTCCGTTTTTCATCAAAAGTCATGCTGAAAAAAATGGTGGGAACCGGTTTTAAAGTATGGTGACGTACTATCCAATGGTGCGCATCCAATAAACCAAGTATTAACCAAATCCAAGCGGGGTAAAGGGTTTCAAAAAGCTTTTATCTAAGCCCAACTGATCCATAACATGAAAAACCAAAAAGTCCGTTTTTCATCAAAAGTCATGCTGAAAAAAATGGTGGGAACCGGTTTTAAAGTATGGTGACGTACTATCCAATGGTGCGCATCCAATAAACCAAGTATTAACCAAATCCAAGCGGGGTAAAGGGTTTCAAAAAGCTTTTATCTAAGCCCAACTGATCCATAACATGAAAAACCAAAAAGTCCGTTTTTCATCAAAAGTCATGCTGAAAAAAATGGTGGGAACCGGTTTTAAAGTATGGTGACGTACTATCCAATGGTGCGCATCCAATAAACCAAGTATTAACCAAATCCAAGCGGGGTAAAGGGTTTCAAAAAGCTTTTATCTAAGCCCAACTGATCCATAACATGAAAAACCAAAAAGTCCGTTTTTCATCAAAAGTCATGCTGAAAAAAATGGTGGGAACCGGTTTTAAAGTATGGTGACGTACTATCCAATGGTGCGCATCCAATAAACCAAGTATTAACCAAATCCAAGCGGGGTAAAGGGTTTCAAAAAGCTTTTATCTAAGCCCAACTGATCCATAACATGAAAAACCAAAAAGTCCGTTTTTCATCAAAAGTCATGCTGAAAAAAATGGTGGGAACCGGTTTTAAAGTATGGTGACGTACTATCCAATGGTGCGCATCCAATAAACCAAGTATTAACCAAATCCAAGCGGGGTAAAGGGTTTCAAAAAGCTTTTATCTAAGCCCAACTGATCCATAACATGAAAAACCAAAAAGTCCGTTTTTCATCAAAAGTCATGCTGAAAAAAATGGTGGGAACCGGTTTTAAAGTATGGTGACGTACTATCCAATGGTGCGCATCCAATAAACCAAGTATTAACCAAATCCAAGCGGGGTAAAGGGTTTCAAAAAGCTTTTATCTAAGCCCAACTGATCCATAACATGAAAAACCAAAAAGTCCGTTTTTCATCAAAAGTCATGCTGAAAAAAATGGTGGGAACCGGTTTTAAAGTATGGTGACGTACTATCCAATGGTGCGCATCCAATAAACCAAGTATTAACCAAATCCAAGCGGGGTAAAGGGTTTCAAAAAGCTTTTATCTAAGCCCAACTGATCCATAACATGAAAAACCAAAAAGTCCGTTTTTCATCAAAAGTCATGCTGAAAAAAATGGTGGGAACCGGTTTTAAAGTATGGTGACGTACTATCCAATGGTGCGCATCCAATAAACCAAGTATTAACCAAATCCAAGCGGGGTAAAGGGTTTCAAAAAGCTTTTATCTAAGCCCAACTGATCCATAACATGAAAAACCAAAAAGTCCGTTTTTCATCAAAAGTCATGCTGAAAAAAATGGTGGGAACCGGTTTTAAAGTATGGTGACGTACTATCCAATGGTGCGCATCCAATAAACCAAGTATTAACCAAATCCAAGCGGGGTAAAGGGTTTCAAAAAGCTTTTATCTAAGCCCAACTGATCCATAACATGAAAAACCAAAAAGTCCGTTTTTCATCAAAAGTCATGCTGAAAAAAATGGTGGGAACCGGTTTTAAAGTATGGTGACGTACTATCCAATGGTGCGCATCCAATAAACCAAGTATTAACCAAATCCAAGCGGGGTAAAGGGTTTCAAAAAGCTTTTATCTAAGCCCAACTGATCCATAACATGAAAAACCAAAAAGTCCGTTTTTCATCAAAAGTCATGCTGAAAAAAATGGTGGGAACCGGTTTTAAAGTATGGTGACGTACTATCCAATGGTGCGCATCCAATAAACCAAGTATTAACCAAATCCAAGCGGGGTAAAGGGTTTCAAAAAGCTTTTATCTAAGCCCAACTGATCCATAACATGAAAAACCAAAAAGTCCGTTTTTCATCAAAAGTCATGCTGAAAAAAATGGTGGGAACCGGTTTTAAAGTATGGTGACGTACTATCCAATGGTGCGCATCCAATAAACCAAGTATTAACCAAATCCAAGCGGGGTAAAGGGTTTCAAAAAGCTTTTATCTAAGCCCAACTGATCCATAACATGAAAAACCAAAAAGTCCGTTTTTCATCAAAAGTCATGCTGAAAAAAATGGTGGGAACCGGTTTTAAAGTATGGTGACGTACTATCCAATGGTGCGCATCCAATAAACCAAGTATTAACCAAATCCAAGCGGGGTAAAGGGTTTCAAAAAGCTTTTATCTAAGCCCAACTGATCCATAACATGAAAAACCAAAAAGTCCGTTTTTCATCAAAAGTCATGCTGAAAAAAATGGTGGGAACCGGTTTTAAAGTATGGTGACGTACTATCCAATGGTGCGCATCCAATAAACCAAGTATTAACCAAATCCAAGCGGGGTAAAGGGTTTCAAAAAGCTTTTATCTAAGCCCAACTGATCCATAACATGAAAAACCAAAAAGTCCGTTTTTCATCAAAAGTCATGCTGAAAAAAATGGTGGGAACCGGTTTTAAAGTATGGTGACGTACTATCCAATGGTGCGCATCCAATAAACCAAGTATTAACCAAATCCAAGCGGGGTAAAGGGTTTCAAAAAGCTTTTATCTAAGCCCAACTGATCCATAACATGAAAAACCAAAAAGTCCGTTTTTCATCAAAAGTCATGCTGAAAAAAATGGTGGGAACCGGTTTTAAAGTATGGTGACGTACTATCCAATGGTGCGCATCCAATAAACCAAGTATTAACCAAATCCAAGCGGGGTAAAGGGTTTCAAAAAGCTTTTATCTAAGCCCAACTGATCCATAACATGAAAAACCAAAAAGTCCGTTTTTCATCAAAAGTCATGCTGAAAAAAATGGTGGGAACCGGTTTTAAAGTATGGTGACGTACTATCCAATGGTGCGCATCCAATAAACCAAGTATTAACCAAATCCAAGCGGGGTAAAGGGTTTCAAAAAGCTTTTATCTAAGCCCAACTGATCCATAACATGAAAAACCAAAAAGTCCGTTTTTCATCAAAAGTCATGCTGAAAAAAATGGTGGGAACCGGTTTTAAAGTATGGTGACGTACTATCCAATGGTGCGCATCCAATAAACCAAGTATTAACCAAATCCAAGCGGGGTAAAGGGTTTCAAAAAGCTTTTATCTAAGCCCAACTGATCCATAACATGAAAAACCAAAAAGTCCGTTTTTCATCAAAAGTCATGCTGAAAAAAATGGTGGGAACCGGTTTTAAAGTATGGTGACGTACTATCCAATGGTGCGCATCCAATAAACCAAGTATTAACCAAATCCAAGCGGGGTAAAGGGTTTCAAAAAGCTTTTATCTAAGCCCAACTGATCCATAACATGTAAAAACCAAAAAGTCCGTTTTTCATCAAAAGTAATGCTGAAAAAAATGGTGGGAACCGGTTTTAAAGTATGGTGACGTACTATCCAATGGTGCGCATCCAATAAACCAAGTATTAACCAAATCCAAGCGGGGTAAAGGGTTTCAAAAAGCTTTTATCTAAGCCCAACTGATCCATAACATGAAAAACCAAAAAGTCCGTTTTTCATCAAAAGTCATGCTGAAAAAAATGGTGGGAACCGGTTTTAAATATGGTGACGTACTATCCAATGGTGCGCATCCAATAAACCAAGTATTAACCAAATCCAAGCGGGGTAAAGGGTTTCAAAAAGCTTTTATCTAAGCCCAACTGATCCATAACATGAAAAACCAAAAAGTCCGTTTTTCATCAAAAGTCATGCTGAAAAAAATGGTGGGAACCGGTTTTAAAGTATGGTGACGTACTATCCAATGGTGCGCATCCAATAAACCAAGTATTAAGCAAATCCAAGCGGGGTAAAGGGTTTCAAAAAGCTTTTATCTAAGCCCAACTGATCCATAACATGAAAAACCAAAAAGTCCGTTTTAGCAGCAGAGAGGGTGAACCCTACAACGTTTTTAGACAAAATTTGATTGAAATCCTAAAACGAGCCGTCCTATAATCTCATTTCAACCAAAAAAAGGGCGAATCCTACAACGTTTTCAGACAAAAAAAATTGATTGAATCCTTAAAACGATCCGTAGGATTTCGTTGAAATCTCCCTACGAAATCATTTTAACTAAAAAAATGAAAACGATTTTTTAATCAATTTTGGTCGCAACTTGTTGTCATCCACCCTCTCTGCTGCTTAGTGATTTCATCACTGGTTAACAAAAAATAATAAATGATTTTAACCAGTCTTTATGATGGAAGTCTTTAGGACGAAAATCATTTATGATCTCACAAACAAACTAATCACTAACACCTCTTCTTGTAAATCAATCAGATTATTTGACTGGTCGGTGAGTTTGAAATTAATTCTGGTTAATGAATTATTATGGCATCGCATGTAGACAGGATTAATTGGGTTTTCAATTATTAAAAATCCTGGAGGAGCTGTTGGTGCAAATGAATAAAGAATATACCCTTGCTGAGCTTGATTTGATCGTTCGAGATTAATTTGATAGCTTCCTTCAATAACATCACACACTAAATTGAGCGCAATCACTGAGGATATATTTACGTTGAACGGAGCGATATGCCTACCGCCACCGTCTGGGTCATTATTGTGTTTGAGGATTTTTATTTCCCCTGATGCTGTTTTTTTCCATGCATCATGAATTATTTTAAAACCAACATCGATGGCATCACTGAGAAGTTTTTTTAGTTCCGGTACGTTATATCCTGGTAGTTTGAATGTGGGGATATCTTCAACGCGGATATTATAGTCTGTTGCAAATTCTGTTCTCGATTTTGGGTTATCTTCATCTAATATATCCTGAATAATTTTTAGGTTAAATGTTTCCATATCGTCGATAATTTTGTTGCATGTTTCTACGACGCTGATAAATTCATCTCGGGTGAGAGAGCCCGATTTAAGAGATATTAACAACAGCGATAAATCATTATTCATTGCTGTGAAATTTTTAACGATTTCAGGTTCGTTAACTAAATAATATATCCTTATTCCTTCCCCTGGCTTCTCATTCCAAATTAGTTGGTATTCGAGATTCAAAAAATCTGTAGATACCCTGTGCTCTTTATAACTCTTTACTGGATTATCAGGTTTTATTCTGTCGGTGATATAATCAGTTTTTTGTGGTTCTGGTAATTTAACGGTTTCTCCCCGGGGTGGTAATTCAGGCCATCCTAATACGGTTCTAATAGAACTCTGATATATATCTACGACATATCCTTCTGAGTTTATTTCAATTGCGGATGATAGCGTTGGTTCATGAACCGTTATAGCGATTTTCGATTCTGTTCCAGTGATCGATTTTATTCTACGCGCTAATTCATTATTGATTTGTTCGATTTGGTATGACCCTGTTGGTATCGAAACAACTTTCCAGTCTGGGGTTCCGTCGTCTTTATTCTTATTTGCAAACACTAAAGAATTATTGGGTTGTTGACCACCAAATGATTTTGATCTGATATTAGGCCAACTGTGATACACTCGTAGTTTTGCTAGCGCTATCTCCTTTACGGGGACTGGGCTAGGGAAATTCACACTAAACTCGGGTTCCGTTGATGTAATTGATATCATGCTTGTTTGTACTGGGTTCGTGTTCTCCACTACTCGTTGAAGTAATTCCTGCGGTGTTGTCATTGTTATTATACTCATGATTTATTTCTAATTTTGGTATCGAGGAATCATAAATACTGACCATCACTGAGAACTCACAATCTGGTATGGTTGATATTATTGAGATCATTTTGTTTTTTGGGTTCGTGTTTTCTAATTCCATCGATGTTGTCATTGTTATTATATTCATGTTGTCGCTCTAATTTCGATATCGCGGAATCAAAAATACTGACCATCGCTGAGAATTCACTATCTGATATAATTGTATTATCGAGTGACGATGATATCATCAATGATAATTGCGAGTATGCGGTTGATGCAATATGAAATTGAAGTAGGTAATTCTGCAGTTTACTCTGGCTGCATGATGATATCCTTTTTGTTATCCCGGTTGATATACCCCCGATTGTAGCCACCGTAGAAATGCAAATTGGAACTACGACCGGGGCAATCATTGTAACCGATGCAAGTATTATTCCTGCGCCAGTGAGAACGCTTGACACCGAGTACATAATAATATCAATTGCGGTGATTCTTCGTCGGTATTTTTTTATTTTTATTTGATACTCCTCAGTGAGGGTTTTGAGTCTATTTTGAAATTCTCTGACCTGATCATAGCGACATTGCGTCGATGACAAAGTCATTGTTGTTATTTTAAAAAAGCTAGCGTTTTCAATTGTGAAATCCTTTCAATTTAGTTATTTACTTAAATCCGCTACGAATTCCACATACCACGTTGTTGAGACTCTAACCAAACTTTTATCAGCATATGTGATTGTGAACTTTTCAGTTGTATTCTTGTCGATGATCGTTGAAATCGTATTATTGACCCCGGATGAACTGGACGATGATATATCAAATTGAGTTAATGGTGTTACTAGTGTTAATCGATAAATACCCTTAACGGTTGCAGTGATATCTAATTTGTTGTTTGTAGGTGTCCACTCAAATGATCCGTGTTGGATTGTGTATACCACGTTGTTGGTTTTCTCATGAGGAATTTTTGTTTTTTCAATGATTGTTATCATCCTCGAAAAATCACCTTTGACGGCTTCGATGAAGTTTTTCGTCTCATCGATGGATTTTTTAATATCAGGGAGTTTTATTTCTATTTTATCCAACTGGGTTCCAATAAATTTATCAATGATATTTCTACGAAATGATATAAACTGTTTTCCGTTTTCTTCAATTTTAGATTCAAGTGTTTTTATTACAACTATAGAATTGTTTAACTCATCATTGATAGTTTTTAATCGATCTGTAATCGTCGAAATGAGTACACCCGGTTTGAGTTTACCCTGATCGGAAAATAACGCAACGGTGTTCTCGATTGCGTTTCGTTGTTTAACTAAAATATCATCCAAGGACACATCACTGCTTTTCAATTTACCCTGTTTGTCTTGAAATACAACTATTTCATTAGGATCAACATTTGTTAAGTTCAACGTCTCAGCTATTTCATCTTTGATTAGTTTTTTTACATCCTTGATAGAATCAGGTGGTGCAGTGCCATCGGGTTTGGGTTTCAAAGATCTCCCCCAAATATCAATCATGTTATTGTAAAACTCTTTCTCTCTCTAAAAAGCGATTACTAGTGTATTCATTAACGACAACATGTGGTGGTTTTCCGTTTGGGTTACTCAAGGAGTTTGAAATAGCGTCAAGGACATTTAATACTTCGCTGCCACATATTGGTGGGTCAATCATCGTTTGTGTTGGTAGCGTAGAATACCAAGTCTTCATTGGAAGGGTTTTTATATAACGCAAAAACTCTTTTGGTGGGGCTAATCCATATGAATCGAAATAGACAATCCCACGTGGATCAATAGCGTATGCAACCCAGTGAGTTCCGGGTCCGGTGCTGTTATCGAGATTAATAATACCTGTTTCAACGCTGTTTGGTTGATGTGGTAATTGATCTTTCATAAAGACACCTCTGAAGTTTTTAATCGCGAGTTTTTTAGCAGCATCGAGTAAATCAAAATTGGACATAGGAATCTTCGATTCCCGAATTAATAAACCGGTCCTAGTCTTAGACCCTTTCCGCTGTACCACGAATACGGGGTTCCTGGTAGTCTTAGACCCTTTCCCTTTTTTTTATACCCTCGACCTTTCTTCGGTTCATATGATTCAGCAATGCTCTGTACCGCTTTTGCCCCCAAGCCTCCAGCTGCCCCCAATGCGACTGCTTTTGCAACTGCTGGGGCCGCTGCCGCAAACAACGCTGGTAACGCAGCAAACAACGGAAATATACCGCCTGTTTTAATCATATTTTTGATAGCAGCCGCAGAAAGAGTAATCTGAACACCCTTTTTTGCTACTAGTGCATCATTGAAATGTTTCACCTGACGAGTTGTCAGCGATAGTTTATTTGCACCACCAGTCATTTGGTTGGGTTTCAACGTGATTGTGGTTCCACATTTTTTAGCCGATTCTGATTGCAATTTTTTGATTTGACCAGGAGTTAACGCAACACTAATAACACTATATGACATTATACATAATTGATTGATTCTAAATCGTTTACAATTTCAATTACATGTTTTCCACTGGTGCATCTACCACTCTCATTCTTCCACCAACACCTTCAAGTAGCATTGATTTATCACTGAGAATGACAGCAACCGCTCTATAATTAATAATACCCCCAGGACGGGTTACACGGGCTCTAAAGTGTATATCAACGACAGATTGTCTCATCAAATCGAGATGTTCCAGTGAGAAGTAATAGATCGGATAGAGGCTTTTAAAATCCAATTGTGATATTTGCAAACCAGTATCCACATTTTGATCACGTGCCATAAACGACAATAGATTATGATAGACACGTGCAATATGGTTGTGAGTGTAATCGAGTTGTATATCCTCAGATGGTTCCTGTTGGCCGTTTATTCTCAGCGAGACTTCTCTAACACCTAACTGATCAAATATCATATGGCTTCGTTCTTGATTACCAACTCGCTCAGTATTCTGTAACGCCACAAATATATGACGTGGAGCTGAAACACCTTGTTTTGATGCCAGGTGCCATGTGAATATATCATCAACATTATCCTGTTTGATATCAGTGGTCACTGATAACCAACTCAACAATGATTTTCCTCCTTGTTCCATAAATGATAATAATTTTTCTTCTGCTGTGATTGATGGAGTTAACACTGGCATCCACAATGCTAGTTTTGTTAAAATGACTTTACCATCAGCAACACCAGCATCATGCCATATTGCATCATTATCAGTACCCTTTCGTACAAGCGCTACTGTGTGTTTAGCTCCATAAATAACTTTTCGGACGTTTCTACAAAATCCGAATATATGATGCAGTGGAATTGCACATGAAAATTGTCGACTCTGTCCTTGCAACATTGCTACACGTGTTGCAAACCCTAGGTTGTAGTTAATGATATTATTTATGACATCAAAAGTACCAGCTGGTCTTGTATATCCGGCTGGTGCTGGATCAACTGCGGTAGCTTGTGTTGCCTTGACTCTAGAATACTGGTTGTGTTCAGGGTGATCAGTGATATCCTTAGAAAACATCATAGATGGACCCGCTGATCTTGAATAATCATCAGAATATCTCGCTAACCCAATTATTGTTGTTGCAACATCAACTTCACGGTCAATGGATTCAATTTCTTTTCCATCAATGAGATATCTAGCGCTTTCAAATAACGCCATTATGCCGTTATTAACAAAACCAACTCGTGTAGTTGGGTTTATGTCATATGGGGTATCAGCTGCAACATTTGTTACAAGTTTTCCTTCGATTTCGATAAATGCCTCACACGGTAGGAAGTATTTACTGGTATCATGAACTTGAAGTTCAATTCGCGATCGGAGATCTGGTTGTACTGCGTGATAAGAATAAAATTGAAAATCGCGTACAGAATCATCCTTGCCAACTGGGGCATCCATATCAAATGCTGGATCAGGTGACCTTTTGAACATTTTATTCTATTTATCAGAGTCTAAATCGCGATTTCCCATTTCATCGTCGTGTTTTTTTAAAGCCACTTCCTGCTATCATGTTTGCTATCATGTTATTTTGGTCCCCTTGATTTACCAATGATGCTAATTTTTCATCTACTGCGTTATTTATAATTCTACTAACACTTGCAGGCATTTCTGCTGTAGACGGTAACGGTACCGGTTTCTTTTTTCGTAAATCACTTCGTGATTTTACTAATGATGTTAATTTATTCTTCGCAGTTGAAAACGCTTTTCCAGCAAGAAGATCTCCAACAGCACCAATACCCTTATCACGAATAACATCAATAGCTTTCATTGATAATTGTTTAGCCAACGGCATCACTTTTGGAGCCATTCTCGCAAATAACCCTGCAATGGTATTGCCTAAACCATCTCCGTAGTATGCTCTATAAACCGGAAACCGTGAATTAACTACGTAGACGGGGGTTGGTTTATCATGATTGTAGTGTATGATCATTATTTTAAATCAGAAACAATTTTTCAATTGTTATTTATCTAATCGATTTAGTCACTATGATAACCATGGACGGTTTCACCGTCTACTAACTCGCCAATGAAATCTCGATATGTGCTGATATCTATGATACCACCCTGAAATAACCGTCTACAGATATCAGCTGCTTCATTAATTATTTCCGGTGAGTTATTTCCAGCTCGGAAACCTCCTACAAGAACTTCTAATCGTGATATATCACTGAGAACACTACCAGGACATGAAACACTGGAATCTTGCAATCCGCTTCCGCTATAACCCATTGCTACATCCATTTTTTTTATTTTGTCTAAATCGGCTTTTTGTAAATAACCAAAAGGATCATCATCATCATCATCATCATCATAACGTGGTATTTGTTGTTTTTTAGGTGAAAAAGATATTTTCTTTGCAGGTTGCTGTCGCCGCCTTTGCAATTTTGGTGGTTTTTGTTGTTGTTTTAGTTCTTCAAATTGATTATACACTTCACCCACCTTCTTGATATATCCAATGTATGATGCACTATCTTTCTTAACCTGATTTTGTTCAGTTTTGATTTTGTAGAGTATATCAGCCCAGTGAGTTATATTCGTAACATATTTATGTTGTTCTGGTTTCAACATTTTTTTCCTGTTTTCATAAGTCGTAACAACAAGATTAGGAATATCTGCTAGTTTAGTATCATCAATTGCTGCTAACCCTTCCTCGTTAAATCTCACGCGTAAACCATCAACTGTTCTTTTTGATTCTATTTTTTGTACGGCCTGTTCTGTTTGTTCAGTTTTCGCTGCTATTTTTTCGAGTTCACCAATAACAGATTTCCCCGTCTCGGGACCATCTCCCAGTAAAGCGCGCTCTACTCCCTTCGTTGCTGTGGTTACTGGTTTAAACAATTCTTCAGATCCCGCAGCAAAATCAGTCTGAAAACTCTGTCGTTGTTGTAGTTTATTCCGTACAGAGTCACGAATTGGTACAAATCTCCTGATTGCATCCAGTCGTTCACGAGCCAATCGGGTTGTTAATGCTTCATTGACCATTATTTGAAATCAGAAACAATTTTTCAATTGTAAAACAATTTTTCAATCCCACCTAACAGACGAAAACACTTTTTGTTACATGTCAGACATGTCAGTTGATTTTTAACACGATCATAGAAGCGTTATTTCATCCTAAAACAGCTTCTACGATCAGTGGCGAATCGGCACTTTTTCATATAATAATAAAATGTAAAGTGCCGTTTCGCCATTGAATTTTTTAGTGTATCTGATACCGGACCAACCAGCCATCAATTTTTTATTCACTGATTTTGACATCCCCCTTGAAGGTCGGCTAAAAAAAAATGATTAATGGTCGGGCAATCAAATAATGATAAATGGTCGGTCAATCAAATAATGATAAATGGTCGGTCAATCAAAATTGTTCATTTTCTTGAATTAACGCCCGTAGGTTTCTAACTTTAGAATTAACCTCCTTTTTCAATTCGTATTCGTACCCCAATTCTTTTCGTATTCGTTCTACGATGGTATACAACGGAGCGAACACACTTACGTCACTGGAGAATGCGAGAGAGTCCTTAATAGAATTCTGAATTCTTTTGATGAGTGCATACTTCTTTGGCAGCATATACTTGTTAGTGCTAACTCCGTATTCTATATCCTGGTAATCAGACATGATTTGATCAGGATTTAAACCATCCGATAGTTCAATATCCCAAGTTTTCAATTTTGAAATCTCGGATATGATGCTATTCATGTTTTCAGAATTCATTATTCTATAGCAATGATATATTTCTAAATGAAAAATATGACGCATTAGACATAACTAAATTGAACTTTTTGTCCCGTCTTTTTAGAAATCGCAGATCGATAAATCCCCTCTGCAACAAATCGTACTGAAGATCGACAAATATCGAAGTGTCTACCGGCTTCATTCATTGATTGAAATATTATTTCTTCGTTAGTTATCGTATTCAAAGATTTCACAGGTCTCGCTTTTTTTGAACAAATGCCAGTCTTTCCTCGTTTCAAATTCTCACTCTGTGTAACAACTTCTAGATTTGATAAAGAATTATTCTTTGGATTAGAATCCTTATGATCGATAACAAAACCATCCTCGATCAATCCATGGAAACACTCATACACGAAACGATGATTGTGATATTTTTTCTTTCCAACACCAAACATCAAATACCCTTGATTAGTCACAAAACCAACCGTTTTCTTAAGTCTACGGTTTCTGACAGTACCATCACTGGATGCTTCATAATTTATGATCACAGGGTGTTGTCTGAATTCTTGGTTCATTCGTATATATAATACTATTGTTTGTCTAATTCATTGTTTGGTTTAATGATAAATCTTTCGATGTAGTCTTGAGGGGTTCTTATGATTTTATCCTTGATACTGACTTTGTCAGCGTCAAGAATACTGACTTTGTCAGCGTCAAGAATACTGACTTTGTCAGCGTCAGGGTCATAATTTCTGATTGATTGTCCATTTTTTATTCTTTTATCATAATATCGCTTCAACTCCCTGTATCGCTTACCACCGCAATTCAAACACAACTGAGATTTCCCCCTAACCCCAACTCCACATAGAATACAGGGTAACGGACCAAGGCTTCCACGACGATAGCTTTGCATATGATACCCACAAAACTCATTTCTGCATGATTTGTTACACGGGATTACTGATCCAATCATAAGCCACTTGCAGTGATTCATTATATAAAAATCTTTCATTTAAATGCTTGTTTTAATTATAGAATGAAGGAGTTAAGGAAAACGCCTTCGAAAAATGCTGAATTCAATGCTGATAAAGAGTTTAAGAGATTATTGAAAATCAATCCTAGATTTAATCTCGATAGACCCAAAAAACGTATCAAACGTCCAAGAGACGGAAACATGAAAGAGTTTAAGAGATTATTGAAAATCAATCCTAGATTTAATCTCGATAGACCCAAAAAACGTATCAAACGTCCAAGAGACGGAAACATGAAAGAGTTTAAGAGATTATTAAAAATCAATCCTAGATTTAATCTCGATAGACCCAAAAAACGTATCAAACGTCCAAGAGACGGAAACATGAAAGAGTTTAAGAGATTATTGAAAATCAGTCCTAGATTTAATCTCGATAGACCCAAAAAACGTATCAAATTTAATCTCGATAAACCCAAAATCCTTCGGATTTCAAAAGCGTCCAAGAAATTATCCTGGAAAGATGCTCAATTCAATCTCGATATAGTCTCTGATACACCAAAGAATAAAATTCTTGATAAAGCCATGATTAATAAAATCAGAGACTGTTTTAATGAATTCAAGCGTGATGGAGCATCCTATTGTTGGTCAACATTTCGAATTGATGGTGTTGTTGACGCTACCATGAATGATGAAAAAGCAGCAGTGATAATTTCACGTGTTGGGGAAAAACGGTATTTTTTCCGAATCAAATTCATTATCGAAGTCGATGGCAAATGGATTATTAAGGATAAATTTGAACCAATCCTCAAGAATAAAAAAGCTGTCATTGTGAGTAGAGATTCCAAACCAGGGATTCTAACCGGCATTGACAAACCATACTACGAAAGATCTTATCCCGTAACAGCAATGGTTTATGGGCTATATCCGTTAAATGATAAACCCGATATCGCAAAACTAGCTCCTATGAAATATTCGTCAGGGCTTAATTGTGTAGCAACACGGGTAATGGAGCACTTCACAAATGCATCCCGAGGAAATAAACTAACTGATCTAAGACGAAAAAAAATAACCGAGTGGGAACTGACAGTGAAACAGAACGGTGCAAAGATTTCTGATATAGCTAAGTTAGAAACATCATTAAGATTTCCAATAACAGTTATGACGATAACCGGAGAGGTTTTATACGAACCGAAATATAACAAAAATGGAGCACCAATACAGATTATTGATCATAACAAACACGCGTGGACACCTGCGGTAACAGTATTTCCACGAGAACGAACCGTGAAATATATCCCTAAGGAGTTCGTCGGGGATGTTTTCTATGAAGAGAGATTATTTGATGCTATTAATGCGTTGTGTAAGGATGATCCTGTGTCAGTGTGGTTACTTAGAAGTGATGAAGGATTCGATCAATTTGTAAAACCAAATGGTGAATTATATCGCGTTGAAGAATTAGATAACAGAATGAGAAAAATCGCTAATGATTTTTCACCGGAGAGTTTCCATGAAAAACTACTCACGGATAGTTTTACTATTCCATCAGTGGTAGCTCACTTCGCAAGAGAAAAAAACTCATGGCGTCCAACACGAAGTGATTTTCTTGAGGATGTTAAATCGAGTTGCGTCGAATTTGGTCATGGAGGATTGTGGAATACGAAATACTCACGTGATGGTATGATTTCAATTGATATAGCCGCGTGTTATCCCGGAAGTTTTCTCGGGTATGGGGAATGCGCTGAGTACTTCAAACGATTTGGACACCCAACACATGAAATGACTCGTGTTGCGATTAATGGACCATTACCTGATTTTGATTTAACCGGATTCGCTCGTGTGATATCATTCGAATTAGCTACAGGGTTACATCCGTGTAGTTATGTTTGGCTCGGTAGACACCTATCTGAAAAGGCCTGGATGCCAATAGTGCTATTGAGATATATGATTGATTGTGGTATGCTAATATCGTTGATTGTTTCCGAGGCTATTATATGCTATCGAGCTCAGAAGGAAGTTTGGCTACCACAACCCGATCTAGATCGTATAATCAACGAACTACGAAAACAATTCCCTGATTTCAATGAAGAAGAAATCATAAATTGGTCTAAGAAGTTATTTGAAATTAAAAAAGAACAAGCAAAAGATCTCGGACGAAGAATAATCGGTAAATTCACTCAAGGTGGACGGTACGACAACGCAAAATATTCTTCGCGGTTGATCATAGATGTCGCTGAATACGATTTTCTTGTAGCGGATTTAATGAAGCAGGGAAAACTTGTATCCCGTAAGGATGCTTTTCTATCCAATGGTGAGAAAATGGGTACGGTTGTTACCTACTGTGATGGATATAATTCCCAGTACACACATTTGAGAAGTTCAATGCTAGCCTATGCTTCTATTAATCTATTTTCGATGATAAATAGATTTCCTAATACCGCGGTTAGAGTGGCCACTGATTCGATGTATATACACAATAAGTACAAATCAGCTGTAGCTAAATTCACAGATCCCGAAGAAAATTGGGGGTGTTGGCGATTTAAAAAGGAGATGCTACATGAGTATTGTGAATCCGCAGACGTTGCCATGGATGATAAATATCTTTGTTGTAACCGTATTGAAATTCAATCAGAATTTTCTAATGCACCACCGGTATCTGATCCAATCTGTAGATACAAGACAGTTTATTTAAACGGTTGTGGTGGGTCAGGAAAGACAACTCGTGCAATTGAATTATTTCGTCGGTCAACCATGATTGTGCTAACACCGACTCACAGACTCGCCAGAGAGATGATACAACGAGGGGTAAATGCCTGCACCTACCATAGTTTCTTTCGATGGAAGGGTGACAAATGGACTCCTGATCGAATGGGTGATAAATTCATTCCTGAAATCATAATTTGGGATGAAATATGCACAGTGTCATTAGATGTATTACAAATATTTCTCGAGTGGTTGTTAAACAAAAACACAAAAGTCGTCATGTGCGGTGATCACGGCCAACCACCACCATTTGTCGGTGCATCCCCACATGAATGGCTAAAGGGTTTTGTAGACTACTATGAAGAAATTACCACTGATTATAGATCACTTGATGAACGATTACGCGAGTTCAAAGCGCTAATTAGACTACAACCGGATAGAATCCAATGCGAAATAGCGCGTGAAGTGATTTCAGAAACCCCAATGAATGAGTTTTGGGAAACGTGGAGACCAAACGATTTGATAATTGCAAGTAGAAAAATAGTCAGAGACACACTTCAGATGAAGTTATTTGAATTGCATAAACAAAAATTTGCAACGCTTCCAGTACCCCTTTGTTATAGGCCATCGGATACACGAAAACAGAATATTGAAGTTGATATTCCAGGACAGAGTGAAAAACAGATTCTCGTGTTAAATGATATTGTGCTGGTTGATATCAATGTAGTTGAAGATGCATTGCGTGCTAATAAATCCCCGTGGACTCTAGGATACGCAGCAACAATACACTCTTCACAGGGATTAACTATATCGGATACAACTGTTTGGATGGTGGATAATCACATCGAATGGTCGAATTTAGTCTATCTCGCAGTATCCAGAGTACGAAGAATAAATCAACTTCGAAGAATTGTCCTCGATGATAATGACACCACAATAAGTGATATTGATGTTAGCATCATTAATAAAAAACTCTCCGGTTACAAACAACAGGACAAAAAAAAACAACGAGAATTTGATATTGATGCTGAATTAATAATCACTTTGAAGAAACAACAGAATAATCACTGCGCGAGTTGCAATTGTATAATGCGTTGGCAGTATTCGGATAAGGATCCTCGCCAATTCACCGTAGACAGAAAAAATAACAGTCTCGGTCATGTCAGAAATAATGTGATGTTGACTTGTCTTGAGTGCAATAGACGCAACGGTGCTAGTTAAGACCATGCGGTGGCAATTGAGTATCCTCGGGAATTACCTGTAGTTGTTCTCGAGTAAAACCCCGTTGAGGGGCAGTTGAATCCAGTTTATAGATTGCTGGTCTACCCGTAGATCGTGTTATAGTAGATATCTTGTGTGTAGTGACACTCCAAATAGGATCAGTAGCCCTTTTTCTACCCCCTTCAAGCTCTCCTGGTTCGTATAAGTACCTCACAATGACATTACTATGAAGAATTGGTTCTTTGAAATCTTTTTGTGGTTGTACGGGTATTGACTTCTTTTTAATCGCGTTGATAGGTTTCATGTTGATTGTTCTAGTAATCTCGTTATTCAGTGCAGTAATCACAGATGGTAATCTTTTAACCCATTCACGGGATCTTTTTTCTTGGATGAATTCTTTTGCGTATTGATATCCAAATAACCGTTCAGCAAGAGTCCGATTAAATCGTTCTACAATGGCCTGATCGCGATGTAGCGCAGTATGCCCTCGTCGTATGGTGACATTATGATGTTTCATTGTAGATAATACTGCACCCTGAAATTCCTTACCAGGATCAACCTGCAATAGATTTGGCCAGTGCAGAGGACCTCGTCGATAAATCCTTTCAAATGCAGAAGCAACTTCAGTGGCTGATTTTGTTTTTAACGGTTCTGCTTCTTTGTATCGACTTGCAATATCAACTACGGTTAGCGCGTATTTGTAACCACGATCATGTGGCAGAAATAATATATCAGCCTGATGAACTTCATTAGGAGCGGTCACATCAAAATGCGAGAATTGAATTTGTTTAGGCGGTGGTAGATAAATTTGCCATAGTGCCTGTTTGGATAACCAATTAGCCGCAGTGGTTTTTTTCACTTTTGCAGCGCTAGCGAGTTTATGGACTGCTGATTTACCCCTCCAGTATCCTCTTGGGGAATAATAAATTGATTCCATATTATTAATTACCGGCACCTAACATCAATTTGCTTTTCATAGCCGATTTTATCAAAAATGAAGCCAATTTTTCTTTGAAGGATTTATCAGGAATAGCATTTAACGCATGAATTAATTTCACATCTGCTAGATGTCTGTGTTGCAGATTGCTGCTTTTATAAGCAACATCATGAAGGTGACAGGCCTTATCAATGGCGTTTATTGGTTCTTCACCGGGGTTGGGTTGATTTTGATTATTGAGTCTGATATCAAGTCTGGTTCCCGGTCCACAGTAGCTATATCCTGGGAGGTGCTTTTCTCCGGGGTACTTTGCCCATGGGGTTCCAGGGAGCTTTGCCAATTTGGCTGCGATATCACCTCCTCGTTTTTTTTTAAATCAGATTTCATTGACACAAATCTAAATTTCTTTGTACCACATTGCATGCATTTACCAGAAAGCGCTGATCGGTTATTTTTAGTTGTAACCGTCGTCACATCTTCTGTGCCAGTACGCGTTTTGCACTTCACACAATATAGATCCATAATTTATGTATAGAGATATGGATATAATTGATTTTTCAGCGACTAAAAGAAGAGAACCGGTTAAGCATCATGCAGCGCTACCAAACTCTATCCGGATGATTATAATCGGGCCATCTGGATCCGGTAAAACGCAATTGTTGCTCAATTTAATAATGAGATGGATGAAGTGGGATAAGTTGTATTTAATTGCCCCTAGCGTAGATGATCAACGATGTTATGAAGTGCTAAAAGATTTTAACGAGAATGCATCAGAAATTAGCGGTGAGAACGCCATTGATTTTATAACCGATATCGATGAAGCACCGAGTATTGATGATATTGATGGAGATATTAACAATTTAGTCGTATACGACGATATAATGTTGGATAAACAAAAAAATCCTGCTAGGATCTTTTCCCGGGGGCGTCACAAAAACACTGACGTGATATATGTCACTCAACGCTACACTCAGGTTCCAAAAGTCATCAGAGATAACTGCAATATTCTTTCTGTATTCAACGGCGTTGATACACATACGCTACGAAATATTTGGCAGACATGGTGTTCTGATATGGACTTCAATCAATTTCGAGATTTCTTTAGTCATGCTCAGTCAAAACCACACGGATTCGCAACAATAAATTTGCATGATCCTCGGACACGATATCGTATCGGACTGGATCAAATATTCGGTTAAAATCATTTATTATTTTTTGTTAACCCAGTGATGAAATCACT
>JARLTB010000355.1:0-57942 GCA_030141615.1 Unio pictorum
ACATGAAAAACCAAAAAGTCCGTTTTTCATCAAAAGTCATGCTGAAAAAAATGGTGGGAACCGGTTTTAAAGTATGGTGACGTACTATCCAATGGTGCGCATCCAATAAACCAAGTATTAACCAAATCTAAGCGGGGTAAAGGGTTTCAAAAAGCTTTTATCTAAGCCCAACTGATCCATAACATGAAAAACCAAAAAGTCCGTTTTTCATCAAAAGTCATGCTGAAAAAAATGGTGGGAACCGGTTTTAAAGTATGGTGACGTACTATCCAATGGTGCGCATCCAATAAACCAAGTATTAACCAAATCCAAGCGGGGTAAAGGGTTTCAACAGCTTTTATCTAAGCCCAACTGATCCATAACATGAAAAACCAAAAAGTCCGTTTTTCATCAAAAGTCATGCTGAAAAAAATGGTGGGAACCGGTTTTAAAGTATGGTGACGTACTATCCAATGGTGCGCATCCAATAAACCAAGTATTAACCAAATCCAAGCGGGGTAAAGGGTTTCAAAAAGCTTTTATCTAAGCCCAACTGATCCATAACATGAAAAACCAAAAAGTCCGTTTTTCATCAAAAGTCATGCTGAAAAAAATGGTGGGAACCGGTTTTAAAGTATGGTGACGTACTATCCAATGGTGCGCATCCAATAAACCAAGTATTAACCAAATCCAAGCGGGGTAAAGGGTTTCAACAGCTTTTATCTAAGCCCAACTGATCCATAACATGAAAAACCAAAAAGTCCGTTTTTCATCAAAAGTCATGCTGAAAAAAATGGTGGGAACCGGTTTTAAAGTATGGTGACGTACTATCCAATGGTGCGCATCCAATAAACCAAGTATTAACCAAATCCAAGCGGGGTAAAGGGTTTCAAAAAGCTTTTATCTAAGCCCAACTGATCCATAACATGAAAAACCAAAAAGTCCGTTTTTCATCAAAAGTCATGCTGAAAAAAATGGTGGGAACCGGTTTTAAAGTATGGTGACGTACTATCCAATGGTGCGCATCCAATAAACCAAGTATTAACCAAATCCAAGCGGGGTAAAGGGTTTCAACAGCTTTTATCTAAGCCCAACTGATCCATAACATGAAAAACCAAAAAGTCCGTTTTTCATCAAAAGTCATGCTGAAAAAAATGGTGGGAACCGGTTTTAAAGTATGGTGACGTACTATCCAATGGTGCGCATCCAATAAACCAAGTATTAACCAAATCCAAGCGGGGTAAAGGGTTTCAAAAAGCTTTTATCTAAGCCCAACTGATCCATAACATGAAAAACCAAAAAGTCCGTTTTTCATCAAAAGTCATGCTGAAAAAAATGGTGGGAACCGGTTTTAAAGTATGGTGACGTACTATCCAATGGTGCGCATCCAATAAACCAAGTATTAACCAAATCCAAGCGGGGTAAAGGGTTTCAACAGCTTTTATCTAAGCCCAACTGATCCATAACATGAAAAACCAAAAAGTCCGTTTTTCATCAAAAGTCATGCTGAAAAAAATGGTGGGAACCGGTTTTAAAGTATGGTGACGTACTATCCAATGGTGCGCATCCAATAAACCAAGTATTAACCAAATCCAAGCGGGGTAAAGGGTTTCAAAAAGCTTTTATCTAAGCCCAACTGATCCATAACATGAAAAACCAAAAAGTCCGTTTTTCATCAAAAGTCATGCTGAAAAAAATGGTGGGAACCGGTTTTAAAGTATGGTGACGTACTATCCAATGGTGCGCATCCAATAAACCAAGTATTAACCAAATCCAAGCGGGGTAAAGGGTTTCAACAGCTTTTATCTAAGCCCAACTGATCCATAACATGAAAAACCAAAAAGTCCGTTTTTCATCAAAAGTCATGCTGAAAAAAATGGTGGGAACCGGTTTTAAAGTATGGTGACGTACTATCCAATGGTGCGCATCCAATAAACCAAGTATTAACCAAATCCAAGCGGGGTAAAGGGTTTCAAAAAGCTTTTATCTAAGCCCAACTGATCCATAACATGAAAAACCAAAAAGTCCGTTTTTCATCAAAAGTCATGCTGAAAAAAATGGTGGGAACCGGTTTTAAAGTATGGTGACGTACTATCCAATGGTGCGCATCCAATAAACCAAGTATTAACCAAATCCAAGCGGGGTAAAGGGTTTCAACAGCTTTTATCTAAGCCCAACTGATCCATAACATGAAAAACCAAAAAGTCCGCTTTTTCATCAAAAGTCATGCTGAAAAAAATGGTGGGAACCGGTTTTAAAGTATGGTGACGTACTATCCAATGGTGCGCATCCAATAAACCAAGTATTAACCAAATCCAAGCGGGGTAAAGGGTTTCAAAAAGCTTTTATCTAAGCCCAACTGATCCATAACATGAAAAACCAAAAAGTCCGTTTTTCATCAAAAGTCATGCTGAAAAAAATGGTGGGAACCGGTTTTAAAGTATGGTGACGTACTATCCAATGGTGCGCATCCAATAAACCAAGTATTAACCAAATCCAAGCGGGGTAAAGGGTTTCAACAGCTTTTATCTAAGCCCAACTGATCCATAACATGAAAAACCAAAAAGTCCGTTTTTCATCAAAAGTCATGCTGAAAAAAATGGTGGGGAACCGGTTTTAAAGTATGGTGACGTACTATCCAATGGTGCGCATCCAATAAACCAAGTATTAACCAAATCCAAGCGGGGTAAAGGGTTTCAAAAAGCTTTTATCTAAGCCCAACTGATCCATAACATGAAAAACCAAAAAGTCCGTTTTTCATCAAAAGTCATGCTGAAAAAAATGGTGGGAACCGGTTTTAAAGTATGGTGACGTACTATCCAATGGTGCGCATCCAATAAACCAAGTATTAACCAAATCCAAGCGGGGTAAAGGGTTTCAAAAAGCTTTTATCTAAGCCCAACTGATCCATAACATGAAAAACCAAAAAGTCCGTTTTTCATCAAAAGTCATGCTGAAAAAAATGGTGGGAACCGGTTTTAAAGTATGGTGACGTACTATCCAATGGTGCGCATCCAATAAACCAAGTATTAACCAAATCCAAGCGGGGTAAAGGGTTTCAAAAAGCTTTTATCTAAGCCCAACTGATCCATAACATGAAAAACCAAAAAGTCCGTTTTTCATCAAAAGTCATGCTGAAAAAAATGGTGGGAACCGGTTTTAAAGTATGGTGACGTACTATCCAATGGTGCGCATCCAATAAACCAAGTATTAACCAAATCCAAGCGGGGTAAAGGGTTTCAAAAGCTTTTATCTAAGCCCAACTGATCCATAACATGAAAAACCAAAAAGTCCGTTTTTCATCAAAAGTCATGCTGAAAAAAATGGTGGGAACCGGTTTTAAAGTATGGTGACGTACTATCCAATGGTGCGCATCCAATAAACCAAGTATTAACCAAATCCAAGCGGGGGGTAAAGGGTTTCAAAAAGCTTTTATCTAAGCCCAACTGATCCATAACATGAAAAACCAAAAAGTCCGTTTTTCATCAAAAGTCATGCTGAAAAAAATGGTGGGAACCGGTTTTAAAGTATGGTGACGTACTATCCAATGGTGCGCATCCAATAAACCAAGTATTAACCAAATCCAAGCGGGGTAAAGGGTTTCAACAGCTTTTATCTAAGCCCAACTGATCCATAACATGAAAAACCAAAAAGTCCGTTTTTCATCAAAAGTCATGCTGAAAAAAATGGTGGGAACCGGTTTTAAAGTATGGTGACGTACTATCCAATGGTGCGCATCCAATAAACCAAGTATTAACCAAATCCAAGCGGGGTAAAGGGTTTCAAAAGCTTTTATCTAAGCCCAACTGATCCATAACATGAAAAACCAAAAAGTCCGTTTTTCATCAAAAGTCATGCTGAAAAAAATGGTGGGAACCGGTTTTAAAGTATGGTGACGTACTATCCAATGGTGCGCATCCAATAAACCAAGTATTAACCAAATCCAAGCGGGGTAAAGGGTTTCAACAGCTTTTATCTAAGCCCAACTGATCCATAACATGAAAAACCAAAAAGTCCGTTTTTCATCAAAAGTCATGCTGAAAAAAATGGTGGGAACCGGTTTTAAAGTATGGTGACGTACTATCCAATGGTGCGCATCCAATAAACCAAGTATTAACCAAATCCAAGCGGGGTAAAGGTTTCAAAAGCTTTTATCTAAGCCCAACTGATCCATAACATGAAAAACCAAAAAGTCCGTTTTTCATCAAAAGTCATGCTGAAAAAAATGGTGGGAACCGGTTTTAAAGTATGGTGACGTACTATCCAATGGTGCGCATCCAATAAACCAAGTATTAACCAAATCCAAGCGGGGTAAAGGGTTTCAACAGCTTTTATCTAAGCCCAACTGATCCATAACATGAAAAACCAAAAAGTCCGTTTTTCATCAAAAGTCATGCTGAAAAAAATGGTGGGAACCGGTTTTAAAGTATGGTGACGTACTATCCAATGGTGCGCATCCAATAAACCAAGTATTAACCAAATCCAAGCGGGGTAAAGGGTTTCAACAGCTTTTATCTAAGCCCAACTGATCCATAACATGAAAAACCAAAAAGTCCGTTTTTCATCAAAAGTCATGCTGAAAAAAAATGGTGGGAACCGGTTTTAAAGTATGGTGACGTACTATCCAATGGTGCGCATCCAATAAACCAAGTATTAACCAAATCCAAGCGGGGTAAAGGGTTTCAAAAAGCTTTTATCTAAGCCCAACTGATCCATAACATGAAAAACCAAAAAGTCCGTTTTTCATCAAAAGTCATGCTGAAAAAAATGGTGGGAACCGGTTTTAAAGTATGGTGACGTACTATCCAATGGTGCGCATCCAATAAACCAAGTATTAACCAAATCCAAGCGGGGTAAAGGGTTTCAACAGCTTTTATCTAAGCCCAACTGATCCATAACATGAAAAACCAAAAAGTCCGTTTTTCATCAAAAGTCATGCTGAAAAAAAATGGTGGGAACCGGTTTTAAAGTATGGTGACGTACTATCCAATGGTGCGCATCCAATAAACCAAGTATTAACCAAATCCAAGCGGGGTAAAGGGTTTCAAAAAGCTTTTATCTAAGCCCAACTGATCCATAACATGAAAAACCAAAAAGTCCGTTTTTCATCAAAAGTCATGCTGAAAAAAATGGTGGGAACCGGTTTTAAAGTATGGTGACGTACTATCCAATGGTGCGCATCCAATAAACCAAGTATTAACCAAATCCAAGCGGGGTAAAGGGTTTCAACAGCTTTTATCTAAGCCCAACTGATCCATAACATGAAAAACCAAAAAGTCCGTTTTTCATCAAAAGTCATGCTGAAAAAAATGGTGGGAACCGGTTTTAAAGTATGGTGACGTACTATCCAATGGTGCGCATCCAATAAACCAAGTATTAACCAAATCCAAGCGGGGTAAAGGGTTTCAAAAAGCTTTTATCTAAGCCCAACTGATCCATAACATGAAAAACCAAAAAGTCCGTTTTTCATCAAAAGTCATGCTGAAAAAAATGGTGGGAACCGGTTTTAAAGTATGGTGACGTACTATCCAATGGTGCGCATCCAATAAACCAAGTATTAACCAAATCCAAGCGGGGTAAAGGGTTTCAACAGCTTTTATCTAAGCCCAACTGATCCATAACATGAAAAACCAAAAAGTCCGTTTTTCATCAAAAGTCATGCTGAAAAAAATGGTGGGAACCGGTTTTAAAGTATGGTGACGTACTATCCAATGGTGCGCATCCAATAAACCAAGTATTAACCAAATCCAAGCGGGGTAAAGGGTTTCAAAAAGCTTTTATCTAAGCCCAACTGATCCATAACATGAAAAACCAAAAAGTCCGTTTTTCATCAAAAGTCATGCTGAAAAAAATGGTGGGAACCGGTTTTAAAGTATGGTGACGTACTATCCAATGGTGCGCATCCAATAAACCAAGTATTAACCAAATCCAAGCGGGGTAAAGGGTTTCAACAGCTTTTATCTAAGCCCAACTGATCCATAACATGAAAAACCAAAAAGTCCGTTTTTCATCAAAAGTCATGCTGAAAAAAATGGTGGGAACCGGTTTTAAAGTATGGTGACGTACTATCCAATGGTGCGCATCCAATAAACCAAGTATTAACCAAATCCAAGCGGGGTAAAGGGTTTCAAAAAGCTTTTATCTAAGCCCAACTGATCCATAACATGAAAAACCAAAAAGTCCGTTTTTCATCAAAAGTCATGCTGAAAAAAATGGTGGGAACCGGTTTTAAAGTATGGTGACGTACTATCCAATGGTGCGCATCCAATAAACCAAGTATTAACCAAATCCAAGCGGGGTAAAGGGTTTCAACAGCTTTTATCTAAGCCCAACTGATCCATAACATGAAAAACCAAAAAGTCCGTTTTTCATCAAAAGTCATGCTGAAAAAAATGGTGGGAACCGGTTTTAAAGTATGGTGACGTACTATCCAATGGTGCGCATCCAATAAACCAAGTATTAACCAAATCCAAGCGGGGTAAAGGGTTTCAAAAAGCTTTTATCTAAGCCCAACTGATCCATAACATGAAAAACCAAAAAGTCCGTTTTTCATCAAAAGTCATGCTGAAAAAAATGGTGGGAACCGGTTTTAAAGTATGGTGACGTACTATCCAATGGTGCGCATCCAATAAACCAAGTATTAACCAAATCCAAGCGGGGTAAAGGGTTTCAACAGCTTTTATCTAAGCCCAACTGATCCATAACATGAAAAACCAAAAAGTCCGTTTTTCATCAAAAGTCATGCTGAAAAAAATGGTGGGAACCGGTTTTAAAGTATGGTGACGTACTATCCAATGGTGCGCATCCAATAAACCAAGTATTAACCAAATCCAAGCGGGGTAAAGGGTTTCAAAAAGCTTTTATCTAAGCCCAACTGATCCATAACATGAAAAACCAAAAAGTCCGTTTTTCATCAAAAGTCATGCTGAAAAAAATGGTGGGAACCGGTTTTAAAGTATGGTGACGTACTATCCAATGGTGCGCATCCAATAAACCAAGTATTAACCAAATCCAAGCGGGGTAAAGGGTTTCAACAGCTTTTATCTAAGCCCAACTGATCCATAACATGAAAAACCAAAAAGTCCGTTTTTCATCAAAAGTCATGCTGAAAAAAATGGTGGGAACCGGTTTTAAAGTATGGTGACGTACTATCCAATGGTGCGCATCCAATAAACCAAGTATTAACCAAATCCAAGCGGGGTAAAGGGTTTCAAAAAGCTTTTATCTAAGCCCAACTGATCCATAACATGAAAAACCAAAAAGTCCGTTTTTCATCAAAAGTCATGCTGAAAAAAATGGTGGGAACCGGTTTTAAAGTATGGTGACGTACTATCCAATGGTGCGCATCCAATAAACCAAGTATTAACCAAATCCAAGCGGGGTAAAGGGTTTCAACAGCTTTTATCTAAGCCCAACTGATCCATAACATGAAAAACCAAAAAGTCCGTTTTTCATCAAAAGTCATGCTGAAAAAAATGGTGGGAACCGGTTTTAAAGTATGGTGACGTACTATCCAATGGTGCGCATCCAATAAACCAAGTATTAACCAAATCCAAGCGGGGTAAAGGGTTTCAAAAAGCTTTTATCTAAGCCCAACTGATCCATAACATGAAAAACCAAAAAGTCCGTTTTTCATCAAAAGTCATGCTGAAAAAAATGGTGGGAACCGGTTTTAAAGTATGGTGACGTACTATCCAATGGTGCGCATCCAATAAACCAAGTATTAACCAAATCCAAGCGGGGTAAAGGGTTTCAACAGCTTTTATCTAAGCCCAACTGATCCATAACATGAAAAACCAAAAAGTCCGTTTTTCATCAAAAGTCATGCTGAAAAAAATGGTGGGAACCGGTTTTAAAGTATGGTGACGTACTATCCAATGGTGCGCATCCAATAAACCAAGTATTAACCAAATCCAAGCGGGGTAAAGGGTTTCAAAAAGCTTTTATCTAAGCCCAACTGATCCATAACATGAAAAACCAAAAAGTCCGTTTTTCATCAAAAGTCATGCTGAAAAAAATGGTGGGAACCGGTTTTAAAGTATGGTGACGTACTATCCAATGGTGCGCATCCAATAAACCAAGTATTAACCAAATCCAAGCGGGGTAAAGGGTTTCAACAGCTTTTATCTAAGCCCAACTGATCCATAACATGAAAAACCAAAAAGTCCGTTTTTCATCAAAAGTCATGCTGAAAAAAATGGTGGGAACCGGTTTTAAAGTATGGTGACGTACTATCCAATGGTGCGCATCCAATAAACCAAGTATTAACCAAATCCAAGCGGGGTAAAGGGTTTCAAAAAGCTTTTATCTAAGCCCAACTGATCCATAACATGAAAAACCAAAAAGTCCGTTTTTCATCAAAAGTCATGCTGAAAAAAATGGTGGGAACCGGTTTTAAAGTATGGTGACGTACTATCCAATGGTGCGCATCCAATAAACCAAGTATTAACCAAATCCAAGCGGGGTAAAGGGTTTCAACAGCTTTTATCTAAGCCCAACTGATCCATAACATGAAAAACCAAAAAGTCCGTTTTTCATCAAAAGTCATGCTGAAAAAAATGGTGGGAACCGGTTTTAAAGTATGGTGACGTACTATCCAATGGTGCGCATCCAATAAACCAAGTATTAACCAAATCCAAGCGGGGTAAAGGGTTTCAAAAAGCTTTTATCTAAGCCCAACTGATCCATAACATGAAAAACCAAAAAGTCCGTTTTTCATCAAAAGTCATGCTGAAAAAAATGGTGGGAACCGGTTTTAAAGTATGGTGACGTACTATCCAATGGTGCGCATCCAATAAACCAAGTATTAACCAAATCCAAGCGGGGTAAAGGGTTTCAACAGCTTTTATCTAAGCCCAACTGATCCATAACATGAAAAACCAAAAAGTCCGTTTTTCATCAAAAGTCATGCTGAAAAAAATGGTGGGAACCGGTTTTAAAGTATGGTGACGTACTATCCAATGGTGCGCATCCAATAAACCAAGTATTAACCAAATCCAAGCGGGGTAAAGGGTTTCAAAAAGCTTTTATCTAAGCCCAAATGATCCATAACATGAAAAACCAAAAAGTCCGTTTTTCATCAAAAGTCATGCTGAAAAAAATGGTGGGAACCGGTTTTAAAGTATGGTGACGTACTATCCAATGGTGCGCATCCAATAAACCAAGTATTAACCAAATCCAAGCGGGGTAAAGGGTTTCAACAGCTTTTATCTAAGCCCAACTGATCCATAACATGAAAAACCAAAAAGTCCGTTTTTCATCAAAAGTCATGCTGAAAAAAATGGTGGGAACCGGTTTTAAAGTATGGTGACGTACTATCCAATGGTGCGCATCCAATAAACCAAGTAAGCAGCAGAGAGGGTGAACCCTACAACGTTTTTAGACAAAATTTGATTGAAATCCTAAAACGAGCCGTCCTATAATCTCATTTTAACCAAAAAGAGGGCGAATCCTACAACGTTTTCAGACAAAAAAAATTGATTGAATCCTTAAAACGATCCGTAGGATTTCGTTGAAATCTACGAAATCTCATTTTAGCTAAAAAAATGAAAACGAAGATTTTTACGATTTTTTAATCAATTTTGGTCGCAACTTGTTGTCATCCACCCTCTCTGCTGCTAGAACTTTCAGTTCTGGGTTAACAAAAAATAATAAATGATTTCAACCGAATATTTGATCCAGTCCGATACGATATCGTGTCCGAGGATCATGCAAATTTATTGTTGCGAATCCGTACGGGGTTGACTGAGCATGACTAAAGAAGTTTTTAAATTGATTGAAGTCCATATCAGAACACCATGTCTGCCAAATATTTCGTAGCGTATGTGTATCAACGCCGTTGAATACAGAAAGAATATTGCAGTTATCTCTGATGACTTTTGGAACCTGAGTGTAGCGTTGAGTGACATATATCACGTCAGTGTTTTTGTGACGCCCCCTGGAAAAGATCCTAGCAGGATTTTTTTGTTTATCCAACATTATATCGTCGTATACGACTAAATTGTTAATATCTCCATCAATATCATCAATACTCGGTGCTTCATCGATATCGGTTATAAAATCAATGGCGTTCTCACCGCTAATTTCTGAAGCGTTTTCATTAAAATCTTTTAGCACTTCATAACATCGTTGATCATCTACGCTAGGAGCAATTAAATACAACTTATCCCACTTCATCCATCTCATTATTAAATTGAGCAACAATTGCGTTTTACCGGATCCAGATGGCCCGATTATAATCATCCGGATAGAGTTTGGTAGCGCTGCATGATGCTTAACCGGTTCTCTTCTTTTAGTCGCTGAAAAATCAATTATATCCATATCTCTATACATAAATTATGGATCTATATTGTGTGAAGTGCAAAACGCGTACTGGCACAGAAGATGTGACGACGGTTACAACTAAAAATAACCGATCAGCGCTTTCTGGTAAATGCATGCAATGTGGTACAAAGAAATTTAGATTTGTGTCTATGAAATCTGATTTAAAAAAAAACGAGGAGGTGATATCGCAGCCAAATTGGCAAAGCTCCCTGGAACCCCATGGGCAAAGTACCCCGGAGAAAAGCACCTTCCCGGATATAGCTACTGTGGACCGGGAACCAGACTTGATATCAGACTCAATAATCAAAATCAACCCAACCCCGGTGAAGAACCAATAAACGCCATTGATAAGGCCTGTCACCTTCATGATGTTGCTTATAAAAGCAGCAATCTGCAACACAGGCATCTAGCAGATGTGAAATTAATTCATGCGTTAAATGCTATTCCTGATAAATCCTTCAAAGAAAAATTGGCTTCATTTTTGAT
Organism: Unio pictorum; assembly: GCA_030141615.1. Lineage (NCBI taxonomy): Eukaryota > Metazoa > Mollusca > Bivalvia > Unionida > Unionidae > Unio > Unio pictorum. The sequence continues at coordinate 10,789 of JARLTB010000355.1, forward strand.
AAAATCGGCTATGAAAAGCAAATTGATGTTAGGTGCCGGTAATTAATAATATGGAATCAATTTATTATTCCCCAAGAGGATACTGGAGGGGTAAATCAGCAGTCCATAAACTCGCTAGCGCTGCAAAAGTGAAAAAAACCACTGCGGCTAATTGGTTATCCAAACAGGCACTATGGCAAATTTATCTACCACCGCCTAAACAAATTCAATTCTCGCATTTTGATGTGACCGCTCCTAATGAAGTTCATCAGGCTGATATATTATTTCTGCCACATGATCGTGGTTACAAATACGCATTAACCGTAGTTGATATTGCAAGTCGATACAAAGAAGCAGAACCGTTAAAAACAAAATCAGCCACTGAAGTCGCTTCTGCATTTGAAAGGATTTATCGACGAGGTCCTCTGCACTGGCCAAATCTATTGCAGGTTGATCCTGGCAAGGAATTTCAGGGTGCAGTGTTATCTACAATGAAACATCATAATGTCACCATACGACGAGGGCATACTGCGCTACATCGCGATCAGGCCATTGTAGAACGATTTAATCGGACGATTGCTGAGCGGTTATTTGGATATCAATACGCAAAAGAATTCATCCAAGAAAAAAGATCCCGTGAATGGGTTAAAAGATTACCATCTGTGATTACTGCACTGAATAACGAGATTACTAGAACAATCAACATGAAACCTATCAACGCGATTAAAAAGAAGTCAATACCCGTACAACCACAAAAAGATTTCCCTAGAAACGCTAGCGTTTCCCAACCAATTCTTGGTAGTAATGTCATTGTGAGGTACTTATACGAACCAGGAGAGCTTGAAGGGGGTAGAAAAAGGGCTACTGATCCTATTTGGAGCGTCACTACGCATAAGATATCTACTATAACACGATCAATTGGTAGACCAGCAATCTATAAACTGGATTCAACTGCCCCTCAACGAGGATTTACTAGACAACAACTACAGGTAATTCCCGAGGATACTGAATTGCCACCGCATGGTCTTAACTAGCACCGTTGCGTCTATTGCACTCAAGACAAGTCAACATCACATTATTTCTGACATGACCGAGATTGTTATTTTTTCTGTCTACGGTGAATTGGCGAGGATCCTTATCCGAATACTGCCAACGCATTATACAATTGCAACTCGCGCAGTGATTATTCTGTTGTTTCTTCAGCGTAATTATTGATTCAGCATCAATATCAAATTCTCGTTGTTTTTTTTTGTCCTGTTGTTTGTAACCGGAGAGTTTTTTATTAATGATGCTAACATCAATATCATTTATTGTGGTGTCATTATCATCGAAAACAATTCTTCGAAGCTGATTTATTCTTCGTACTCTGGATACTGCGAGATAGACTAAATTCGACCATTCGATGTGATTATCCACCATCCAAACAATTGTATCCGATATAGTCAATCCCTGTGAAGAGTGTATTGTTGCTGCGTATCCTAGAGTCCACGGGGATTTATTAGCACGCAATGCATCTTCAACGACATTGATATCAACCAGCACAATATCATTTAATACGAGAATTTGTTTTTCACTCTGTCCTGGAATATCAACTTCAATATTCTGTTTTCGTGTATCCGATGGCCTATAACAAAGGGGTACTGGAAGCGTTGCAAATTTTTCTTTATGCAATTCAAATAACTTCATCTGAAGTGTATCCCTGACTATTTTTCTACTTGCAATTATCAAATCATTTGGTCTCCATGTTTCCCAGAAATCGTTTATTTGAGTTTCTGAAATCACTTCACGCGCTATTTCGCATTGAATTCTATCCGGTTGTAATCTAATTAGTTTCTTAAATTCTCGTAATCGTTCATCAAGTGATCTATAATCAGTGGTGATTTCTTCATAGTAGTCTACAAAACCCCTTAGCCATTCATGTGGAGATGCACCGACAAATGGTGGTGGTTGGCCGTGATCACCGCACATGACGACTTTTGTGTTTTTGTTTAACAACCACTCAAGAAATATTTGTAATACATCTAATGACACTGTGCATATTTCATCCCAAATTATGATTTCAGGAATGAATTTATCACCCATTCGATCAGGAGTCCATTTGTCACCCTTCCATCGAAAGAAACTATGGTAAGTACAGGCATTTACCCCTCGCTGTATCATCTCTCTGGCGAGTCTGTGAGTCGGTGTTAGCACAATCATGTTAGTAGAAATACAAGTATTTCCACCACGACGAAATAATTCAATTGCACGAGTTGTCTTTCCTGACCCACCACAACCGTTTAAATAAACTGTTTTATATCTACAGATTGGATCAGATACCGGTGGTGCATTAGAAAATTCTGATTGATTTTCAATACGGTTACAACAAAGATATTTATCATCCATGGCAACGTCTGCGGATTCACAATACTCATGTAGCATCTCCTTTTTAAATCGCCAACGCCCCCAATTTTCTTCGGGATCTGTGAATTTAGCTACAGCTGATTTGTATTTATTGTGTATATACATCGAATCAGTGGCCACTCTAACCGCGGTATTAGGAAATCTATTTATCATCGAAAATAGATTAATAGAAGCATAGGCTAGCATTGAACTTCTCAAATGTGTGTACTGGGAATTATGTCCATCACAGTAGGTAACAACCGTACCTAATTTCTCACCATTGGATAGAAAAGCATCCTTACGGGATACAAGTTTTCCCTGTTTCATTAAATCCGCTACAAGAAAATCGTATTCAGCGACATCTATGATCAACCGCGAAGAATATTTTGCGTTGTCGTACCGTCCACCTTGAGTGAATTTACCGATTATTCTTCGTCCGAGATCCTTTGCTTGTTCTTTTTTAATTTCAAATAACTTCTTAGACCAATTTATGATTTGTTCTTCATTGAAATCAGGGAATTGTTTTCGCTGTTCGCTGATTATACGATCTAGATCGGGTTGTGGTAGCCAAACTTCTTTCTGAGCTCGATAGCATATAATCGCTTCACCGATGATCAACGATATTAGCATACCACAATCAATCATATATCGTAGTAACACTATTGGCATCCAGGCCTTTTCAGATAGGTGTCTACCGAGCCAAACATAACTACACGGATGTAACCCTGTAGCTAATTCGAATGATATCACACGAGCGAATCCGGTTAAATCAAAATCAGGCAATGGTCCATTAATCGCAACACGAGTCATTTCATGCGTGGGGTGTCCAAATCGTTTGAAGTACTCAGCGCATTCCCCATATCCGAGAAAACTTCCGGGGTAACACGCGGCTATATCAATTGAAATCATACCATCAAGTGAGTATTTCGTATTCCACAGTCCTCCATGACCAAATTCGACGCAACTCAATTTAACATCCTCGAGAAAATCACTTCGTGTTGGACGCCATGAGTTTTTTTCTCTTGCGAAGTGAGCTACCACTGATGGAATAGTAAAACTATCCGTGAGTAGTTTTTCATGGGAATTCTCCGGTGAAAAATCACTAGCGATTTTTCTCATTCTATTATCTAATTCTTCAACGCGATATAATTCACCATTTGGTTTTACAAATTGATCGAATCCTATTTCGGGATCTTCATCACTTCTAAGTAACCACACTGACACAGGATCATCCTTACACAACGCATTAATAGCATCAAATAATCTCTCTTCATAGAAAACATCCCCGACTAATTCCCCGGAAAATTCCGGTGGGATATATTTCACGGTTCGTTCTCGTGGAAATACTGTTACCGCAGGTGTCCACGCGTGTTTGTTATGATCAATAATCTGTATTGGTGCTCCATTTTTGTTATATTTCGGTTCGTATAAAACCTCTCCGGTTATCGTCATAACTGTTATTGGAAATCTTAATGATGTTTCTAATTTAGCTATATCAGAAATCTTTGCACCATGCTGTTTCACTGTCAGTTCCCATTCGGTTATTTTCCTACGTCGCAGATCAGTTAGTTTATTTCCTCGGGATGCATTTGTGAAGTGCTCCATTACCCGTGTTGCTACACAATTAAGCCCTGACGAATATTTCATAGGAGCTAGTTTTGCGATATCGGGTTTATCATTTAACGGATATAGCCCATAAACCATTGCTGTTACGGGATAAGATCTTTCGTAGTATGGTTTGTCAATGCCGGTTAGAATCCCTGGTTTGGAATCTCTACTCACAATGACAGCTTTTTTATTCTTGAGGATTGGTTCAAATTTATCCTTAATAATCCATTTGCCATCGACTTCAATAATGAATTTGATTCGGAAAAAATACCGTTTTTCCCCAACACGTGAAATTATCACTGCTGCTTTTTCATCATTCATGGTAGCGTCAACAACACCATCAATTCGAAATGTTGACCAACAATAGGATGCTCCATCACGCTTAAATTCATTGAAACAATCTCTGATTTTATTAATCATGGCTTTATCAAGAATTTTATTCTTTGGTGTATCAGAGACTATATCGAGATTGAATTGAGCATCCTTCCAGGGTAATTTCTTGGACGCTTTTGAAATCCGAAGGATTTTGGGTTTATCGAGATTAAATTTGTTACGTTTTTTTGGTCTATCGAGATTAAATCTAGGACTGATTTTCAATAATCTCTTAAACTCTTTCATGTTTCCGTCTCTTGGACGTTTGATACGTTTTTTTGGTCTATCGAGATTAAATCTAGGACTGATTTTCAATAATCTCTTAAACTCTTTCATGTTTCCGTCTCTTGGACGTTTGATACGTTCTTTTGGTCTATCGAGATTAAATCTAGGATTGATTTTTAATAATCTCTTAAACTCTTTCATGTTTCCGTCTCTTGGACGTTTGATACGTTTTTTGGGTCTATCGAGATTAAATCTAGGATTGATTTTTAATAATCTCTTAAACTCCTTATCAGCATTGAATTCAGCATTTTTCGAAGTCAATCTCTTGAACTCTTTCATGCTATACTAAAACCAAGTCTCTAAATGAAAGATTTATGTATAATGAATCCCTGCAATGGATCAGTCATTGAATTAGACAAATAGTATAGTATAAGAATGACCCAAGAATTCAGACAGCACCCTGTGAGTACAAATTATGAAGCATCCAGTGATGGTGTTGTAAGAAACCGTAGACTGAAGAACCCAGTTGGGTGGGATAATGGTATGGGGTATTTGTTCTTTACTGTTGGAAAGAAGAAATATTACAATCATCGTTTCGTGTACGAGTGTTTCCATGGATTGATCAAAGATGGTTTTGTTATTGATCATATTGATTCTAATCCGAAGAACAATTCTTTATCAAATCTGCAGGCTGTTACACATAGTGAAAATACCAAACGAGGGGGGACTGGGAAATACTCAAAAAAAGCGAGACCTGTGAAATCTTTGAATACAATAACTAACGAAGAAAAAGTATTTAAATCAATATATGAAGCCGGCAAGTATTTCAATATTTGTAGACCCTCTGTACGATATGTTGCAGAGGGGGTTTGTCGATCGGCTATTTCAAAGGGGACGGGACAAAAAATTCGATTTAGTTATGTCTAATACGTCATATTTTTCATTTAGAGATATGTCATTGCTATAGAATAATGAATTCTGAAAACATGAATAGCATCATATCCGAGATTTCAAAATTGAAAGGTTGGGATATTGAACTATCAGATGGGTTAAATCCTGATCAAATCATGTCTGATTTTCAGGATATTGAATACGGAGTTAACAACAATAAATATATGCTACCAAAGAAGTATGCGCTCATCAAAAGAATTCAGAATTCTATTAAGGACTCTCTCGCATTTTCCAGTGACGTAAGTGTGTTCGCTCCGTTGTATACCATCGTAGAACGAATACGAAAAGAATTGGGGTACGAATACGAATTGAAAAAAGAAGTCAACTCTAAAGTTAGAAACCTACGGGCGTTAATTCAAGAAAATGAACAATTTTGATTGACCATTTATCATTATTTGATTGTGACTGACCCTCAAAGAGAGATTTCATTTTTTTTTTAGCATTTTTTGATTAAAAATGTCAAAATCAGTGATGGGCCGTTATGGATGATCAAAATAGAATGAGGGAACTATCAATATTATTTATTTTTATAGCAATTATGATACTTCCCTCATCACTGATAACGCCCTTAACACTTTCATGATGCCGTTAGGTCGGGATTGAAAAATTGTTTTGCAATTGAAACATTGTTTCTGATTTCAAATAATGGTCAATGAAGCATTAACAACCCGATTGGCTCGTGAACGATTAGATGCAATTAAGAGATTTGTACCAATTCGTGACTCTGTACGGAATAAACTGCAACAACGACAGAGTTTTCAGACTGATTTTGCTGCGGGATCTGAAGAGTTGTTTAAACCAGTAACCACAGCAACGAAGGGGATAGAGCGTGCTATACGGGGGGATGATCCCGAGACGAAGAAATCTGTTATCGGTGAACTCGAAAAAATAGCAGCGAAAACTGAACAAACAGAACAGGCCGTACAAAAAATAGAATCAAAAAGAACAGTAGATGATTTACGCATGAGATTTAACGAGGAAGTGTTAGCAACAATTGATAAGATTGATTTAACAGAAATTCCTGAGTTTGTTGTTAAGACTTATGAAAACAGAAAAAAAATGTTGAAACCAGAACATCATAAATATGTTAAGAATATAACTCACTGGGCTGATGTATTCTACAAAATCAAAACTGGAAAAAGTCAAAAAAAGACAGAAAGTGCATCATACCTCGATTATATCAGTGAGGTGGGTCAAGCGTATAATCAATATGAAGAGTTTAAACAACAACAAAAACCGCCAAAATTGCAAAGGCGGCGACAGCAACCTGCAAAGAAAATATCTTTTTCACCTAAAAAACAACAAATACCACGTTATGATGATTATGATCCTCTTGGTTATTTACAAAAAGCCGATTTAGACGAAATAGAAAAACAGGATGAAGCAACTGGTTATAGCGGAAGTGGATTAAGAGATTCCAGTGAGAATCAAAGGATTTCATGTCCTGGTAGTGTTCTCAGTGATATATCACGATTAGAGGTTCTTGTAGGAGGGTTCCGAGCTGGAAATAACTCACCGGAAATAATTAATGAAGCAGCTGATATCTGTAGACGATTATTTCAGGGTGGTATCATGGATATCAGCACATATCGAGATTTCATTGACGAGTTAGCAAATGGGTATCACAGTGATTAATTGATAAATTGTTTTACAATTGAAAAATTGTTTCTGATTTCAAATAATGATCATACACTACAATCATGATAAACCAACCCCCGTCTACGTAGTTAATTCACGGTTTCCGGTTTATAGAGCATACTACGGAGATGGTTTAGGCAATACCATTTTAGGGTTATTTGCGAGAATGGCTCCAAAAGTGATGCCGTTGGCTAAACAATTAGGAATGAAAGCAATTGATGTTATTCGTGATAAGGGTATTGGTGCTGTTGGAGATCTTGCTGGAAAAGCGTTTTCAACTGCGAAGAATAAATTAACATCATTAGTGAAATCACGGATGAAATCTAAAGGATTTTCAAAACCGTTACCGTCTACAGCGGAAATGCCTGCAAGTGTTAGTAGAATTATAAATCACGCAGTAGATGAAAAATTAGCGTCGATGGTTTTAACCCCCGACCAAAGCAATATTGCAAATATGATAGCAGGAAGTGGCTTTAAAAAACTACGACGATGAAAAAGGAAAATCGCGATTTAGACTCTGATAAATAGAATAAAATGTTCAAACAGTCACGTGATCCAGCATTTGATATAGACGCCCCAGTTGGCAAGGATGATTCTGTACGCGATTATCAATATTACGCCTATCATGCCATAGACTCAAATAGTCGAGCAAGAATTGATCTTCAAGTCCATGATACCAGTAAATACTTTCTACCCGCTGAAGCGTTTATTGAAGTAGAAGGAGAAATTGTAACAGCTGCTGATACTCCTGCTGTACCAGCACCGTATCCAGCTGATACTCAAGTCGGTTTTGTCAATAATGGTATCATGGCGCTATTTGAGAGTGCTAGATATCTCATTGATGGAAAAGAAATCGAGTCGATAGATCGCGATGTTGATGTGGCTACAACAATAATCGGGTTAGCGAGATATTCTGATGATTATACAAGATCAGCAGGACCCTCTATGATGTTTGCAAAGGATGGTAGGAATACCGCTGGAGGAAATCCATTTGTTGTAAGACGACCAAAGAATAATGCTGGCACCGCTAATATTGATGCCGAGGATATGATTATAAACAACGATGTTAATTTCAATCTAGGAGCTGCAACACGTATTTCAATGTTGCAAGGAGCGCGTAAATCATTTTCATGCGCGATTCCACTGCATCACATATTTGGATTCTGTAGAAATGTTAGAAAAGTTATCTACGGGGCGAAGCATACAGTATCGCTTGTACGAAAGGGTGATGATAATGACGCAATCTGGAGGATTCCAGCGGATGCTGCAACTCCCAATGCTGATGCCGGTAAAGTCAATTTAACAAAAATATCATTGTGGATGCCAGTGTTGACTCCAGCAATCACCGCAGAAGAACGATTACTATCATTTATGGACCAAGGAGGAAAGTCGTTGTTGAGTTGGCTAACCGTGAGTACAGATGTGAAGCAATCAAATATCAACGGGTTATTCACGTGGAATCTAGCATCAAAACAAGGTGTTTCTGCGCCACGTCATATATTTATTGCGTTACAGGATAACTCACGAGTTGGCGATCAACGTTTCAGCCATATGATATTTGATCAATTAGGTGTGAAAGACGTCTCACTGAGAATAAACGGCCAACAGGAACCATCCGAGGATATACAACTTAATTACACAGAAAATCATATCGCACGAGTTTATCATCGTCTGTTGTCATTTATGGCACGCGACCAAAATGTGGATACTGGTTTGCAAATATCACAATACGACTTTAAAAATCTGTATCCGATCTATTACTTCTCACTGGAACATCTCGATTTGATGAGACAATCTGTCGTTGATATACACTTTAGAGCTAATGTGCTTCGTGGTGCTATTGCTGATTATAGAGCGGTTGCTGTCATTCTCAGTGATAAATCAATGCTACTTGAAGGTGTTGGAGGAAGAATGAGAGTGGTAGATGCCCCAGTAGAAAATCTTTAAACGATTTTTCCATTAGAATCAATCTATTATGTATAATGTCATATAGTGTTATTAGTGTTGCGTTAACTCCCGGTCAATTAAAAAAATTGCAATCAGAATCGGCTAAGCGATGTGGAACCACAATCACGTTGAAACCCAACCAAATGACTGGTGGTGCAAATAAACTATCGCTGACAACTCGTCAGGTGAAACATTTCAATGATGCACTAGTAGCAAAAAAAGGTGTCCAGATTACTCTTTCTGCGGCTGCTATCAAAAATATGATTAAAACAGGCGGTATATTTCCGTTGTTTGCTGCGTTACCAGCATTGGTTGCGGCAGCAGCCCCAGCAGTCGCAAAAGCGGCCGCATTGGGGGTAGTTGGAGGCTTGGGGACAAAAGCGGTACAGAGCATTGCTGAATCATATGAACCGAAGAAAGGTCGAGGGTATAAAAAAAAGGGAAAGGGTCTAAGACTACCAGGAACCCCGTATTCGTGGTACAGCGGAAAGGGTCTAAGACTACCAGGAACGATTTATTAATTCGGGAATCGAAGATTCCTATGTCCAATTTTGATTTAATGGATGCTGCTAAAAAACTAGCGATTAAAAATTTCAGAGGTGTCTTTATGAAAGATCAATTACCACATCAACCAAACAAAATTGAAACAGGTATTATTAATCTCGATAACAGCACCGGACCTGGAACTCACTGGGTTGCATACGCTATTGATCCACGTGGGATTGTTTATTTCGATTCATATGGATTAGCACCACCAAAAGAGTTTTTGCGTTATATAAAAACCCTTCCAATGAAGACTTGGTATTCTACGCTACCAACACAACAAATGAATGACCCACCAATATGTGGCAGCGAAGTATTAAATGTCCTTGATGCTATTTCTAACTCCTTGAGTAACCCAAGCGGAAAACCACCACATGTTGTCGTAAATGACTACACTAGTAATCGCTTTTTAGAGAGAGAAAGAGTTTTACAATAACATGATTGATATTTGGGGGAGATCTTTGAAACCCAAACCCGATGGCGTAGCAACCCCTGATTCTATCAAGGATATAACAAAAAAAATTAAAGATGAAATCGCTGAGACGTTAAATTTAAAAAGTGTTGACCCGAATGAAATAGTTGTATTTCAGGACAAACAGGGTAAATTGAAAACCAGTAATATTTCTCTGGATGATATTTTAGTTAAACAACAAAACGCAATCGAGAACACCGTTGCGTTATTTTCCGATCAGGGTAAACTCAAACCGGGTGTACTCATTTCGACGATTACAGATCGATTAAAAACTATCAACGATGAGTTAAACAATTCTATAGTTGTAATAAAAACACTTGAATCTAGAATTGAAGATAACGGAAAACAGTTTATATCATTTCGTAGAAATATCATTGATAAATTTATTGGAACCCAGTTGGATAAAATTGAAATAAAACTCCCTGATATTAAAAAATCCATCGATGAGACAAAAAACTTCATCGAAGCCGTCAAAGGTGATTTTTCGAGGATGATAACAATCATTGAAAAAACAAAAATTCCTCATGAGAAAACCAACAACGTGGTATACACAATCCAACACGGATCATTTGCGTGGACACCTACAAACAACAAATTAGATATCACTGCAACCGTTAAAGGTATTTATCGATTAACACTAGTAACACCATTAACTCAATTTAATATATCATCGTCGAGTTCATCCGGGGTCAACAATACGATTTCAACGATCATCGACAAGGATACAACTGAAAAGTTCACTATAACAGCTACTGATAAAAATTTGATTGGGGTTTCAGTAACCTGGTATGTTGAATTCGTAGCGGATTTAAGTAAATAACTAAATCGTTCGGATTTCACAATTGAAAACGCTAGCTTTTTTAAAATAACAACAATGACTTTGTCATCGACGCAATGTCGCTATGATCAGGTCAGAGAATTTCAGAATAGACTCAAAACCCTCGCCGAGGAGTATCAAATAAAAATAAAAAAATACCGACGAAGAATCACCGCAATTGATATTACTATGTACTCGGTGTCAAGCGTTCTCACTGGCGCCGGAATAATACTTGCATCGGTTACAATGATTGCCCCGGTCGTAGTTCCAATTTGCATTTCTGCGGTGGCTACAATCGGGGGTATATCAACCGGGATAGCAAAAAGGATATCATCATGCAGCCAGAGTAAACTGCAGAATTACTTACTTCAATTTCATATTGCATCAACCGCATATTCGCAGTTATCATTGATGATATCGTCGTCACTCGATAATACGATTATATCAGATTGTGAATTCTCAGAGATGGTCAGTATTTTTAATTCTGCAATATCGAAATTAGAGCAACAACATGAGTATAATAACAATGACAACACAGATGGAATCAGAAAAAACAAACCCAAAAAACAAAATGATCTCAATAATATCAACATTACCAGATTGTGAGTTCTCGGTGATGGTCAGTATTTATGATTCCTCGATACCAAAATTAGAAATACAACATGAATATAATGACGACACCGCAGGAATTACTTCAACGAATAGTGGAGAACACGAACCCAGTACAAACAAGCATGATATCAATAACATCAACGAATCCAGAATTCAGTGTGAATTTCCCCTCTCCGGTTCCGGTGAAGGAGATAGCGCTAGCAAAACTACGAGTGTATCACAGTTGGCCTAATATCAGATCAAAATCATTTGGTGGTCAACAACCCAATAATTCTTTAGTGTTTGCAAATAAGAATAAAGACGACGGAACCCCAGACTGGAACGTCGTTTCGATACCAACAGGGTCATACCAAATCGAACAAATCAGTAATGAATTCGCGCGTAGAATAAAATCGATTACTGGAGTAGAGTCAAAAATAGCTATAACAGTTCATGAGCCGACGCTATCATCCGCAATTGAGATAAACTCAGAAGAATACGTCGTAGATATCTATCAGAGTTCTATTAGAACCGTACTAGGATGGCCTGAATTACCACCAGGGGGAAAAACCGTTGATTTACCAGAACCACAAAAATCTGATTATATCACCGACAGAATAAAACCTGATAATCCAATAAAGAGTTATAAAGAATACAGGATACCTACAGATTTTTTTTATTTCGGATACTACGCAACTGGAAGAGAGAAGTCAGGGGGGGAGGAGGGATTTCATTTTGTTAACGAACCTGAAATCATTAAAAATTTCACAGCGATGAATAATGATTTTTCATTGTTGTTAATATCTCTAAAATCCGGCTCTCTCACCCGAGATGAATTTATCAGCGTCGTAAAAACATGCAACAAAATCATCAATGACATGGAAACATTTCATTTGCAAATCATTCAAGTGGTATTAGATGACGATATTCCCAAATCGAGAACAAGATTTGCAACAGACTATAATATCCGCGTTGAAGATATCCCGACATTCAAACTACCGGGATACAACGTACCGGAACTAAAAAAACTACTCAGTGATGCCATCGATGTTGGTTTTAAAATAATTCATGATGCATGGAAAAAAACAGCATCACCGGAAATAAAAATCCTCAAACATAATAATGATCCAGATGGTGGCGGCAGACATATCGCTCCGTTCAACGTGAATATATCCTCAGTGATTGCGATCAATTTAGTATGTGATGTTATCGAAGGAAGCTATCAAATAAATTTAGAACGATCAAATCAAGCTCAGCAAGGATATATTTTGTATTCGTTTGCACCAACAGCTCCCCCAGGATTTTTAATTATTGAAAACCCAATTAATCCTGTCTACATGCGATGCCATAATAATTCATTAACCAGAATTAATTTCAAACTCACCGACCAGTCAAATAATCTGATTGATTTACAAGAAGAGGTGTTAGTGATTAGTTTGTTTGTGAAATCCTAAATTGCTTTGCAATTTCAAAGGATTTTCGTCCTAAGGACTTTCATCATAAAGACTGGTTAAAATCATTTATTATTTTTTGTTAACCCAGTGATGAAATCACTAAGCAGCAGAGAGGGTGGATGACAACAAGTTGCGACCAAAATTGATTAAAAAATCGTAAAAATCTTCGTTTTCATTTTTTTAGTTAAAATGAGATTTCGTAGATTTCAACGAAATCCTACGGATCGTTTTAAGGATTCAATCAATTTTTTTTGTCTGAAAACGTTGTAGGATTCGCCCTTTTTTTGGTTGAAATGAGATTATAGGACGGCTCGTTTTAGGATTTCAATCAAATTTTGTCTAAAAACGTTGTAGGGTTCACCCTCTCTGCTGCTAAGTATTAACCAAATCCAAGCGGGGTAAAGGGTTTCAAAAAGCTTTTATCTAAGCCCAACTGATCCATAACATGAAAAACCAAAAAGTCCGTTTTTCATCAAAAGTCATGCTGAAAAAAATGGTGGGAACCGGTTTTAAAGTATGGTGACGTACTATCCAATGGTGCGCATCCAATAAACCAAGTATTAACCAAATCCAAGCGGGTTAAAGGGTTTCAACAGCTTTTATCTAAGCCCAACTGATCCATAACATGAAAAACCAAAAAGTCCGTTTTTCATCAAAAGTCATGCTGAAAAAAATGGTGGGAACCGGTTTTAAAGTATGGTGACGTACTATCCAATGGTGCGCATCCAATAAACCAAGTATTAACCAAATCCAAGCGGGGTAAAGGGTTTCAAAAAGCTTTTATCTAAGCCCAACTGATCCATAACATGAAAAACCAAAAAGTCCGTTTTTCATCAAAAGTCATGCTGAAAAAAATGGTGGGAACCGGTTTTAAAGTATGGTGACGTACTATCCAATGGTGCGCATCCAATAAACCAAGTATTAACCAAATCCAAGCGGGGTAAAGGGTTTCAACAGCTTTTATCTAAGCCCAACTGATCCATAACATGAAAAACCAAAAAGTCCGTTTTTCATCAAAAGTCATGCTGAAAAAAATGGTGGGAACCGGTTTTAAAGCATGGTGACGTACTATCCAATAGTGCGCATCCAATAAACCAAGTATTAACCAAATCCAAGCGGGGTAAAGGGTTTCAAAAGCTTTTATCTAAGCCCAACTGATCCATAACATGAAAAACCAAAAAGTCCGTTTTTCATCAAAAGTCATGCTGAAAAAAATGGTGGGAACCGGTTTTAAAGTATGGTGACGTACTATCCAATGGTGCGCATCCAATAAACCAAGTATTAACCAAATCCAAGCGGGGTAAAGGGTTTCAACAGCTTTTATCTAAGCCCAACTGATCCATAACATGAAAAACCAAAAAGTCCGTTTTTCATCAAAAGTCATGCTGAAAAAAATGGTGGGAACCGGTTTTAAAGTATGGTGACGTACTATCCAATGGTGCGCATCCAATAAACTATTAACCAAATCCAAGCGGGGTAAAGGGTTTCAAAAAGCTTTTATCTAAGCCCAACTGATCCATAACATGAAAAACCAAAAAGTCCGTTTTTCATCAAAAGTCATGCTGAAAAAAATGGTGGGAACCGGTTTTAAAGTATGGTGACGTACTATCCAATGGTGCGCATCCAATAAACCAAGTATTAACCAAATCCAAGCGGGGTAAAGGGTTTCAAAAAGCTTTTATCTAAGCCCAACTGATCCATAACATGAAAAACCAAAAAGTCCGTTTTTCATCAAAAGTCATGCTGAAAAAAATGGTGGGAACCGGTTTTAAAGTATGGTGACGTACTATCCAATGGTGCGCATCCAATAAACCAAGTATTAACCAAATCCAAGCGGGGTAAAGGGTTTCAAAAAGCTTTTATCTAAGCCCAACTGATCCATAACATGAAAAACCAAAAAGTCCGTTTTTCATCAAAAGTCATGCTGAAAAAAATGGTGGGAACCGGTTTTAAAGTATGGTGACGTACTATCCAATGGTGCGCATCCAATAAACCAAGTATTAACCAAATCCAAGCGGGGTAAAGGGTTTCAAAAAGCTTTTATCTAAGCCCAACTGATCCATAACATGAAAAACCAAAAAGTCCGTTTTTCATCAAAAGTCATGCTGAAAAAAATGGTGGGAACCGGTTTTAAAGTATGGTGACGTACTATCCAATGGTGCGCATCCAATAAACCAAGTATTAACCAAATCCAAGCGGGGTAAAGGGTTTCAAAAAGCTTTTATCTAAGCCCAACTGATCCATAACATGAAAAACCAAAAAGTCCGTTTTTCATCAAAAGTCATGCTGAAAAAAATGGTGGGAACCGGTTTTAAAGTATGGCTGACGTACTATCCAATGGTGCGCATCCAATAAACCAAGTATTAACCAAATCCAAGCGGGGTAAAGGGTTTCAAAAAGCTTTTATCTAAGCCCAACTGATCCATAACATGAAAAACCAAAAAGTCCGTTTTTCATCAAAAGTCATGCTGAAAAAAATGGTGGGAACCGGTTTTAAAGTATGGTGACGTACTATCCAATGGTGCGCATCCAATAAACCAAGTATTAACCAAATCCAAGCGGGGTAAAGGGTTTCAAAAAGCTTTTATCTAAGCCCAACTGATCCATAACATGAAAAACCAAAAAGTCCGTTTTTCATCAAAAGTCATGCTGAAAAAAATGGTGGGAACCGGTTTTAAAGTATGGTGACGTACTATCCAATGGTGCGCATCCAATAAACCAAGTATTAACCAAATCCAAGCGGGGTAAAGGGTTTCAAAAAGCTTTTATCTAAGCCCAACTGATCCATAACATGAAAAACCAAAAAGTCCGTTTTTCATCAAAAGTCATGCTGAAAAAAATGGTGGGAACCGGTTTTAAAGTATGGTGACGTACTATCCAATGGTGCGCATCCAATAAACCAAGTATTAACCAAATCCAAGCGGGGTAAAGGGTTTCAAAAAGCTTTTATCTAAGCCCAACTGATCCATAACATGAAAAACCAAAAAGTCCGTTTTTCATCAAAAGTCATGCTGAAAAAAATGGTGGGAACCGGTTTTAAAGTATGGTGACGTACTATCCAATGGTGCGCATCCAATAAACCAAGTATTAACCAAATCCAAGCGGGGTAAAGGGTTTCAAAAAGCTTTTATCTAAGCCCAACTGATCCATAACATGAAAAACCAAAAAGTCCGTTTTTCATCAAAAGTCATGCTGAAAAAAATGGTGGGAACCGGTTTTAAAGTATGGTGACGTACTATCCAATGGTGCGCATCCAATAAACCAAGTATTAACCAAATCCAAGCGGGGTAAAGGGTTTCAAAAAGCTTTTATCTAAGCCCAACTGATCCATAACATGAAAAACCAAAAAGTCCGTTTTTCATCAAAAGTCATGCTGAAAAAAATGGTGGGAACCGGTTTTAAAGTATGGTGACGTACTATCCAATGGTGCGCATCCAATAAACCAAGTATTAACCAAATCCAAGCGGGGTAAAGGGTTTCAAAAAGCTTTTATCTAAGCCCAACTGATCCATAACATGAAAAACCAAAAAGTCCGTTTTTCATCAAAAGTCATGCTGAAAAAAATGGTGGGAACCGGTTTTAAAGTATGGTGACGTACTATCCAATGGTGCGCATCCAATAAACCAAGTATTAACCAAATCCAAGCGGGGTAAAGGGTTTCAAAAAGCTTTTATCTAAGCCCAACTGATCCATAACATGAAAAACCAAAAAGTCCGTTTTTCATCAAAAGTCATGCTGAAAAAAATGGTGGGAACCGGTTTTAAAGTATGGTGACGTACTATCCAATGGTGCGCATCCAATAAACCAAGTATTAACCAAATCCAAGCGGGGTAAAGGGTTTCAAAAAGCTTTTATCTAAGCCCAACTGATCCATAACATGAAAAACCAAAAAGTCCGTTTTTCATCAAAAGTCATGCTGAAAAAAATGGTGGGAACCGGTTTTAAAGTATGGTGACGTACTATCCAATGGTGCGCATCCAATAAACCAAGTATTAACCAAATCCAAGCGGGGTAAAGGGTTTCAAAAAGCTTTTATCTAAGCCCAACTGATCCATAACATGAAAAACCAAAAAGTCCGTTTTTCATCAAAAGTCATGCTGAAAAAAATGGTGGGAACCGGTTTTAAAGTATGGTGACGTACTATCCAATGGTGCGCATCCAATAAACCAAGTATTAACCAAATCCAAGCGGGGTAAAGGGTTTCAAAAAGCTTTTATCTAAGCCCAACTGATCCATAACATGAAAAACCAAAAAGTCCGTTTTTCATCAAAAGTCATGCTGAAAAAAATGGTGGGAACCGGTTTTAAAGTATGGTGACGTACTATCCAATGGTGCGCATCCAATAAACCAAGTATTAACCAAATCCAAGCGGGGTAAAGGGTTTCAAAAAGCTTTTATCTAAGCCCAACTGATCCATAACATGAAAAACCAAAAAGTCCGTTTTTCATCAAAAGTCATGCTGAAAAAAATGGTGGGAACCGGTTTTAAAGTATGGTGACGTACTATCCAATGGTGCGCATCCAATAAACCAAGTATTAACCAAATCCAAGCGGGGTAAAGGGTTTCAAAAAGCTTTTATCTAAGCCCAACTGATCCATAACATGAAAAACCAAAAAGTCCGTTTTTCATCAAAAGTCATGCTGAAAAAAATGGTGGGAACCGGTTTTAAAGTATGGTGACGTACTATCCAATGGTGCGCATCCAATAAACCAAGTATTAACCAAATCCAAGCGGGGTAAAGGGTTTCAAAAAGCTTTTATCTAAGCCCAACTGATCCATAACATGAAAAACCAAAAAGTCCGTTTTTCATCAAAAGTCATGCTGAAAAAAATGGTGGGAACCGGTTTTAAAGTATGGTGACGTACTATCCAATGGTGCGCATCCAATAAACCAAGTATTAACCAAATCCAAGCGGGGTAAAGGGTTTCAAAAAGCTTTTATCTAAGCCCAACTGATCCATAACATGAAAAACCAAAAAGTCCGTTTTTCATCAAAAGTCATGCTGAAAAAAATGGTGGGAACCGGTTTTAAAGTATGGTGACGTACTATCCAATGGTGCGCATCCAATAAACCAAGTATTAACCAAATCCAAGCGGGGTAAAGGGTTTCAAAAAGCTTTTATCTAAGCCCAACTGATCCATAACATGAAAAACCAAAAAGTCCGTTTTTCATCAAAAGTCATGCTGAAAAAAATGGTGGGAACCGGTTTTAAAGTATGGTGACGTACTATCCAATGGTGCGCATCCAATAAACCAAGTATTAACCAAATCCAAGCGGGGTAAAGGGTTTCAAAAAGCTTTTATCTAAGCCCAACTGATCCATAACATGAAAAACCAAAAAGTCCGTTTTTCATCAAAAGTCATGCTGAAAAAAATGGTGGGAACCGGTTTTAAAGTATGGTGACGTACTATCCAATGGTGCGCATCCAATAAACCAAGTATTAACCAAATCCAAGCGGGGTAAAGGGTTTCAAAAAGCTTTTATCTAAGCCCAACTGATCCATAACATGAAAAACCAAAAAGTCCGTTTTTCATCAAAAGTCATGCTGAAAAAAATGGTGGGAACCGGTTTTAAAGTATGGTGACGTACTATCCAATGGTGCGCATCCAATAAACCAAGTATTAACCAAATCCAAGCGGGGTAAAGGGTTTCAAAAAGCTTTTATCTAAGCCCAACTGATCCATAACATGAAAAACCAAAAAGTCCGTTTTTCATCAAAAGTCATGCTGAAAAAAATGGTGGGAACCGGTTTTAAAGTATGGTGACGTACTATCCAATGGTGCGCATCCAATAAACCAAGTATTAACCAAATCCAAGCGGGGTAAAGGGTTTCAAAAAGCTTTTATCTAAGCCCAACTGATCCATAACATGAAAAACCAAAAAGTCCGTTTTTCATCAAAAGTCATGCTGAAAAAAATGGTGGGAACCGGTTTTAAAGTATGGTGACGTACTATCCAATGGTGCGCATCCAATAAACCAAGTATTAACCAAATCCAAGCGGGGTAAAGGGTTTCAAAAAGCTTTTATCTAAGCCCAACTGATCCATAACATGAAAAACCAAAAAGTCCGTTTTTCATCAAAAGTCATGCTGAAAAAAATGGTGGGAACCGGTTTTAAAGTATGGTGACGTACTATCCAATGGTGCGCATCCAATAAACCAAGTATTAACCAAATCCAAGCGGGGTAAAGGGTTTCAAAAAGCTTTTATCTAAGCCCAACTGATCCATAACATGAAAAACCAAAAAGTCCGTTTTTCATCAAAAGTCATGCTGAAAAAAATGGTGGGAACCGGTTTTAAAGTATGGTGACGTACTATCCAATGGTGCGCATCCAATAAACCAAGTATTAACCAAATCCAAGCGGGGTAAAGGGTTTCAAAAAGCTTTTATCTAAGCCCAACTGATCCATAACATGAAAAACCAAAAAGTCCGTTTTTCATCAAAAGTCATGCTGAAAAAAATGGTGGGAACCGGTTTTAAAGTATGGTGACGTACTATCCAATGGTGCGCATCCAATAAACCAAGTATTAACCAAATCCAAGCGGGGTAAAGGGTTTCAAAAAGCTTTTATCTAAGCCCAACTGATCCATAACATGAAAAACCAAAAAGTCCGTTTTTCATCAAAAGTCATGCTGAAAAAAATGGTGGGAACCGGTTTTAAAGTATGGTGACGTACTATCCAATGGTGCGCATCCAATAAACCAAGTATTAACCAAATCCAAGCGGGGTAAAGGGTTTCAAAAAGCTTTTATCTAAGCCCAACTGATCCATAACATGAAAAACCAAAAAGTCCGTTTTTCATCAAAAGTCATGCTGAAAAAAATGGTGGGAACCGGTTTTAAAGTATGGTGACGTACTATCCAATGGTGCGCATCCAATAAACCAAGTATTAACCAAATCCAAGCGGGGTAAAGGGTTTCAAAAAGCTTTTATCTAAGCCCAACTGATCCATAACATGAAAAACCAAAAAGTCCGTTTTTCATCAAAAGTCATGCTGAAAAAAATGGTGGGAACCGGTTTTAAAGTATGGTGACGTACTATCCAATGGTGCGCATCCAATAAACCAAGTATTAACCAAATCCAAGCGGGGTAAAGGGTTTCAAAAAGCTTTTATCTAAGCCCAACTGATCCATAACATGAAAAACCAAAAAGTCCGTTTTTCATCAAAAGTCATGCTGAAAAAAATGGTGGGAACCGGTTTTAAAGTATGGTGACGTACTATCCAATGGTGCGCATCCAATAAACCAAGTATTAACCAAATCCAAGCGGGGTAAAGGGTTTCAAAAAGCTTTTATCTAAGCCCAACTGATCCATAACATGAAAAACCAAAAAGTCCGTTTTTCATCAAAAGTCATGCTGAAAAAAATGGTGGGAACCGGTTTTAAAGTATGGTGACGTACTATCCAATGGTGCGCATCCAATAAACCAAGTATTAACCAAATCCAAGCGGGGTAAAGGGTTTCAAAAAGCTTTTATCTAAGCCCAACTGATCCATAACATGAAAAACCAAAAAGTCCGTTTTTCATCAAAAGTCATGCTGAAAAAAATGGTGGGAACCGGTTTTAAAGTATGGTGACGTACTATCCAATGGTGCGCATCCAATAAACCAAGTATTAACCAAATCCAAGCGGGGTAAAGGGTTTCAAAAAGCTTTTATCTAAGCCCAACTGATCCATAACATGAAAAACCAAAAAGTCCGTTTTTCATCAAAAGTCATGCTGAAAAAAATGGTGGGAACCGGTTTTAAAGTATGGTGACGTACTATCCAATGGTGCGCATCCAATAAACCAAGTATTAACCAAATCCAAGCGGGGTAAAGGGTTTCAAAAAGCTTTTATCTAAGCCCAACTGATCCATAACATGAAAAACCAAAAAGTCCGTTTTTCATCAAAAGTCATGCTGAAAAAAATGGTGGGAACCGGTTTTAAAGTATGGTGACGTACTATCCAATGGTGCGCATCCAATAAACCAAGTATTAACCAAATCCAAGCGGGGTAAAGGGTTTCAAAAAGCTTTTATCTAAGCCCAACTGATCCATAACATGAAAAACCAAAAAGTCCGTTTTTCATCAAAAGTCATGCTGAAAAAAATGGTGGGAACCGGTTTTAAAGTATGGTGACGTACTATCCAATGGTGCGCATCCAATAAACCAAGTATTAACCAAATCCAAGCGGGGTAAAGGGTTTCAAAAAGCTTTTATCTAAGCCCAACTGATCCATAACATGAAAAACCAAAAAGTCCGTTTTTCATCAAAAGTCATGCTGAAAAAAATGGTGGGAACCGGTTTTAAAGTATGGTGACGTACTATCCAATGGTGCGCATCCAATAAACCAAGTATTAACCAAATCCAAGCGGGGTAAAGGGTTTCAAAAAGCTTTTATCTAAGCCCAACTGATCCATAACATGAAAAACCAAAAAGTCCGTTTTTCATCAAAAGTCATGCTGAAAAAAATGGTGGGAACCGGTTTTAAAGTATGGTGACGTACTATCCAATGGTGCGCATCCAATAAACCAAGTATTAACCAAATCCAAGCGGGGTAAAGGGTTTCAAAAAGCTTTTATCTAAGCCCAACTGATCCATAACATGAAAAACCAAAAAGTCCGTTTTTCATCAAAAGTCATGCTGAAAAAAATGGTGGGAACCGGTTTTAAAGTATGGTGACGTACTATCCAATGGTGCGCATCCAATAAACCAAGTATTAACCAAATCCAAGCGGGGTAAAGGGTTTCAAAAAGCTTTTATCTAAGCCCAACTGATCCATAACATGAAAAACCAAAAAGTCCGTTTTTCATCAAAAGTCATGCTGAAAAAAATGGTGGGAACCGGTTTTAAAGTATGGTGACGTACTATCCAATGGTGCGCATCCAATAAACCAAGTATTAACCAAATCCAAGCGGGGTAAAGGGTTTCAAAAAGCTTTTATCTAAGCCCAACTGATCCATAACATGAAAAACCAAAAAGTCCGTTTTTCATCAAAAGTCATGCTGAAAAAAATGGTGGGAACCGGTTTTAAAGTATGGTGACGTACTATCCAATGGTGCGCATCCAATAAACCAAGTATTAACCAAATCCAAGCGGGGTAAAGGGTTTCAAAAAGCTTTTATCTAAGCCCAACTGATCCATAACATGAAAAACCAAAAAGTCCGTTTTTCATCAAAAGTCATGCTGAAAAAAATGGTGGGAACCGGTTTTAAAGTATGGTGACGTACTATCCAATGGTGCGCATCCAATAAACCAAGTATTAACCAAATCCAAGCGGGGTAAAGGGTTTCAAAAAGCTTTTATCTAAGCCCAACTGATCCATAACATGAAAAACCAAAAAGTCCGTTTTTCATCAAAAGTCATGCTGAAAAAAATGGTGGGAACCGGTTTTAAAGTATGGTGACGTACTATCCAATGGTGCGCATCCAATAAACCAAGTATTAACCAAATCCAAGCGGGGTAAAGGGTTTCAAAAAGCTTTTATCTAAGCCCAACTGATCCATAACATGAAAAACCAAAAAGTCCGTTTTTCATCAAAAGTCATGCTGAAAAAAATGGTGGGAACCGGTTTTAAAGTATGGTGACGTACTATCCAATGGTGCGCATCCAATAAACCAAGTATTAACCAAATCCAAGCGGGGTAAAGGGTTTCAAAAAGCTTTTATCTAAGCCCAACTGATCCATAACATGAAAAACCAAAAAGTCCGTTTTTCATCAAAAGTCATGCTGAAAAAAATGGTGGGAACCGGTTTTAAAGTATGGTGACGTACTATCCAATGGTGCGCATCCAATAAACCAAGTATTAACCAAATCCAAGCGGGGTAAAGGGTTTCAAAAAGCTTTTATCTAAGCCCAACTGATCCATAACATGAAAAACCAAAAAGTCCGTTTTTCATCAAAAGTCATGCTGAAAAAAATGGTGGGAACCGGTTTTAAAGTATGGTGACGTACTATCCAATGGTGCGCATCCAATAAACCAAGTATTAACCAAATCCAAGCGGGGTAAAGGGTTTCAAAAAGCTTTTATCTAAGCCCAACTGATCCATAACATGAAAAACCAAAAAGTCCGTTTTTCATCAAAAGTCATGCTGAAAAAAATGGTGGGAACCGGTTTTAAAGTATGGTGACGTACTATCCAATGGTGCGCATCCAATAAACCAAGTATTAACCAAATCCAAGCGGGGTAAAGGGTTTCAAAAAGCTTTTATCTAAGCCCAACTGATCCATAACATGAAAAACCAAAAAGTCCGTTTTTCATCAAAAGTCATGCTGAAAAAAATGGTGGGAACCGGTTTTAAAGTATGGTGACGTACTATCCAATGGTGCGCATCCAATAAACCAAGTATTAACCAAATCCAAGCGGGGTAAAGGGTTTCAAAAAGCTTTTATCTAAGCCCAACTGATCCATAACATGAAAAACCAAAAAGTCCGTTTTTCATCAAAAGTCATGCTGAAAAAAATGGTGGGAACCGGTTTTAAAGTATGGTGACGTACTATCCAATGGTGCGCATCCAATAAACCAAGTATTAACCAAATCCAAGCGGGGTAAAGGGTTTCAAAAAGCTTTTATCTAAGCCCAACTGATCCATAACATGAAAAACCAAAAAGTCCGTTTTTCATCAAAAGTCATGCTGAAAAAAATGGTGGGAACCGGTTTTAAAGTATGGTGACGTACTATCCAATGGTGCGCATCCAATAAACCAAGTATTAACCAAATCCAAGCGGGGTAAAGGGTTTCAAAAAGCTTTTATCTAAGCCCAACTGATCCATAACATGAAAAACCAAAAAGTCCGTTTTTCATCAAAAGTCATGCTGAAAAAAATGGTGGGAACCGGTTTTAAAGTATGGTGACGTACTATCCAATGGTGCGCATCCAATAAACCAAGTATTAACCAAATCCAAGCGGGGTAAAGGGTTTCAAAAAGCTTTTATCTAAGCCCAACTGATCCATAACATGAAAAACCAAAAAGTCCGTTTTTCATCAAAAGTCATGCTGAAAAAAATGGTGGGAACCGGTTTTAAAGTATGGTGACGTACTATCCAATGGTGCGCATCCAATAAACCAAGTATTAACCAAATCCAAGCGGGGTAAAGGGTTTCAAAAAGCTTTTATCTAAGCCCAACTGATCCATAACATGAAAAACCAAAAAGTCCGTTTTTCATCAAAAGTCATGCTGAAAAAAATGGTGGGAACCGGTTTTAAAGTATGGTGACGTACTATCCAATGGTGCGCATCCAATAAACCAAGTATTAACCAAATCCAAGCGGGGTAAAGGGTTTCAAAAAGCTTTTATCTAAGCCCAACTGATCCATAACATGAAAAACCAAAAAGTCCGTTTTTCATCAAAAGTCATGCTGAAAAAAATGGTGGGAACCGGTTTTAAAGTATGGTGACGTACTATCCAATGGTGCGCATCCAATAAACCAAGTATTAACCAAATCCAAGCGGGGTAAAGGGTTTCAAAAAGCTTTTATCTAAGCCCAACTGATCCATAACATGAAAAACCAAAAAGTCCGTTTTTCATCAAAAGTCATGCTGAAAAAAATGGTGGGAACCGGTTTTAAAGTATGGTGACGTACTATCCAATGGTGCGCATCCAATAAACCAAGTATTAACCAAATCCAAGCGGGGTAAAGGGTTTCAAAAAGCTTTTATCTAAGCCCAACTGATCCATAACATGAAAAACCAAAAAGTCCGTTTTTCATCAAAAGTCATGCTGAAAAAAATGGTGGGAACCGGTTTTAAAGTATGGTGACGTACTATCCAATGGTGCGCATCCAATAAACCAAGTATTAACCAAATCCAAGCGGGGTAAAGGGTTTCAAAAAGCTTTTATCTAAGCCCAACTGATCCATAACATGAAAAACCAAAAAGTCCGTTTTTCATCAAAAGTCATGCTGAAAAAAATGGTGGGAACCGGTTTTAAAGTATGGTGACGTACTATCCAATGGTGCGCATCCAATAAACCAAGTATTAACCAAATCCAAGCGGGGTAAAGGGTTTCAAAAAGCTTTTATCTAAGCCCAACTGATCCATAACATGAAAAACCAAAAAGTCCGTTTTTCATCAAAAGTCATGCTGAAAAAAATGGTGGGAACCGGTTTTAAAGTATGGTGACGTACTATCCAATGGTGCGCATCCAATAAACCAAGTATTAACCAAATCCAAGCGGGGTAAAGGGTTTCAAAAAGCTTTTATCTAAGCCCAACTGATCCATAACATGAAAAACCAAAAAGTCCGTTTTTCATCAAAAGTCATGCTGAAAAAAATGGTGGGAACCGGTTTTAAAGTATGGTGACGTACTATCCAATGGTGCGCATCCAATAAACCAAGTATTAACCAAATCCAAGCGGGGTAAAGGGTTTCAAAAAGCTTTTATCTAAGCCCAACTGATCCATAACATGAAAAACCAAAAAGTCCGTTTTTCATCAAAAGTCATGCTGAAAAAAATGGTGGGAACCGGTTTTAAAGTATGGTGACGTACTATCCAATGGTGCGCATCCAATAAACCAAGTATTAACCAAATCCAAGCGGGGTAAAGGGTTTCAAAAAGCTTTTATCTAAGCCCAACTGATCCATAACATGAAAAACCAAAAAGTCCGTTTTTCATCAAAAGTCATGCTGAAAAAAATGGTGGGAACCGGTTTTAAAGTATGGTGACGTACTATCCAATGGTGCGCATCCAATAAACCAAGTATTAACCAAATCCAAGCGGGGTAAAGGGTTTCAAAAAGCTTTTATCTAAGCCCAACTGATCCATAACATGAAAAACCAAAAAGTCCGTTTTTCATCAAAAGTCATGCTGAAAAAAATGGTGGGAACCGGTTTTAAAGTATGGTGACGTACTATCCAATGGTGCGCATCCAATAAACCAAGTATTAACCAAATCCAAGCGGGGTAAAGGGTTTCAAAAAGCTTTTATCTAAGCCCAACTGATCCATAACATGAAAAACCAAAAAGTCCGTTTTTCATCAAAAGTCATGCTGAAAAAAATGGTGGGAACCGGTTTTAAAGTATGGTGACGTACTATCCAATGGTGCGCATCCAATAAACCAAGTATTAACCAAATCCAAGCGGGGTAAAGGGTTTCAAAAAGCTTTTATCTAAGCCCAACTGATCCATAACATGAAAAACCAAAAAGTCCGTTTTTCATCAAAAGTCATGCTGAAAAAAATGGTGGGAACCGGTTTTAAAGTATGGTGACGTACTATCCAATGGTGCGCATCCAATAAACCAAGTATTAACCAAATCCAAGCGGGGTAAAGGGTCTCAAAAAGCTTTTATCTAAGCCCAACTGATCCATAACATGAAAAACCAAAAAGTCCGTTTTTCATCAAAAGTCATGCTGAAAAAAATGGTGGGAACCGGTTTTAAAGTATGGTGACGTACTATCCAATGGTGCGCATCCAATAAACCAAGTATTAACCAAATCCAAGCGGGGTAAAGGGTTTCAAAAAGCTTTTATCTAAGCCCAACTGATCCATAACATGAAAAACCAAAAAGTCCGTTTTTCATCAAAAGTCATGCTGAAAAAAATGGTGGGAACCGGTTTTAAAGTATGGTGACGTACTATCCAATGGTGCGCATCCAATAAACCAAGTATTAACCAAATCCAAGCGGGGTAAAGGGTTTCAAAAAGCTTTTATCTAAGCCCAACTGATCCATAACATGAAAAACCAAAAAGTCCGTTTTTCATCAAAAGTCATGCTGAAAAAAATGGTGGGAACCGGTTTTAAAGTATGGTGACGTACTATCCAATGGTGCGCATCCAATAAACCAAGTATTAACCAAATCCAAGCGGGGTAAAGGGTTTCAAAAAGCTTTTATCTAAGCCCAACTGATCCATAACATGAAAAACCAAAAAGTCCGTTTTTCATCAAAAGTCATGCTGAAAAAAATGGTGGGAACCGGTTTTAAAGTATGGTGACGTACTATCCAATGGTGCGCATCCAATAAACCAAGTATTAACCAAATCCAAGCGGGGTAAAGGGTTTCAAAAAGCTTTTATCTAAGCCCAACTGATCCATAACATGAAAAACCAAAAAGTCCGTTTTTCATCAAAAGTCATGCTGAAAAAAATGGTGGGAACCGGTTTTAAAGTATGGTGACGTACTATCCAATGGTGCGCATCCAATAAACCAAGTATTAACCAAATCCAAGCGGGGTAAAGGGTTTCAAAAAGCTTTTATCTAAGCCCAACTGATCCATAACATGAAAAACCAAAAAGTCCGTTTTTCATCAAAAGTCATGCTGAAAAAAATGGTGGGAACCGGTTTTAAAGTATGGTGACGTACTATCCAATGGTGCGCATCCAATAAACCAAGTATTAACCAAATCCAAGCGGGGTAAAGGGTTTCAAAAAGCTTTTATCTAAGCCCAACTGATCCATAACATGAAAAACCAAAAAGTCCGTTTTTCATCAAAAGTCATGCTGAAAAAAATGGTGGGAACCGGTTTTAAAGTATGGTGACGTACTATCCAATGGTGCGCATCCAATAAACCAAGTATTAACCAAATCCAAGCGGGGTAAAGGGTTTCAAAAAGCTTTTATCTAAGCCCAACTGATCCATAACATGAAAAACCAAAAAGTCCGTTTTTCATCAAAAGTCATGCTGAAAAAAATGGTGGGAACCGGTTTTAAAGTATGGTGACGTACTATCCAATGGTGCGCATCCAATAAACCAAGTATTAACCAAATCCAAGCGGGGTAAAGGGTTTCAAAAAGCTTTTATCTAAGCCCAACTGATCCATAACATGAAAAACCAAAAAGTCCGTTTTTCATCAAAAGTCATGCTGAAAAAAATGGTGGGAACCGGTTTTAAAGTATGGTGACGTACTATCCAATGGTGCGCATCCAATAAACCAAGTATTAACCAAATCCAAGCGGGGTAAAGGGTTTCAAAAAGCTTTTATCTAAGCCCAACTGATCCATAACATGAAAAACCAAAAAGTCCGTTTTTCATCAAAAGTCATGCTGAAAAAAATGGTGGGAACCGGTTTTAAAGTATGGTGACGTACTATCCAATGGTGCGCATCCAATAAACCAAGTATTAACCAAATCCAAGCGGGGTAAAGGGTTTCAAAAAGCTTTTATCTAAGCCCAACTGATCCATAACATGAAAAACCAAAAAGTCCGTTTTTCATCAAAAGTCATGCTGAAAAAAATGGTGGGAACCGGTTTTAAAGTATGGTGACGTACTATCCAATGGTGCGCATCCAATAAACCAAGTATTAACCAAATCCAAGCGGGGTAAAGGGTTTCAAAAAGCTTTTATCTAAGCCCAACTGATCCATAACATGAAAAACCAAAAAGTCCGTTTTTCATCAAAAGTCATGCTGAAAAAAATGGTGGGAACCGGTTTTAAAGTATGGTGACGTACTATCCAATGGTGCGCATCCAATAAACCAAGTATTAACCAAATCCAAGCGGGGTAAAGGGTTTCAAAAAGCTTTTATCTAAGCCCAACTGATCCATAACATGAAAAACCAAAAAGTCCGTTTTTCATCAAAAGTCATGCTGAAAAAAATGGTGGGAACCGGTTTTAAAGTATGGTGACGTACTATCCAATGGTGCGCATCCAATAAACCAAGTATTAACCAAATCCAAGCGGGGTAAAGGGTTTCAAAAAGCTTTTATCTAAGCCCAACTGATCCATAACATGAAAAACCAAAAAGTCCGTTTTTCATCAAAAGTCATGCTGAAAAAAATGGTGGGAACCGGTTTTAAAGTATGGTGACGTACTATCCAATGGTGCGCATCCAATAAACCAAGTATTAACCAAATCCAAGCGGGGTAAAGGGTTTCAAAAAGCTTTTATCTAAGCCCAACTGATCCATAACATGAAAAACCAAAAAGTCCGTTTTTCATCAAAAGTCATGCTGAAAAAAATGGTGGGAACCGGTTTTAAAGTATGGTGACGTACTATCCAATGGTGCGCATCCAATAAACCAAGTATTAACCAAATCCAAGCGGGGTAAAGGGTTTCAAAAAGCTTTTATCTAAGCCCAACTGATCCATAACATGAAAAACCAAAAAGTCCGTTTTTCATCAAAAGTCATGCTGAAAAAAATGGTGGGAACCGGTTTTAAAGTATGGTGACGTACTATCCAATGGTGCGCATCCAATAAACCAAGTATTAACCAAATCCAAGCGGGGTAAAGGGTTTCAAAAAGCTTTTATCTAAGCCCAACTGATCCATAACATGAAAAACCAAAAAGTCCGTTTTTCATCAAAAGTCATGCTGAAAAAAATGGTGGGAACCGGTTTTAAAGTATGGTGACGTACTATCCAATGGTGCGCATCCAATAAACCAAGTATTAACCAAATCCAAGCGGGGTAAAGGGTTTCAAAAAGCTTTTATCTAAGCCCAACTGATCCATAACATGAAAAACCAAAAAGTCCGTTTTTCATCAAAAGTCATGCTGAAAAAAATGGTGGGAACCGGTTTTAAAGTATGGTGACGTACTATCCAATGGTGCGCATCCAATAAACCAAGTATTAACCAAATCCAAGCGGGGTAAAGGGTTTCAAAAAGCTTTTATCTAAGCCCAACTGATCCATAACATGAAAAACCAAAAAGTCCGTTTTTCATCAAAAGTCATGCTGAAAAAAATGGTGGGAACCGGTTTTAAAGTATGGTGACGTACTATCCAATGGTGCGCATCCAATAAACCAAGTATTAACCAAATCCAAGCGGGGTAAAGGGTTTCAAAAAGCTTTTATCTAAGCCCAACTGATCCATAACATGAAAAACCAAAAAGTCCGTTTTTCATCAAAAGTCATGCTGAAAAAAATGGTGGGAACCGGTTTTAAAGTATGGTGACGTACTATCCAATGGTGCGCATCCAATAAACCAAGTATTAACCAAATCCAAGCGGGGTAAAGGGTTTCAAAAAGCTTTTATCTAAGCCCAACTGATCCATAACATGAAAAACCAAAAAGTCCGTTTTTCATCAAAAGTCATGCTGAAAAAAATGGTGGGAACCGGTTTTAAAGTATGGTGACGTACTATCCAATGGTGCGCATCCAATAAACCAAGTATTAACCAAATCCAAGCGGGGTAAAGGGTTTCAAAAAGCTTTTATCTAAGCCCAACTGATCCATAACATGAAAAACCAAAAAGTCCGTTTTTCATCAAAAGTCATGCTGAAAAAAATGGTGGGAACCGGTTTTAAAGTATGGTGACGTACTATCCAATGGTGCGCATCCAATAAACCAAGTATTAACCAAATCCAAGCGGGGTAAAGGGTTTCAAAAAGCTTTTATCTAAGCCCAACTGATCCATAACATGAAAAACCAAAAAGTCCGTTTTTCATCAAAAGTCATGCTGAAAAAAATGGTGGGAACCGGTTTTAAAGTATGGTGACGTACTATCCAATGGTGCGCATCCAATAAACCAAGTATTAACCAAATCCAAGCGGGGTAAAGGGTTTCAAAAAGCTTTTATCTAAGCCCAACTGATCCATAACATGAAAAACCAAAAAGTCCGTTTTTCATCAAAAGTCATGCTGAAAAAAATGGTGGGAACCGGTTTTAAAGTATGGTGACGTACTATCCAATGGTGCGCATCCAATAAACCAAGTATTAACCAAATCCAAGCGGGGTAAAGGGTTTCAAAAAGCTTTTATCTAAGCCCAACTGATCCATAACATGAAAAACCAAAAAGTCCGTTTTTCATCAAAAGTCATGCTGAAAAAAATGGTGGGAACCGGTTTTAAAGTATGGTGACGTACTATCCAATGGTGCGCATCCAATAAACCAAGTATTAACCAAATCCAAGCGGGGTAAAGGGTTTCAAAAAGCTTTTATCTAAGCCCAACTGATCCATAACATGAAAAACCAAAAAGTCCGTTTTTCATCAAAAGTCATGCTGAAAAAAATGGTGGGAACCGGTTTTAAAGTATGGTGACGTACTATCCAATGGTGCGCATCCAATAAACCAAGTATTAACCAAATCCAAGCGGGGTAAAGGGTTTCAAAAAGCTTTTATCTAAGCCCAACTGATCCATAACATGAAAAACCAAAAAGTCCGTTTTTCATCAAAAGTCATGCTGAAAAAAATGGTGGGAACCGGTTTTAAAGTATGGTGACGTACTATCCAATGGTGCGCATCCAATAAACCAAGTATTAACCAAATCCAAGCGGGGTAAAGGGTTTCAAAAAGCTTTTATCTAAGCCCAACTGATCCATAACATGAAAAACCAAAAAGTCCGTTTTTCATCAAAAGTCATGCTGAAAAAAATGGTGGGAACCGGTTTTAAAGTATGGTGACGTACTATCCAATGGTGCGCATCCAATAAACCAAGTATTAACCAAATCCAAGCGGGGTAAAGGGTTTCAAAAAGCTTTTATCTAAGCCCAACTGATCCATAACATGAAAAACCAAAAAGTCCGTTTTTCATCAAAAGTCATGCTGAAAAAAATGGTGGGAACCGGTTTTAAAGTATGGTGACGTACTATCCAATGGTGCGCATCCAATAAACCAAGTATTAACCAAATCCAAGCGGGGTAAAGGGTTTCAAAAAGCTTTTATCTAAGCCCAACTGATCCATAACATGAAAAACCAAAAAGTCCGTTTTTCATCAAAAGTCATGCTGAAAAAAATGGTGGGAACCGGTTTTAAAGTATGGTGACGTACTATCCAATGGTGCGCATCCAATAAACCAAGTATTAACCAAATCCAAGCGGGGTAAAGGGTTTCAAAAAGCTTTTATCTAAGCCCAACTGATCCATAACATGAAAAACCAAAAAGTCCGTTTTTCATCAAAAGTCATGCTGAAAAAAATGGTGGGAACCGGTTTTAAAGTATGGTGACGTACTATCCAATGGTGCGCATCCAATAAACCAAGTATTAACCAAATCCAAGCGGGGTAAAGGGTTTCAAAAAGCTTTTATCTAAGCCCAACTGATCCATAACATGAAAAACCAAAAAGTCCGTTTTTCATCAAAAGTCATGCTGAAAAAAATGGTGGGAACCGGTTTTAAAGTATGGTGACGTACTATCCAATGGTGCGCATCCAATAAACCAAGTATTAACCAAATCCAAGCGGGGTAAAGGGTTTCAAAAAGCTTTTATCTAAGCCCAACTGATCCATAACATGAAAAACCAAAAAGTCCGTTTTTCATCAAAAGTCATGCTGAAAAAAATGGTGGGAACCGGTTTTAAAGTATGGTGACGTACTATCCAATGGTGCGCATCCAATAAACCAAGTATTAACCAAATCCAAGCGGGGTAAAGGGTTTCAAAAAGCTTTTATCTAAGCCCAACTGATCCATAACATGAAAAACCAAAAAGTCCGTTTTTCATCAAAAGTCATGCTGAAAAAAATGGTGGGAACCGGTTTTAAAGTATGGTGACGTACTATCCAATGGTGCGCATCCAATAAACCAAGTATTAACCAAATCCAAGCGGGGTAAAGGGTTTCAAAAAGCTTTTATCTAAGCCCAACTGATCCATAACATGAAAAACCAAAAAGTCCGTTTTTCATCAAAAGTCATGCTGAAAAAAATGGTGGGAACCGGTTTTAAAGTATGGTGACGTACTATCCAATGGTGCGCATCCAATAAACCAAGTATTAACCAAATCCAAGCGGGGTAAAGGGTTTCAAAAAGCTTTTATCTAAGCCCAACTGATCCATAACATGAAAAACCAAAAAGTCCGTTTTTCATCAAAAGTCATGCTGAAAAAAATGGTGGGAACCGGTTTTAAAGTATGGTGACGTACTATCCAATGGTGCGCATCCAATAAACCAAGTATTAACCAAATCCAAGCGGGGTAAAGGGTTTCAAAAAGCTTTTATCTAAGCCCAACTGATCCATAACATGAAAAACCAAAAAGTCCGTTTTTCATCAAAAGTCATGCTGAAAAAAATGGTGGGAACCGGTTTTAAAGTATGGTGACG
Source organism: Unio pictorum (assembly GCA_030141615.1). NCBI lineage: Eukaryota > Metazoa > Mollusca > Bivalvia > Unionida > Unionidae > Unio > Unio pictorum. The sequence goes on from JARLTB010000355.1 coordinate 43,653, forward strand.
TACTATCCAATGGTGCGCATCCAATAAACCAAGTATTAACCAAATCCAAGCGGGGTAAAGGGTTTCAAAAAGCTTTTATCTAAGCCCAACTGATCCATAACATGAAAAACCAAAAAGTCCGTTTTTCATCAAAAGTCATGCTGAAAAAAATGGTGGGAACCGGTTTTAAAGTATGGTGACGTACTATCCAATGGTGCGCATCCAATAAACCAAGTATTAACCAAATCCAAGCGGGGTAAAGGGTTTCAAAAAGCTTTTATCTAAGCCCAACTGATCCATAACATGAAAAACCAAAAAGTCCGTTTTTCATCAAAAGTCATGCTGAAAAAAATGGTGGGAACCGGTTTTAAAGTATGGTGACGTACTATCCAATGGTGCGCATCCAATAAACCAAGTATTAACCAAATCCAAGCGGGGTAAAGGGTTTCAAAAAGCTTTTATCTAAGCCCAACTGATCCATAACATGAAAAACCAAAAAGTCCGTTTTTCATCAAAAGTCATGCTGAAAAAAATGGTGGGAACCGGTTTTAAAGTATGGTGACGTACTATCCAATGGTGCGCATCCAATAAACCAAGTATTAACCAAATCCAAGCGGGGTAAAGGGTTTCAAAAAGCTTTTATCTAAGCCCAACTGATCCAAAAAACCAAAAAGTCCGTTTTTTCATCAAAAGTCATGCTGAGAAAAAAATGGTGGGAACCGGTTTTAAAGTATGGTGACGTACTATCCAATGGTGCGCATCCAATAAACCAAGTATTAACCAAATCCAAGCGAGGTAAAGGGTTTCAAAAAGCTTTTATCTAAGCCCAACTGATCCATAACATGAAAAACCAAAAAGTCCGTTTTTCATCAAAAGTCATGCTGAAAAAAATGGTGGGAACCGGTTTTAAAGTATGGTGACGTACTATCCAATGGTGCGCATCCAATAAACCAAGTATTAACCAAATCCAAGCGGGGTAAAGGTTTCAAAAAGCTTTTATCTAAGCCCAACTGATCCATAACATGAAAAACCAAAAAGTCCGTTTTTCATCAAAAGTCATGCTGAAAAAAATGGTGGGAACCGGTTTTAAAGTATGGTGACGTACTATCCAATGGTGCGCATCCAATAAACCAAGTATTAACCAAATCCAAGCGGGGTAAAGGGTTTCAAAAAGCTTTTATCTAAGCCCAACTGATCCATAACATGAAAAACCAAAAAGTCCGTTTTTCATCAAAAGTCATGCTGAAAAAAATGGTGGGAACCGGTTTTAAAGTATGGTGACGTACTATCCAATGGTGCGCATCCAATAAACCAAGTATTAACCAAATCCAAGCGGGGTAAAGGGTTTCAAAAAGCTTTTATCTAAGCCCAACTGATCCATAACATGAAAAACCAAAAAGTCCGTTTTTCATCAAAAGTCATGCTGAAAAAAATGGTGGGAACCGGTTTTAAAGTATGGTGACGTACTATCCAATGGTGCGCATCCAATAAACCAAGTATTAACCAAATGCCAAGCGGGGTAAAGGGTTTCAAAAAGCTTTTATCTAAGCCCAACTGATCCATAACATGAAAAACCAAAAAGTCCGTTTTTCATCAAAAGTCATGCTGAAAAAAATGGTGGGAACCGGTTTTAAAGTATGGTGACGTACTATCCAATGGTGCGCATCCAATAAACCAAGTATTAACCAAATCCAAGCGGGGTAAAGGGTTTCAAAAAGCTTTTATCTAAGCCCAACTGATCCATAACATGAAAAACCAAAAAGTCCGTTTTTCATCAAAAGTCATGCTGAAAAAAATGGTGGGAACCGGTTTTAAAGTATGGTGACGTACTATCCAATGGTGCGCATCCAATAAACCAAGTATTAACCAAATCCAAGCGGGGTAAAGGGTTTCAAAAAGCTTTTATCTAAGCCCAACTGATCCATAACATGAAAAACCAAAAAGTCCGTTTTTCATCAAAAGTCATGCTGAAAAAAATGGTGGGAACCGGTTTTAAAGTATGGTGACGTACTATCCAATGGTGCGCATCCAATAAACCAAGTATTAACCAAATCCAAGCGGGGTAAAGGGTTTCAAAAAGCTTTTATCTAAGCCCAACTGATCCATAACATGAAAAACCAAAAAGTCCGTTTTTCATCAAAAGTCATGCTGAAAAAAATGGTGGGAACCGGTTTTAAAGTATGGTGACGTACTATCCAATGGTGCGCATCCAATAAACCAAGTATTAACCAAATCCAAGCGGGGTAAAGGGTTTCAAAAAGCTTTTATCTAAGCCCAACTGATCCATAACATGAAAAACCAAAAAGTCCGTTTTTCATCAAAAGTCATGCTGAAAAAAATGGTGGGAACCGGTTTTAAAGTATGGTGACGTACTATCCAATGGTGCGCATCCAATAAACCAAGTATTAACCAAATCCAAGCGGGGTAAAGGGTTTCAAAAAGCTTTTATCTAAGCCCAACTGATCCATAACATGAAAAACCAAAAAGTCCGTTTTTCATCAAAAGTCATGCTGAAAAAAATGGTGGGAACCGGTTTTAAAGTATGGTGACGTACTATCCAATGGTGCGCATCCAATAAACCAAGTATTAACCAAATCCAAGCGGGGTAAAGGGTTTCAAAAAGCTTTTATCTAAGCCCAACTGATCCATAACATGAAAAACCAAAAAGTCCGTTTTTCATCAAAAGTCATGCTGAAAAAAATGGTGGGAACCGGTTTTAAAGTATGGTGACGTACTATCCAATGGTGCGCATCCAATAAACCAAGTATTAACCAAATCCAAGCGGGGTAAAGGGTTTCAAAAAGCTTTTATCTAAGCCCAACTGATCCATAACATGAAAAACCAAAAAGTCCGTTTTTCATCAAAAGTCATGCTGAAAAAAATGGTGGGAACCGGTTTTAAAGTATGGTGACGTACTATCCAATGGTGCGCATCCAATAAACCAAGTATTAACCAAATCCAAGCGGGGTAAAGGGTTTCAAAAAGCTTTTATCTAAGCCCAACTGATCCATAACATGAAAAACCAAAAAGTCCGTTTTTCATCAAAAGTCATGCTGAAAAAAATGGTGGGAACCGGTTTTAAAGTATGGTGACGTACTATCCAATGGTGCGCATCCAATAAACCAAGTATTAACCAAATCCAAGCGGGGTAAAGGGTTTCAAAAAGCTTTTATCTAAGCCCAACTGATCCATAACATGAAAAACCAAAAAGTCCGTTTTTCATCAAAAGTCATGCTGAAAAAAATGGTGGGAACCGGTTTTAAAGTATGGTGACGTACTATCCAATGGTGCGCATCCAATAAACCAAGTATTAACCAAATCCAAGCGGGGTAAAGGGTTTCAAAAAGCTTTTATCTAAGCCCAACTGATCCATAACATGAAAAACCAAAAAGTCCGTTTTTCATCAAAAGTCATGCTGAAAAAAATGGTGGGAACCGGTTTTAAAGTATGGTGACGTACTATCCAATGGTGCGCATCCAATAAACCAAGTATTAACCAAATCCAAGCGGGGTAAAGGGTTTCAAAAAGCTTTTATCTAAGCCCAACTGATCCATAACATGAAAAACCAAAAAGTCCGTTTTTCATCAAAAGTCATGCTGAAAAAAATGGTGGGAACCGGTTTTAAAGTATGGTGACGTACTATCCAATGGTGCGCATCCAATAAACCAAGTATTAACCAAATCCAAGCGGGGTAAAGGGTTTCAAAAAGCTTTTATCTAAGCCCAACTGATCCATAACATGAAAAACCAAAAAGTCCGTTTTTCATCAAAAGTCATGCTGAAAAAAATGGTGGGAACCGGTTTTAAAGTATGGTGACGTACTATCCAATGGTGCGCATCCAATAAACCAAGTATTAACCAAATCCAAGCGGGGTAAAGGGTTTCAAAAAGCTTTTATCTAAGCCCAACTGATCCATAACATGAAAAACCAAAAAGTCCGTTTTTCATCAAAAGTCATGCTGAAAAAAATGGTGGGAACCGGTTTTAAAGTATGGTGACGTACTATCCAATGGTGCGCATCCAATAAACCAAGTATTAACCAAATCCAAGCGGGGTAAAGGGTTTCAAAAAGCTTTTATCTAAGCCCAACTGATCCATAACATGAAAAACCAAAAAGTCCGTTTTTCATCAAAAGTCATGCTGAAAAAAATGGTGGGAACCGGTTTTAAAGTATGGTGACGTACTATCCAATGGTGCGCATCCAATAAACCAAGTATTAACCAAATCCAAGCGGGGTAAAGGGTTTCAAAAAGCTTTTATCTAAGCCCAACTGATCCATAACATGAAAAACCAAAAAGTCCGTTTTTCATCAAAAGTCATGCTGAAAAAAATGGTGGGAACCGGTTTTAAAGTATGGTGACGTACTATCCAATGGTGCGCATCCAATAAACCAAGTATTAACCAAATCCAAGCGGGGTAAAGGGTTTCAAAAAGCTTTTATCTAAGCCCAACTGATCCATAACATGAAAAACCAAAAAGTCCGTTTTTCATCAAAAGTCATGCTGAAAAAAATGGTGGGAACCGGTTTTAAAGTATGGTGACGTACTATCCAATGGTGCGCATCCAATAAACCAAGTATTAACCAAATCCAAGCGGGGTAAAGGGTTTCAAAAAGCTTTTATCTAAGCCCAACTGATCCATAACATGAAAAACCAAAAAGTCCGTTTTTCATCAAAAGTCATGCTGAAAAAAATGGTGGGAACCGGTTTTAAAGTATGGTGACGTACTATCCAATGGTGCGCATCCAATAAACCAAGTATTAACCAAATCCAAGCGGGGTAAAGGGTTTCAAAAAGCTTTTATCTAAGCCCAACTGATCCATAACATGAAAAACCAAAAAGTCCGTTTTTCATCAAAAGTCATGCTGAAAAAAATGGTGGGAACCGGTTTTAAAGTATGGTGACGTACTATCCAATGGTGCGCATCCAATAAACCAAGTATTAACCAAATCCAAGCGGGGTAAAGGGTTTCAAAAAGCTTTTATCTAAGCCCAACTGATCCATAACATGAAAAACCAAAAAGTCCGTTTTTCATCAAAAGTCATGCTGAAAAAAATGGTGGGAACCGGTTTTAAAGTATGGTGACGTACTATCCAATGGTGCGCATCCAATAAACCAAGTATTAACCAAATCCAAGCGGGGTAAAGGGTTTCAAAAAGCTTTTATCTAAGCCCAACTGATCCATAACATGAAAAACCAAAAAGTCCGTTTTTCATCAAAAGTCATGCTGAAAAAAATGGTGGGAACCGGTTTTAAAGTATGGTGACGTACTATCCAATGGTGCGCATCCAATAAACCAAGTATTAACCAAATCCAAGCGGGGTAAAGGGTTTCAAAAAGCTTTTATCTAAGCCCAACTGATCCATAACATGAAAAACCAAAAAGTCCGTTTTTCATCAAAAGTCATGCTGAAAAAAATGGTGGGAACCGGTTTTAAAGTATGGTGACGTACTATCCAATGGTGCGCATCCAATAAACCAAGTATTAACCAAATCCAAGCGGGGTAAAGGGTTTCAAAAAGCTTTTATCTAAGCCCAACTGATCCATAACATGAAAAACCAAAAAGTCCGTTTTTCATCAAAAGTCATGCTGAAAAAAATGGTGGGAACCGGTTTTAAAGTATGGTGACGTACTATCCAATGGTGCGCATCCAATAAACCAAGTATTAACCAAATCCAAGCGGGGTAAAGGGTTTCAAAAAGCTTTTATCTAAGCCCAACTGATCCATAACATGAAAAACCAAAAAGTCCGTTTTTCATCAAAAGTCATGCTGAAAAAAATGGTGGGAACCGGTTTTAAAGTATGGTGACGTACTATCCAATGGTGCGCATCCAATAAACCAAGTATTAACCAAATCCAAGCGGGGTAAAGGGTTTCAAAAAGCTTTTATCTAAGCCCAACTGATCCATAACATGAAAAACCAAAAAGTCCGTTTTTCATCAAAAGTCATGCTGAAAAAAATGGTGGGAACCGGTTTTAAAGTATGGTGACGTACTATCCAATGGTGCGCATCCAATAAACCAAGTATTAACCAAATCCAAGCGGGGTAAAGGGTTTCAAAAAGCTTTTATCTAAGCCCAACTGATCCATAACATGAAAAACCAAAAAGTCCGTTTTTCATCAAAAGTCATGCTGAAAAAAATGGTGGGAACCGGTTTTAAAGTATGGTGACGTACTATCCAATGGTGCGCATCCAATAAACCAAGTATTAACCAAATCCAAGCGGGGTAAAGGGTTTCAAAAAGCTTTTATCTAAGCCCAACTGATCCATAACATGAAAAACCAAAAAGTCCGTTTTTCATCAAAAGTCATGCTGAAAAAAATGGTGGGAACCGGTTTTAAAGTATGGTGACGTACTATCCAATGGTGCGCATCCAATAAACCAAGTATTAACCAAATCCAAGCGGGGTAAAGGGTTTCAAAAAGCTTTTATCTAAGCCCAACTGATCCATAACATGAAAAACCAAAAAGTCCGTTTTTCATCAAAAGTCATGCTGAAAAAAATGGTGGGAACCGGTTTTAAAGTATGGTGACGTACTATCCAATGGTGCGCATCCAATAAACCAAGTATTAACCAAATCCAAGCGGGGTAAAGGGTTTCAAAAAGCTTTTATCTAAGCCCAACTGATCCATAACATGAAAAACCAAAAAGTCCGTTTTTCATCAAAAGTCATGCTGAAAAAAATGGTGGGAACCGGTTTTAAAGTATGGTGACGTACTATCCAATGGTGCGCATCCAATAAACCAAGTATTAACCAAATCCAAGCGGGGTAAAGGGTTTCAAAAAGCTTTTATCTAAGCCCAACTGATCCATAACATGAAAAACCAAAAAGTCCGTTTTTCATCAAAAGTCATGCTGAAAAAAATGGTGGGAACCGGTTTTAAAGTATGGTGACGTACTATCCAATGGTGCGCATCCAATAAACCAAGTATTAACCAAATCCAAGCGGGGTAAAGGGTTTCAAAAAGCTTTTATCTAAGCCCAACTGATCCATAACATGAAAAACCAAAAAGTCCGTTTTTCATCAAAAGTCATGCTGAAAAAAATGGTGGGAACCGGTTTTAAAGTATGGTGACGTACTATCCAATGGTGCGCATCCAATAAACCAAGTATTAACCAAATCCAAGCGGGGTAAAGGGTTTCAAAAAGCTTTTATCTAAGCCCAACTGATCCATAACATGAAAAACCAAAAAGTCCGTTTTTCATCAAAAGTCATGCTGAAAAAAATGGTGGGAACCGGTTTTAAAGTATGGTGACGTACTATCCAATGGTGCGCATCCAATAAACCAAGTATTAACCAAATCCAAGCGGGGTAAAGGGTTTCAAAAAGCTTTTATCTAAGCCCAACTGATCCATAACATGAAAAACCAAAAAGTCCGTTTTTCATCAAAAGTCATGCTGAAAAAAATGGTGGGAACCGGTTTTAAAGTATGGTGACGTACTATCCAATGGTGCGCATCCAATAAACCAAGTATTAACCAAATCCAAGCGGGGTAAAGGGTTTCAAAAAGCTTTTATCTAAGCCCAACTGATCCATAACATGAAAAACCAAAAAGTCCGTTTTTCATCAAAAGTCATGCTGAAAAAAATGGTGGGAACCGGTTTTAAAGTATGGTGACGTACTATCCAATGGTGCGCATCCAATAAACCAAGTATTAACCAAATCCAAGCGGGGTAAAGGGTTTCAAAAAGCTTTTATCTAAGCCCAACTGATCCATAACATGAAAAACCAAAAAGTCCGTTTTTCATCAAAAGTCATGCTGAAAAAAATGGTGGGAACCGGTTTTAAAGTATGGTGACGTACTATCCAATGGTGCGCATCCAATAAACCAAGTATTAACCAAATCCAAGCGGGGTAAAGGGTTTCAAAAAGCTTTTATCTAAGCCCAACTGATCCATAACATGAAAAACCAAAAAGTCCGTTTTTCATCAAAAGTCATGCTGAAAAAAATGGTGGGAACCGGTTTTAAAGTATGGTGACGTACTATCCAATGGTGCGCATCCAATAAACCAAGTATTAACCAAATCCAAGCGGGGTAAAGGGTTTCAAAAAGCTTTTATCTAAGCCCAACTGATCCATAACATGAAAAACCAAAAAGTCCGTTTTTCATCAAAAGTCATGCTGAAAAAAATGGTGGGAACCGGTTTTAAAGTATGGTGACGTACTATCCAATGGTGCGCATCCAATAAACCAAGTATTAACCAAATCCAAGCGGGGTAAAGGGTTTCAAAAAGCTTTTATCTAAGCCCAACTGATCCATAACATGAAAAACCAAAAAGTCCGTTTTTCATCAAAAGTCATGCTGAAAAAAATGGTGGGAACCGGTTTTAAAGTATGGTGACGTACTATCCAATGGTGCGCATCCAATAAACCAAGTATTAACCAAATCCAAGCGGGGTAAAGGGTTTCAAAAAGCTTTTATCTAAGCCCAACTGATCCATAACATGAAAAACCAAAAAGTCCGTTTTTCATCAAAAGTCATGCTGAAAAAAATGGTGGGAACCGGTTTTAAAGTATGGTGACGTACTATCCAATGGTGCGCATCCAATAAACCAAGTATTAACCAAATCCAAGCGGGGTAAAGGGTTTCAAAAAGCTTTTATCTAAGCCCAACTGATCCATAACATGAAAAACCAAAAAGTCCGTTTTTCATCAAAAGTCATGCTGAAAAAAATGGTGGGAACCGGTTTTAAAGTATGGTGACGTACTATCCAATGGTGCGCATCCAATAAACCAAGTATTAACCAAATCCAAGCGGGGTAAAGGGTTTCAAAAAGCTTTTATCTAAGCCCAACTGATCCATAACATGAAAAACCAAAAAGTCCGTTTTTCATCAAAAGTCATGCTGAAAAAAATGGTGGGAACCGGTTTTAAAGTATGGTGACGTACTATCCAATGGTGCGCATCCAATAAACCAAGTATTAACCAAATCCAAGCGGGGTAAAGGGTTTCAAAAAGCTTTTATCTAAGCCCAACTGATCCATAACATGAAAAACCAAAAAGTCCGTTTTTCATCAAAAGTCATGCTGAAAAAAATGGTGGGAACCGGTTTTAAAGTATGGTGACGTACTATCCAATGGTGCGCATCCAATAAACCAAGTATTAACCAAATCCAAGCGGGGTAAAGGGTTTCAAAAAGCTTTTATCTAAGCCCAACTGATCCATAACATGAAAAACCAAAAAGTCCGTTTTTCATCAAAAGTCATGCTGAAAAAAATGGTGGGAACCGGTTTTAAAGTATGGTGACGTACTATCCAATGGTGCGCATCCAATAAACCAAGTATTAACCAAATCCAAGCGGGGTAAAGGGTTTCAAAAAGCTTTTATCTAAGCCCAACTGATCCATAACATGAAAAACCAAAAAGTCCGTTTTTCATCAAAAGTCATGCTGAAAAAAATGGTGGGAACCGGTTTTAAAGTATGGTGACGTACTATCCAATGGTGCGCATCCAATAAACCAAGTATTAACCAAATCCAAGCGGGGTAAAGGGTTTCAAAAAGCTTTTATCTAAGCCCAACTGATCCATAACATGAAAAACCAAAAAGTCCGTTTTTCATCAAAAGTCATGCTGAAAAAAATGGTGGGAACCGGTTTTAAAGTATGGTGACGTACTATCCAATGGTGCGCATCCAATAAACCAAGTATTAACCAAATCCAAGCGGGGTAAAGGGTTTCAAAAAGCTTTTATCTAAGCCCAACTGATCCATAACATGAAAAACCAAAAAGTCCGTTTTTCATCAAAAGTCATGCTGAAAAAAATGGTGGGAACCGGTTTTAAAGTATGGTGACGTACTATCCAATGGTGCGCATCCAATAAACCAAGTATTAACCAAATCCAAGCGGGGTAAAGGGTTTCAAAAAGCTTTTATCTAAGCCCAACTGATCCATAACATGAAAAACCAAAAAGTCCGTTTTTCATCAAAAGTCATGCTGAAAAAAATGGTGGGAACCGGTTTTAAAGTATGGTGACGTACTATCCAATGGTGCGCATCCAATAAACCAAGTATTAACCAAATCCAAGCGGGGTAAAGGGTTTCAAAAAGCTTTTATCTAAGCCCAACTGATCCATAACATGAAAAACCAAAAAGTCCGTTTTTCATCAAAAGTCATGCTGAAAAAAATGGTGGGAACCGGTTTTAAAGTATGGTGACGTACTATCCAATGGTGCGCATCCAATAAACCAAGTATTAACCAAATCCAAGCGGGGTAAAGGGTTTCAAAAAGCTTTTATCTAAGCCCAACTGATCCATAACATGAAAAACCAAAAAGTCCGTTTTTCATCAAAAGTCATGCTGAAAAAAATGGTGGGAACCGGTTTTAAAGTATGGTGACGTACTATCCAATGGTGCGCATCCAATAAACCAAGTATTAACCAAATCCAAGCGGGGTAAAGGGTTTCAAAAAGCTTTTATCTAAGCCCAACTGATCCATAACATGAAAAACCAAAAAGTCCGTTTTTCATCAAAAGTCATGCTGAAAAAAATGGTGGGAACCGGTTTTAAAGTATGGTGACGTACTATCCAATGGTGCGCATCCAATAAACCAAGTATTAACCAAATCCAAGCGGGGTAAAGGGTTTCAAAAAGCTTTTATCTAAGCCCAACTGATCCATAACATGAAAAACCAAAAAGTCCGTTTTTCATCAAAAGTCATGCTGAAAAAAATGGTGGGAACCGGTTTTAAAGTATGGTGACGTACTATCCAATGGTGCGCATCCAATAAACCAAGTATTAACCAAATCCAAGCGGGGTAAAGGGTTTCAAAAAGCTTTTATCTAAGCCCAACTGATCCATAACATGAAAAACCAAAAAGTCCGTTTTTCATCAAAAGTCATGCTGAAAAAAATGGTGGGAACCGGTTTTAAAGTATGGTGACGTACTATCCAATGGTGCGCATCCAATAAACCAAGTATTAACCAAATCCAAGCGGGGTAAAGGGTTTCAAAAAGCTTTTATCTAAGCCCAACTGATCCATAACATGAAAAACCAAAAAGTCCGTTTTTCATCAAAAGTCATGCTGAAAAAAATGGTGGGAACCGGTTTTAAAGTATGGTGACGTACTATCCAATGGTGCGCATCCAATAAACCAAGTATTAACCAAATCCAAGCGGGGTAAAGGGTTTCAAAAAGCTTTTATCTAAGCCCAACTGATCCATAACATGAAAAACCAAAAAGTCCGTTTTTCATCAAAAGTCATGCTGAAAAAAATGGTGGGAACCGGTTTTAAAGTATGGTGACGTACTATCCAATGGTGCGCATCCAATAAACCAAGTATTAACCAAATCCAAGCGGGGTAAAGGGTTTCAAAAAGCTTTTATCTAAGCCCAACTGATCCATAACATGAAAAACCAAAAAGTCCGTTTTTCATCAAAAGTCATGCTGAAAAAAATGGTGGGAACCGGTTTTAAAGTATGGTGACGTACTATCCAATGGTGCGCATCCAATAAACCAAGTATTAACCAAATCCAAGCGGGGTAAAGGGTTTCAAAAAGCTTTTATCTAAGCCCAACTGATCCATAACATGAAAAACCAAAAAGTCCGTTTTTCATCAAAAGTCATGCTGAAAAAAATGGTGGGAACCGGTTTTAAAGTATGGTGACGTACTATCCAATGGTGCGCATCCAATAAACCAAGTATTAACCAAATCCAAGCGGGGTAAAGGGTTTCAAAAAGCTTTTATCTAAGCCCAACTGATCCATAACATGAAAAACCAAAAAGTCCGTTTTTCATCAAAAGTCATGCTGAAAAAAATGGTGGGAACCGGTTTTAAAGTATGGTGACGTACTATCCAATGGTGCGCATCCAATAAACCAAGTATTAACCAAATCCAAGCGGGGTAAAGGGTTTCAAAAAGCTTTTATCTAAGCCCAACTGATCCATAACATGAAAAACCAAAAAGTCCGTTTTTCATCAAAAGTCATGCTGAAAAAAATGGTGGGAACCGGTTTTAAAGTATGGTGACGTACTATCCAATGGTGCGCATCCAATAAACCAAGTATTAACCAAATCCAAGCGGGGTAAAGGGTTTCAAAAAGCTTTTATCTAAGCCCAACTGATCCATAACATGAAAAACCAAAAAGTCCGTTTTTCATCAAAAGTCATGCTGAAAAAAATGGTGGGAACCGGTTTTAAAGTATGGTGACGTACTATCCAATGGTGCGCATCCAATAAACCAAGTATTAACCAAATCCAAGCGGGGTAAAGGGTTTCAAAAAGCTTTTATCTAAGCCCAACTGATCCATAACATGAAAAACCAAAAAGTCCGTTTTTCATCAAAAGTCATGCTGAAAAAAATGGTGGGAACCGGTTTTAAAGTATGGTGACGTACTATCCAATGGTGCGCATCCAATAAACCAAGTATTAACCAAATCCAAGCGGGGTAAAGGGTTTCAAAAAGCTTTTATCTAAGCCCAACTGATCCATAACATGAAAAACCAAAAAGTCCGTTTTTCATCAAAAGTCATGCTGAAAAAAATGGTGGGAACCGGTTTTAAAGTATGGTGACGTACTATCCAATGGTGCGCATCCAATAAACCAAGTATTAACCAAATCCAAGCGGGGTAAAGGGTTTCAAAAAGCTTTTATCTAAGCCCAACTGATCCATAACATGAAAAACCAAAAAGTCCGTTTTTCATCAAAAGTCATGCTGAAAAAAATGGTGGGAACCGGTTTTAAAGTATGGTGACGTACTATCCAATGGTGCGCATCCAATAAACCAAGTATTAACCAAATCCAAGCGGGGTAAAGGGTTTCAAAAAGCTTTTATCTAAGCCCAACTGATCCATAACATGAAAAACCAAAAAGTCCGTTTTTCATCAAAAGTCATGCTGAAAAAAATGGTGGGAACCGGTTTTAAAGTATGGTGACGTACTATCCAATGGTGCGCATCCAATAAACCAAGTATTAACCAAATCCAAGCGGGGTAAAGGGTTTCAAAAAGCTTTTATCTAAGCCCAACTGATCCATAACATGAAAAACCAAAAAGTCCGTTTTTCATCAAAAGTCATGCTGAAAAAAATGGTGGGAACCGGTTTTAAAGTATGGTGACGTACTATCCAATGGTGCGCATCCAATAAACCAAGTATTAACCAAATCCAAGCGGGGTAAAGGGTTTCAAAAAGCTTTTATCTAAGCCCAACTGATCCATAACATGAAAAACCAAAAAGTCCGTTTTTCATCAAAAGTCATGCTGAAAAAAATGGTGGGAACCGGTTTTAAAGTATGGTGACGTACTATCCAATGGTGCGCATCCAATAAACCAAGTATTAACCAAATCCAAGCGGGGTAAAGGGTTTCAAAAAGCTTTTATCTAAGCCCAACTGATCCATAACATGAAAAACCAAAAAGTCCGTTTTTCATCAAAAGTCATGCTGAAAAAAATGGTGGGAACCGGTTTTAAAGTATGGTGACGTACTATCCAATGGTGCGCATCCAATAAACCAAGTATTAACCAAATCCAAGCGGGGTAAAGGGTTTCAAAAAGCTTTTATCTAAGCCCAACTGATCCATAACATGAAAAACCAAAAAGTCCGTTTTTCATCAAAAGTCATGCTGAAAAAAATGGTGGGAACCGGTTTTAAAGTATGGTGACGTACTATCCAATGGTGCGCATCCAATAAACCAAGTATTAACCAAATCCAAGCGGGGTAAAGGGTTTCAAAAAGCTTTTATCTAAGCCCAACTGATCCATAACATGAAAAACCAAAAAGTCCGTTTTTCATAAAAAGTCATGCTGAAAAAAATGGTGGGAACCGGTTTTAAAGTATGGTGACGTACTATCCAATGGTGCGCATCCAATAAACCAAGTATCAACCAAATCCAAGCGGGGTAAAGGGTTTCAACAGCTTTTATCTAAGCCCAACTGATCCATAACATGAAAAACCAAAAAGTCCGTTTTTCATCAAAAGTCATGCTGAAAAAAATGGTGGGAACCGGTTTTAAAGTATGGTGACGTACTATCCAATGGTGCGCATCCAATAAACCAAGTATTAACCAAATCCAAGCGGGGTAAAGGGTTTCAAAAAGCTTTTATCTAAGCCCAACTGATCCATAACATGAAAAACCAAAAAGTCCGTTTTTCATCAAAAGTCATGCTGAAAAAAAATGGTGGGAACCGGTTTTAAAGTATGGTGACGTACTATCCAATGGTGCGCATCCAATAAACCAAGTATTAACCAAATCCAAGCGGGGTAAAGGGTTTCAAAAAGCTTTTATCTAAGCCCAACTGATCCATAACATGAAAAACCAAAAAGTCCGTTTTTCATCAAAAGTCATGCTGAAAAAAATGGTGGGAACCGGTTTTAAAGTATGG